>CM031234.1:75519028-76119028 GCA_018340775.1 Taxus wallichiana var. yunnanensis | reverse complement strand
TCAAGAAGGTGTTTGAGCTCCAAATCCCATTCATAGTGTATATTTGTTTCCTAGACATCTTTACTTATCCTTCCCACACTTTTTCCATCTTTCTACCTCTTTCTACGCATGTTTTGGCCTTTAGTGCTAGGACCATCACCCTACCTAGGTGAAGGTTCTGAAAATGCCACCCAAAATAGGGTAGTGGTCCTAAACCGCCCCCTGTGTAGGGGCGATGGTCCTACCCACTTTTTCCAGATTCCATCATGCATGTTTTAACATATGATGGTTCACTTAACTTCACTTTTAGCATGCATCCATGGGCCAAATTGTGTAAAAATAGTTTTGATTGTTTGGTTCTCCTTCCTCCTATTTTTAAATAGATTTAATTATTTGAAACTAATTCTTATTTCCTTTTTCATGAAGGTGCATCCCATCCTTGATTCCTATATATTCCATGCTTGTATTCAATCAAAATGACTTGAGAATTTTTTTGTATCTTGCATAGTATTGTTGCCACAATCCTACTAGGAATTGCATAGACAAACTTAGATCTCTTGTGTTATCTCTCTTCTACTTGTATTGCAAACCAGGACTACCTTCAAGCTACCATTACTCAAGCACCATCATCCTACTGATGTTATATCATTCCCAATACCTTGGACTCATATGAACACTTAGAGAAAGAAAGGAAAAACTGAGGGGAAAAATTACTACACAACTGGATTTACCTCTGTTATGTGAATTCCAAGTTGGATTTTTTGTTTGATTTCCTTCATTCTTATAATTTATCATTGTTACATCATATCAAATATATTAGAAATAAGTTTCCTTTCATTTTCAAGCAATTAGTTAATTTCCAAGAGGGTTTAAATCATTAATAGCAGCTCCCAGTGATGGATCCTCTTCTTCCCATCCCTATGGATCTGAAGGAGAGAATATTTGTAGGAGGTTGTCTACACATCATAGATTATTTGGAAAAGTTCTTGTTTTAAGTTATTTTAGTTTCAATACACTCAACACAGGTGAATAACCACACCGGGTTATTTTTCTTGTTTAGTTTTAGTGTAGAAATATTTTAATTATTTAGAATAAAAGTAAATTGTTGTTTGTGATTGTAATATTTCAATTTTTTTATTTGTTTAGATTAGTTTCCTTTCAGCAGTAGCATAAATTGTTAATTTCATTCAGTTTACATGGAAACTTCAAACTAGTTCAACACTTAGATCTAATATAGTCAAACAAACCATAGGGAATTTACGTTACCCATTCATAGCCTCTAAATCTCCCCTTTGCCAAATCAGCTACTAGGAGATCACACTACCAGATCTTAGTCACTAATCCTCCTATAGTTAGCCACACACATTCAACATTGGCTACTCTAGCACAACCTTGGGGGGTCGAGTGTGGTTGAAGGTTACATGTCAATTTTCATCCGTATAAATTGGTGAACCCAACGCATGAAGAGCTAGTCTCTAAATGTTTCCACTTTCTTTGTCCATCCTTTATTCTATGGGTATTCTTATACCCCTAAATATGTCGGGATACAATGAGTATGGTTGACCCATCTCAAGTTTTGACATGTATAACTACCAATCAAGTATACCACAACAATCACCTTCACTTTCAACGTGGGTGGACAACTGCTCATTGGCTCAAAACCCTCTACTTCAGGGAACCAATGTTGGTTCCTCTATATGTATTGAGGAACTTGACCAAGTCATGTAGACCTATCCTCATGAAAAATCAAGTTCAAACAACATGAATTTCACTAGTGAAGAAAGTTCATCTCCTCGGTATTGTTTCAACAACCCATTAGCATGTAATCAAACCAACTCCCACATCTAGATGAGGAATACTTAGCACAATATGCTAGGATTGAACAACACTTCTAGAACATGAATCGAGATTTTGATAGGTTGCAAGGACAAGGTTATTTCCTGCTCCAAAACAATAATGCTACCCCTCCATCAACCGAAAATACTGCCAATGAGGGGTGGAAACATAGTGAACAATTCATAGCAGGATATCATACTCCTCAACAACCTCGAGGGTTAAAAAAACACCTAATCAAAGCATCACCTTGTCTATGGGAGATGTCATCTCGTCTTTAGTAGAAAAATTCAAGGAGCTAGAGCTTGCCCAAAATACTCAAAATTTATATGCAAGTAAGCATGAACTTCTCCCTACCCGCAAAATTACGGATAAATACCTACTACACAAAATCCTCCAGTTTATATGGGTACTCAAAACCCTAGAGATCTACTTATGGGGAAGGGCACGTTGGGTATGCCCCCTCACACCACATATGGATATCTCGTAACATGCACCGGATGGGAGTTCACTCTTAAATGCCATACCATCCATAAGTATAATGTTTCTGGGCTTTGTGCCTTCGATTCCATATCAAGGTAATCAACCCTCCATATGTACACATGTATTATAAATCTCTATAGGGGATATGTACACCTACCTAGGTCCATATGGACAACCACAAGGGATTTCATATGCCCCAACAAATTTCTATGTTATCCCATTTTAGCAACCGATGCAACCTCCACCTCCCCAACAAGGATCTTCAATGGTGGAAATATACGCAATGGGGACCTATTCTGAATATCTTAAGGAGCCCCTAGAATTCTCCATTTGGAAAATCATGCTCCCGAGACCATTTCTTGATCTTTCAAAATTCAAAGGGGAGGGTGATCCTAACGCCCACATCAAGGCTTATGCAATGGTCATTCGATATCTCCTCCCATGGGACGCAGTCATTTCAAAAGTTTCCCTACGAAACTAGAAGGTATTTCTCTCAACTGGTACTATATGATATTGAATGCTTTAATACACTTGTTCAAGAAAATCGTGTCATAATTTATTAAAGCTTTTGATATGAACAAACTTTTGAGAACAGGAATTAGGGAATTCCTTCATATCAAGCAAGAGCACAATGAGTCTACAACCCACTTCATTCAAAGGTGGTGAAAATTTCTCTACTCCTCTGCAAGCACTCCAAATATGGATTAAACGGAGCTTTGTGATTTGTTCCTCCACTCTCTCAACAAGGAGATAAAGGAAGAGGTTAAAAATTTCCCACTAAGGAGCTATGAAGAGGTGCTATGAGGGTGCTCTTCGAATTGACCAAGCAGCCATTAACAATGGTTGTAAGACTTATGGAGCTAATGGAAGGTTATTCACCCCTAATCAAAATAACCCTAGTTACTCCAACAACACGAATAGAAATCAAGGACCAAAAATACTTAATAAGAATCATGGAGTTATGACGGATGGAGTGATGGACCAACCTAAGAAACCTAACGTTGTTAATACTCCCAATATAAGCACTTCAAACAACAACAATAACAATGACAATAATCAAAGAAACAATAACTTCTTACCCTCATTCAATGTTGTAGATTTTAACCGTAAAAAAAAACAATAACAACAACTTCAGAAATCAAGACAAAAACATACCCAAGGTCCTAACCAATACCCAAGTGGGTATCTCGAACCAATTTCAAAACCAAGGGCAAGGATTCCCGAATTTTAACCATAAAAATCAAAATTGAATAATAACTATAATTTTGGGCCACAACAAGGTGCAAACCAAAGGCCTTGAGATTACGATCCTAATTTATATTGTGGTTTCCATAGGTTTCACAAGCATGACACAAGAACATGCCACAATTATAACAAGTTTTAATAGCATTTGTTAGAGGATCAAACATAGTTATTTGTTGACATGTTTTTGGCAAATCTAACAACGGCCACTCAAAACACTTACATGGGACCGGTATCTCCACATAACACATCGCTTGGAATTTTTAACGATCCTCTCCCCAAACGTCTAAAGGATGGTAGAATAGATCCCAACAATTCAAAAAAAGGTATCGTAATAAGGACCCATGATTGCGAAGCCTCAAATTTTTCAAACCCACAAGTGGAACCTCCTTTGGATGGTCACCAATAAACAAAAATTGTGGGGTTGGTGGAGTTGGAAACTGAACCTCAAATTAACGCTGCCACTAGAACTAAGGATTATTATTCACATCCTATCCCAATCTACCTGACTACATTATATGAAATTCACGATACGCTAATCAATCCAGTAGGATCTTATGATTTGATCAACAACTTAACTAAGACCTTCTCACACATTTCCTTCTTGGATTTGTTAAATAATTCCCCTACTCATAGGGTTGCTCTACTAGAAGCATTGGGTCTTGGTCATTTGGCTAATGTCACCCCTCCTCCAGAAGCACAAATAAACCATGTGGAATTTGATGTATATCCTCTAGGGAAGCCTAAAAGGGATGTTGTATTTGTATTCGACATCAGCAAGATGCCCATAGATTCTGAAATAGTTTGTAGAGGTGATCCAACATTGTTTTTACAAATATGGATTTATAACAACTATGTAAAGTGTGTGATGAGATATGACAAGGAAGTAGTCAATATATTCCCCTTATATTTCCTTCAAAATATAGGGTATGAAGAGACCAATTGCTCTTGATGCAAAATACGCCGAGGGGCTACAACAGCCTCAAAACAATGTCAATCAGAACTATAGTGTTTCTGGTCACCCTTGGACCTAAGAAGGTACTTAACGAGTTTTATATTATAGATCAAGAAACTAAAAATAATATTATCCTTGTCCATCCTTGGATTCATTGCATGAAGGAGATTCCCTCTACTTTTCTTCTAGAAGTTAGGTTCCTACATTTAGGGAAGGTCTTTGTGGCACAGGATGATCTAAAACCCTTCGACATACACCTAGCTAACTTGAAAAAGAGGCCAGGGATCCACTATGAGTTTGAGCTTCTTTACAATGAATACTTGAAAACAATATTTGACACGAAGCTTTGCACAAAAACAATATGGTGCTTGTGTATTTTATTAATATCAAAATAAAGCATTACAAACAAATGAGAGAGATGCAATATTTATAGATATTGGAAAACTTCTATCTCATCCACAATATATGGAAAACAAATCACCTAATATGAGAAAATATGTTGAAATAGCATATTGCCCCTAACTTCCCTATTTCCCATCATGGAAATCATTTGGGAACAAAATATGCAAGATAGAACATGATCTCACAAATATTCGATGAGAACACTATCACTTAGTTAATTAACAACTAAGGATAACTAATACCTATTGACATAATTTTTAAGTATTTAATTAAATAATTTAACTTATTACATTTATTCAAATAGCAACTAATGATGAATTAAGCTAGGTTTTATCCCCAACATTCCCCCTTAATTCAGCATGCTCTCAAGCGAATAGGAGAGAAATTCTCTAAAACCCTCAAATTTACCTCGAGCAAGTGACTTTGTGAAGACATATGCACGTTGCATATCTGTTGGGAAATATTGGAGCTAGATGTTTTTATTATGAACATGTTCATGAATGAAATGTGCCTGCACCTTAATGTGTTTGGTGTGCTCATAAAAAAATGGATTCTGAACAAGTTTTACTACTCCTTTATTATCAACATGTAGGATAGTTGGATCTTTATGTGGTATTTCCAATCCTTCAAGTATACGTCGAGCCATATCACTTCACAGATAGCTCCACCTGTTGCATGATATTCTGATTCTATAGAGGATCTTGAAACAAAAGTCTGCTTCTTACCCCCCATGATATCAATCTAAATCCCAAAAAAATACAAATCCTGAAATGGATTTTCTATCATCTATGTTTCCTGCATGATATGAATCTGAATATCCTATCAAGAAGAAGTTATTATTCTTCTTGTATTCTAGGCCATAGTCCATAGTTCCTCTTATGTACCTTAGTATCCACTTTTCTACTTTCCAATGAGAAACCCTTGGTTCTTGCATGAACCATGAAAGATAGTTGACTACATAGCTGATATCCGGCCTAGTGTAAGTCAAGTAGATGAGACTCTTGATCAACTACCGATAGAGAGTTGCATTTACTTGTGGTGATGGATATGTTCGAGACAGTTGAATTATTGTCTCCATAGGTGTGGAAAATGGCTTACAATCCATCATATTGAACTTCTCGAGTGTTTTCTTAGCATATTTCAATTATGACACAAAGATATGATTTTCTCTTTTCCAAACTTCAAGTCCAAGACAATAATGCAGAAGCTTGAGATTGGCCATGTTGAATGATCATGATAGATCTTTATTTGTTGACTCAATCATCCTCACTGATCCTCCAGTGATATACTACAATGATCTATATCTCCCCCTTCTTGTTGATATAGAGATTAGGATTGTATGAACTTCGTTGAATGAGATGCTCATTGATTTTTATGTACCATGCCCCGGGAGACTGCTTTAGACCATATAGTGATTTGATGAGTTCACATGCTTTTTCCTCTTTAACAGGTATGAAAAAACCTTCTAGTTGAGTCATGTAAACTTCTTCTTGTAAATCACCATTAAGAAAGGCACTTTTCACATCCATTTGGTGTATTTTCCAACCAAATTGTGCAGCTAGAGAAAATATTAACCTGAAATTTTTATCTTAGTTGTGGAAGTAAAAGTCTCCTCATAATCAATGCCTTCTTTTTGATCATATCCCTTAGCAACTAGTCTAGCCTTATGTTTATCAATTTTTCCATCTGCTTTGTACTTCGCTTTTTAAGACCCATCTTATATTTTTCATAAGTGACTTATATTCTACATCCATAACATATTTCCAAGGTTTAGACTGTAGGGATTCTGAAACTGAGAAAGGCTCAATAGTTTCAACAAATTTACCCATTAAGGAAAAATTGACCTGATTTCGAGCCATACTATGAGTCCTCATTCTAGTGGTAGATGTGTAGGGGACACTATCCAATTTTACATCTCTAATCGTAATTTTATACCATTTAGGCATACGTTTTGTGGTTCCTATGGGAGATTGAATTTCATTATCTTCCCCATCACCACTACCATCATCAAAGTGATTACCATCCTCTTTTTCACTGTAGGGATGATTTTTTCATCATGTGAGTATATGGAAGGAGCATCTTCTTCTTTCTTCTCAAAGAACTCAACATCGTGACTAGTGTATACCCTCCTTGTTCTTGGATCTATAAGTCTATATTCAAGTGATTCATCATTGTATCCCAAGAAGATAAGTTTTTCTGATTTCATATCAAGCTTAGTTATTTGTTTCTTAGGAATGTGCATACTTTTTTACATCCAAAAAATATAAGGTGTGAAATAGATGGCTTATTCCCTAACCATGCTTCTTGAGGTGTTACTCCATCAAGAGCTACAGTGGGAACTCTATTTAGTAAATAGACTATCGTTTTAGTTATCGACCCAAAAAAATTCATAAACATGCATCATCAATCATACATCACACCATATCCATGATAGTACAATTTCACCTTTCAACAACACCATTTTTTTGTGGTGTGTGAGGAGGATTCATTTGATGACGAATGCCATGTGTTTCAAAAATTGTTGAACTCATTTCTAGTGTATTCCCCCTCGATCTGAGCGGAGTGTTTTTATTTTCCTACCAGACTCTATTTCAACAAGGGCTTTACACTTTTTGAAAGTTTCAAAATCTTGATATTTTATAGAAAGGTAGTATATCCACATTTTTCTTGAAAAATCATCAACAAAGAGCATGAAATATTGAAACCCATAGTGGCTAGGTCTCATTGGTCAACATAGATTGGTATGCACCAAGTCAAGTTTTTCCTTAGCCTGAAATGTACTATGTTTGAATGGTGCTCTATTTTTTTCCTTCCAAACAATGCTTTGACATTTATCTGTACCCTTTTTTAGAGGTGGTAAACCCCTAAGCATATCATATCAATGAAGTGTGTCAAGATAGCCAAAACTCACATTTACAAGTTTTCAATGCCATAGTTGAGATGATGATGTATCCTTGGCTACAAGTGCTTAATCATTTCATTGAAAAAATACAATTGAAACATTCTTCCCACATTTGAAAATTTTGCAACAATTTTGGAGCTTTGTGACTTATCTCAAATTAGGAAAATATTTTTACCACCTTTACAATCAAAGTCAATTTTGATATTGTGATCTAATAATTGACTCACGGATAACATATTTTTGTTAAAATAGGGACGTAAAGAAAATTTTTAATTTTACAATTATGATGCCCAGTGTGGTAGTGAAATAGAACCAATGTTTTCAACATTATATGGTCTATCATCACCCAAAGAGACATGATTTTTGGTGGGTGTTTTACTCATTGTGAAGAACCAATCTTTCTTTCTTGTCATGTGTCGAGTTACACCCAAATCTACATAGAAAATTTGATTTGTAGAATTGGATACTTCATTTGACTATGCAGAATATAGGAATTCATCATCATCAAATTGACCTTCTGTTTGGCTACATTTCCTTGTTGAGTTGGTTTCTTCTTCCACTTGTTAATATTTTTTCCCTATTTACTCTGTTTCTTGACTAAATTTTGTTTATTGGTAATTAAAATTTTTACCACTTGATGATCCTTGTTGGAATGTGTTGTACCAATAATTTCATAACTCATGTCCTTTTCGACAACAAATAAGACATTCCCATCGATGGTTGACAAATGAATAAGAAAAACATATATTTTTTGTTTTTATAACAAATACGACCTAACCGACACCAGCTTTTATTTTACTAGCATAAGTATCGTGCCTACCTTAACATGGATGGTTTCCTATACCGGCGTCGATTACCCTTGATTAATCAATCACTATATCTAGCAAAAAAAACCCAACATTTTACCTCACCCAACCTTCACCCTGACCATTTACCCCACCTAACCTTTACCATGACCATTTACCTCACCCTCCGGACCTCATCATTAACCACTTACCCTTGTCCTCCTATGGGGACTCCTTATTTTACCCCTACCTTGGCCTTATCTGTGTCGTGACCTAGATATTTAGACCTAGACCATCACTAGTGACCTTTGACCTCATGTGTTCGCTATACCTTGCAGGCATTGTTACTGTGTTGTTGATCTAATGACCTTACCTAGCCTATTGTTGTGACCGTTTATCCTGACCCTACCTTTGGTGTCTGAAATATACCTAAACTTTCCTACACCTAACCTATGTCGTGTTTCTGGCCATATCCTATACCTTGGATACCGTAATCACTTCACCCTTGTTTTGATAACCCTATCGACCTTAGAGGATGTAGAGTTTGCCTACTCTTTAGCTTTGGTAGCATCTACGCGCTTTATAAGTGTATGTACATTTCTTCGCATTACTACCTTTGACTCGACCCATTACCTAGATTGCCCACGTAGACCTTTAACCCTTTTTCCCCGTTAACCACCTTCTCCTTTCTCACATTTACCTCTTATCAAACCACTCACCGATTCTTCCTTCTACCTCGTTAGTTCCTAGTTTGAGAGGATCACCTTCACCCACACCTAGGGCAACCACATCTTATTTTTGTTAGCGTTTCTTACCAATACAAGCTACGCAACAAAAAGGTGAAAATGTAGACACTAAAATTAGGTCACACTCCCCTTTGGTCCTCGAAAAATAAACACCCTTCATCACATTAACCTTGCCATGGCCCCTTCACCTCACTAATATTAATTTAATTAATCTAATTAAATTAATTCATTATCCTCACCATATTTATTATTTAAATATCTTAATTTAGATAATATCCACACATGCACCTCACTGGACACCTCATCAAGCCATTTCGACCTAAGACCTATTCTTAGTAAGTTGTCGTAAATAACTAAGACTTACCCCAAACCCTAAAATTCAATGCCTACATTCCCTCTAACCACGTTCCCGCATGCTTACAAGAAGCTTCCAATCTAATCCGTGACTTAATGACATGAGATCTGAGAAAATCAAGAGGATCTCCCTAGTTTAGTAAACCTAGGAAATCCCACCTTGACTGATGTCGGTTACCCTAACCATCACCGGTTAGCAGGAACCACCATCGTCACCATTTAACCCCAAAACAACCTTATTTTGAAGGTTTACAGAAGGCTGGAAAACATTGGCACATTTCTGAGAGATATCGCATCTTCTGAGAACAAATTTCAGCGAGAACACACATACAAGGAAGGAGATCAAGCATTTTCTCCTACTGAACCATCCAAAGAATCACCCCAACAAGGATTTGATCCAATCGGGCAAGAAGGAGAGCACATGCAGCCCATGCAGGAGATTTCAAATGTTTGGTGATCCTCAACAACATTTAAACCCTTACCAGTACCTTCACTTACCACTCATAGGCACCACCGGACCGAGAATCCAAGTAAGTGGAACGTTGTACTCCTCTGGTTCATTTCATTTCATCATTATATTGTCACCCTTTGTTCTCTTTGCCATCCACGACATCCGTTAATACTCACCCCTCCATATACCCATTAAAACCTTGCTCTAAAACCACACTAATACCTCATTGACTAACGAAAGTCCTCTGTGAAATCACAAAGGAGACCCAAAACCCATTTTGTGGCATTCCTAGTTTTCCACGAATCGGCACTAGTTACATCTAACCATCGTCGGTCACCCTTAATCGGAATCGGTCTCGATATTTGCCCCTACCACCTGAATATGACTATTCACCTAATTCCACATCACCCTTATTCACTGTGATCTACAAGACCTCTGTCCGGACCTACAGAGACCCCGAACTAGTTACTTGACCTTCGGATCTTATTTTAACGTAGCCTATTAGATTAGATCTTTCTTATTGTGTTTCAAGTGAGATACCTAAATCCAAATTACAATAGGATTTATTTTACTACCCGCATTGAATTGTTTTAAGCAGTGGACTAACAGCTATCTAGGGAGTATCACACTTCCTAGATCTAGCACACGCTAGGTAGTTCATTGCAAATATTGTTTAACTCTTTTTGGTGGTCTTGCTTTCCATTACAGGTAGTTCCTTCTGGCCAAAATGAAGCTCTCATGATTAGTTGTGGATTAAGAAGTCATACGTGCACAACAACCCATCAACCAACATTTGAACATGTATTCTCTCCTACACTGTTACCCTATATGTTTCGTCATTTTACAAGAAACGTCTAAGAATCAGTGAAACATTTCTTAGAAGTTTCTTTGAAAATGACAAAATAGATAGGTAACAAAAGGCGGAGGAGGAATACCTGCTCAAATGTTGGTTGATGGGTTGTTGCGCGCGTATGACTTCGAATCCACACTGATCATTATAGCTTCCTTTTGGATAGAAGGAACTACCTCGTAATGGAAAGCAAGACCACCAAAAATAGTTAAATAATATGTGCAATGAACTACCTAGCACGTGCCAGATCTAAGAAGTGTGATACTTCCTAGATGGCTATCAGTCCATTGTTTAAAAAAAGTTAATGTGAGTAGTAAAATAAATCCTATTGTAAATTGAAATGATTTGGGTATCTCACTAAACACAATAAGAAAGATCTAATCTAACAGGTTAAGTTAGAATAAGATCTCAAGGTCAAGTAACTAATTTTGGGTCTCTACAAGTCCGACAGAGGTCTCAGGTAGATCACAGGTGAATAAGGGTGATGTGGAATTAGGTGGATAGGTCACTATTCTGGGTTGTATGGGAAACTACGAGACCGATGCGCTTAAGGGTGACTGATGGCGCTGGGTGTAATCGTGCCATTCTTGTGGAAAATTGGGGAATGCCATGTAGAATGGGTTTTGGGTCTCCTTTTTATCGCACACGGGACTTTGGTTGGTCGAATGAGGTATTAGGTGGTTTGGGAGAGATTTGGTGAGGTTTTAATGGGTATATGGAGGAATGAGTATTAATGGAGGTCTGTGGATGGCCAAGATAACAAAGGGTGACAATATAATGACAAAATGAAATGAACCAAAGGAGTACAAAGTTCCACTTACTTAGATTCTGTCCCGGTGCCCGTGAGTGGTAAGTGAAGGTGCTGGTAAGGGTTTAAATGTTGTTGAGGATCACCAAATGTTGGAAATATCCTACATGGGCTACATGTGCTCTCCTTCTTTCCTAATTAGATCAAATCCTTGTTGGGGTTATTGCTGGATGGCTGGGTAGGAGAAAATGTTTGATCTCCTTCCTTGCATGCATGTTCTCCCCCAAATTCATTCTCATAAGATGCAATATCTCTCAGGAATGTGCCAATTTTTTCCAACCTTCTGCCAACCTTCAAAATAAGGTTGTTTTGGGGGTTAAATGGTGACTGATGGTGTTTCTTTCTTAACCGGTGACGGTTAGGGGTAATTGGTGTCGGTCAAGGTGGGATTTCTAGGTTTACTAAACTAGGAGATCATCTTGATTTTCTCATAGCTCATGTCGTTAACTTGTAGATTATACTAGAAGCTTCTTGTAAGCATGTAAGAATGTGTTTATAGGAAATGTAGGCATTGATTTTTAGGGTTTGGGTAAGTTTTAGTTAGTTATGTCACTTACTAAGAATAGGTCTTAGGTGAGTTGGCTTGATGAGGTGTCCATGTGAGGTGCATGTGTGGATATTATTTAAATTAAGATATTTAAATAATAAATATGGTGAGGATAATGAATTAATTTAATTAGATTAATTAAATTAATATTACTGAGGTGAAGGGGGCCATGGCTAGGTTTGTGATGAAGGGTGTTTATTTGTTGAGGGACCAAAGGGGAGTGTGACCTAATTTTAATGTCTACATTTTGCACCTTTTTTTTTGCGTAGCTTGTATTGGTAAGAAACGCTAACAAAAATAAGATGTGGTTGCCCTAGGTGTGGTGAAGGTGATCCCCCTCAAAATAGGAACGACGAGGTAGAAGGTAGAATCAATGAGTGGTTTGATAAAAGGTAAATGTGAGAAAGGGGAAGGTGGTTAACAAGGGGAAAAGGGTTAAAAGTCTAAGCGAGTAATCTAGGTAATGGGTTAGGGTCAAAGGTAATAACATGAAATGCATGCACACGTATAAACCGTGGCACGCTACTGTGTGAAGATCAGAAAACTCTACATCGTCTAAGGTTGATAGGGTTATCCAAACAAGGATGAAGTGATTCTAAGTAACTAAGGTATAGGATATGGTCGAAAACATGACGTAGGTTAGGTGTAGGAACGTTTAGGTATATTCTCGATACACCAAAGGTAGGGTTAGGATAAACAATCATGGCAATAGGCTAGGTAAGGTCATCGGTCAATAACACAGTAATGTGCCGCAAGGTATAGTGAACACATGAGTTCAAATGTCACTAGCGATGGTCCAGTCCAAATATCTAGGTCAAAACATAGGTAAGGCCAAGGTAGGGGTAAAATAAGGAGTCCCCAAAGGAGGAAAAGGGTAAGTGGTCAATGATGAGGTCTAGAGGGTGAGGTTAGTGGTCATGGTAAAGGTTAGGTGGGGTAAATGGTCAGGGTGAAGGTTGGGTGAGGTAAAATGTTGGGTTTTGTGCTAGATATGGTGACTGATACCGGTCAAGGTAATGGACGCCAGATTGGGGTAACCATCCATGGTAAGGTAGGGCACAAGACTGATGATGGTAAAGTAAAATCGACATTGGTTAGGTTGGGTTTGTTATAAAAACAAAAAATCCATGCGTTTTTATTATTCATTTGTCATATTATGATTTGAGAAAACAACAAAAGAGAGGGAAAAGAGAAAGAAGTGTCCAGACAAAACGGAGCATTGAGTTGGTGGTGTGAATGATGGGTGAGTGGTTGGTGAGAAGTGGGACCATATGATCGGTTCGAGGGATTTGATTTGGTGATGGCAGAGGCTAGAGGTAGATCGTGTGGGCCACCCGTGTAACGACACTGGACGTCTTTATAGGAAAAGAATAAAATTTGGGAATGGGGGAAAATGGGTAAAATAAGAATGGGGAGGGAAATAAATAGGAGAGGAGGGGAAAAGGTAGTTTAGGTAATTTCTAATGGGTAAAAGGGTTGAGGGGGAGGTTTTGAGAAAGGGGTTTTGGGGATCGTGGGTTTTTATCGGGACGGTGACCGGTGTCGGTCAAGTGTGGCTGCACTAGTAGTGTGTAATTGATATCGGTCACTAAACAGTGACCAATGCCGCTTAAGGGGTCACCGAGATCCGTGAAAGGAACCAACACCGGTCAGGTTTTAGGGAACAAGGGTCAAAAAGTGATGTGGGCTAGGTTGTTTAGATGGGCGGGGTGAAAATAGGGTGTGGGAAAATGATAATAGGTGAGTATGGATATGATAAATGTAGATTAATGTATTGTTTGTATTGGATGTAGGGAGAGATCAACTACATGTGTGGGACATAGTTCACCCCTACCCATGACATTGCACGGTGCAACGACCCCAAAGGAGCTACGGTATGTGGAGGCGGTTGACTTGAGTGAAGTCTGGCAATCTTGGCATATAGTCTGGAAGCCTAGTTTGATGGTTGCGCTCATCAATAGATGGGATTCTATGACCAACACGTTCCACCTATCGACATGTAACATGTTTAGGTGAGATCATTTTCACCACGGAGGATGTGTTCAGGATTCTATGGCTACCCATATTGGGTACACAGGTCTACTCTATCTCCTTCAAGGCCTCAGAGGAGTTGACGTTGACAGTGTTTAGCGAGGAGACGGCTGAGCTGACATTCCATAGTACCAACATTCAATATGGAGAGATGTACCTAGCTCGTCCAGAGGAGATGACGCTAGTGGTTCTTTTAATGGAGGAAGTGTGTTACTTTGCACCGCCGGATGCGAGATGGTGGACATTTTCCCGATCGTTGATGGGGTACTCCATGACATTATTGTAGATGAGCCATGCTTTTCCTAGGCACTAGCATTCCTGGTGTAGCTGTACAGAGAGTTGTGAACATACGGGTGGGTCGTGTAGGTTCATCTTGTGTTGTACCTATTGGTACCCAATTTTTTCCCCCTTTTAAGTTTGAGAAGCATCATAGATATGGCATGAAGCTTGAATTCAGATAGATCATGATGTGTGTCATTTTGTAGCCAGGGAGGTGATCTAAGTGGCACTCAAATTTGTGGAGATATGGATAGTACTTTGAAAGGATTTGATCTGACCCTCACTATTTTAGGTTGTGCCTTTTCAACCAAGGTAAGAGAACCTAAATTGTAACCCCCAAATGGTGAAGGAGATGAATATATCCCTCAATTTATGCAAATAGTATGAAAATGCCTTGGGAAAATATGATCAATACTCCAAATATGACTTTCACAAGTTGTCACTCCCAGATCATGGAGATATTTTCAATGCAAGGAAAGGGTTACTGAAGACATTGTATAATCCTGATTTTCCTTGTACATTTTTGTAGATGGGTTAGATCCTTTTGTTGACGCACAATGCAATGCAGGGGTAGTATGGGTAGGATTATTTTGTTTGAATGAATTTTTTGGTGGGGTGTTGACAAGACAAACTAGGATATATCAGATCTTTGACAACCTCTACAATACTTGAACAACTATCAGATAAAATGCTTCAAATAATTAGGATATTCTTTCAACCAGAAGAGGAATAAATGGAAGCCCAGGTTGCACTCTTCACACAATATTTGAGAATTCACCACAAAATCTTGAAGTAAATAACTCAATTAAACACAAAAATCCTTGATCAAACCACGCCTAAGGTACCCCCAAAGGCTTACAAGCAATCTCTGCAGTCAAGGAAGGTAAAGTGATTTTAAATTTGTTTATCTCTTTATCAGATGAAGGCTCTTCTGAACATGAGATTGCAAATGCCACTAAACTATCAACAAGAAATGGAGATTTTGTGTGATTTCTAAAGACTTTCAATGCAAGATTACAACAAGAACAATGAAAACTATTTGCAGGCATTTAAAAAATGATAACAGACATCATATTTCGCAGAAAAACATAGATTAATTCAAAATCTTGTTAGATTCATCAGCAGGGGAGAGTTTCATGAACAATCTCAGATCTATTTGATGGCTATACACTTGTAACCAACTCATATATATGAAGATCCAACATAGAAGAAATCATTCTGGTTCTTTGGTGGGTTTTTCGAAAAATGAACTTTCTCTCGAAATTTTCTTGTGATTTTCAACTTCCCAACCACCTTTACATGTCTCAAAACATGCATTATATATCTCTTGCCACCTTTGATCCTTCTTTCCCAAGAAAATAATATGCCAAGGGATCAATTTTGTTACAACAATTCTCATGATTCACTAAAAATGACTTCAAATAGAAAAACATTAACAGGTTGCTAGGTGTGCCAAAAAGATTAAATCATTACAAATATTTGGATCATTATCCTTCTTGGAGACACATTTTTCATCATCAAGGCATGCAGATGCCTTTCATCTCATCATTTCACCTTCTCACCTTTTAAAACTACCTCTGTAACTTTTAATTTGACATTTCATGTGTTTGCTCGGGATGGGGAAAAATTTACTTCAAAAACATCTCAGATCAAATAATTAAGCCATGAAAGTGATTCCAATGATCTTGGAAGGCCAAGACGACACAAAATCACTATAAATTTGATGAATTTTGATGCAAAAATTGTGATTCCAAGCTTCTGGAGCTCCCATGGCGGTCAAAACAAATGGATGCACAGCAACCATCGATCTTATCCATCTTTTAATCTTGGCCCTCCACATGAAAGATGCACATGTAGAAATAAGCTTGAGTTACCTTTTTAAATTTTTAGATAAGGTTGGACACGTGGAAAAAATGATTGGAGACAAATTTGGGCTCATTTTTTACTTTTCCACTTTTTGGAAAATGAAAAATTTTGAATTTTTTCTTTGCCCCTCTACCTTTGAATTTTGGAGCTGAAACATGGCACATGGTGGGTCCTATTAGGATCATGATTCAATTCTACGCATTTTGACCTTTTTGGAAAATTGGAAAATTTTCACTTTTTTCCCCACAGGCCTGCACCTCTCGATTTCTCCCTCGCCACGTGTCTCCTTGTGATTCATTGTGGGCCAGCGCTCCAAATTTTTATCTCTGAGCCCTTTTGTGAAAAAGGGAAAAAATCCCCTTTTACCTCCACCGGCAATGACCCACCTTTTCCTCTACCAGTGTCGCTCGATGATTCGCTAGCGGGCCAGCGCTTCAAATTTTGATTTTAACCCTTTTTGCAAAAGGGAAAAATTCTCTCTTGCCTCCACTGACCCACCTTATCAGCCACACGTCACTCAATGATTTTCTTGCGGGCGAGAAGCTTAAATTTTACTTTAACCCTTTGAGCCAAAAACACAAAAATTCATAAGTTTTTCTCTGCCACCCGCATCCCCTCGACCCAAAAATACTTCCACGCATCCTCCTCTGGTTGGCTGTGGGGTTTCAAGAAAAATTTTGACTTTAAAATTTTTGCAAAATAAGGTCTAAAAACCTTAAGAGAATTTAACCAACTACCATCCCCCGCTAATCTCAACATGCCACGTAGAAAAATTTGGAAAAAATGGGTCCCTAGGCCCAAAAATGCCCCATTGTCAAAAAAGGTGAAAAATGAAAAGTTACAACACTTACCCACTTTTCCTCAACCAATGAAAACCCGCCACATTGCCAATACCTTATGAGGATGAATTTTATAGGAAAATGACGCCCGTCTGACCGTCAAAATGTAAAAATTCCAGGGATGCCCTAGAATTCAATTTTTTCACCAAGGATGGCAGATTTTTTTATTCTGAATCAACTGAAGCATGATTTCTGAACATTTTCGACCTTGGGATAGGATTTTCAATTACAAACAAGTATGATTTGATCAATTTCAATTTTTCCACGATTTGGAAAAGGGAAAAATGACATAGCCCGTAAAATTGGAAAAACTAGGGCACAGAAAAGGGTAAACTTGGATTATTCTTTCAAATTAGGGAAAACAACAAGTTTGTGAACATTTTTAAAGCGATTCAACCGGAGGAAGATTTACAGACCATCAAATCAAAGGATAAAATGTTTTTTGAGTAGATATAAATTTGGAAAATTAGGGCAACATGGTGCAAGCTCAAAAATGGCACCAACATCGGCTCTTGCTTGGGGATGGGCACTCCCAGTGAGTGCCACAAGGACAAAATGTAGACCAAGTGCCAAAATATCCATTGGGAAAAGGATTCAATACACAAGGCAGTCAAAAAACCAGAACCATCCTTCAAAATGAGCTGAGAAACTAACCAGAATGGCTGCCAAGAACAAGGGCAAACCACACACCAACAAAACAACAAAAACAAAGCAAAAACAAAGACTATACAACTATACAATTGGTGCATACCTCATATTTGGGGATTAATCCAAGAAATGCTTCAAATTTCTGCCATTAACAGAAACTCCAACAATTCCCCATCTAAGTCCTTGAGAAAGAAGGTATGTTCACCAATTCTGATATCAATGGCATAAGGGCCCATCCATAATGCATCAAATTTTCCATGATTGCCCTTGTCTTCATGCCTACTATCCCACAACAAAAATAGATCTCCAACATTAAAGGCTCTAGGAGTGACCTTCTTGTCAAACAATCTCTTCAATTTTTCCCTAAATCTGACATGCCTTTGATGGGATGATTTTCTCTCCTCATCAAGCTCAATAATCTGATTGATCCTTGATTCATATGGGCCAAGCTCTTGATCTTCCAATTGTTGGGAAAACTGAAATGAAGATAATTGTAGGTGCAAGGGTAGAAAAGCCTGAGTTCCATACACCAATTCAAATGGGCTTTTACCAGTAGCTCTTTTAGGAGTTATCCTATCAGCCCAAACTACAAATTTTAATTGTTTACCTCATTTCTTCTTGTTTTTCTCCAAGGTTCTTCTAATGATCTTCAACAAATTCGATTCTTGGACTCGACTTGTCCATTCCCTCAAGGGTTATAGTTTGAAGAATAAGTCGATTGATTCCATATTCATTGCACATTGCTATTAAAGGTTTGGCTCTAAAGGACATGGCATTATCAGCTACAATATTGACTAGGATTTGATTCGACAAGAAGTCCATAACTATTTGGTGTGTTGCTTTCTTGGTGGGGATTGCCTCTACCCACTTTGTAAAATAATCAGTGGCTACAAGGATCCACTTATGGCTAGCACTAGAAGGATTTGAAATCTCACCAATGAATTCCATCCCCCATTTCTTGAAAGGAGCTTCAATTGATACAGGCTGCAAAGGAAGGGAGCCTAAAGCTTTCATTCTTCCAGAGAAACATTGGCAACTATCACATTTTCTAACTAGCTGGGTTGCATATTTGAAGAGAGTAGGCCACCAATAACCATCTCTCAAAATCTTATGTGTTGTTACTCTTCCAGCAAAGTTTCCTCCACAAACTCCCCCATGGAAATCAGCAACTATCTTGGGAGCTTCATCTTCAGTTATGCATTTCAAGAGGACACCTTCAAGGTTCTTCCAAGCCAACCCAAGGTTTGTGATGATATATTTTTGAGAAGCCATCTTGAGGGCTCTTTTCTGATTTTTATTTAAGTGACTAGGGCAGCACAGTGTCTGAGGTAGAAGATCACATCTTTGTACCACTCAGAACTTACCAACTTTGCAAGCACATCTACCCTTTCTTCCTCTAGCTGATTCACTTCCACATTTTGCAAGTTGCTCTCAGCCATGAGCTTAGCAAGGCCCAAACCATGTACTAACTTTGTGGTTTGGATGTCCATATCATACTCTTACAGCTTGTTCACCCACCTACATATTTTTCTTGAGATCTCCATCTCTGATAAGATGTCTTTCACCATGGTGTGGGGAACATAAGCAACAACTTTTAAACTCAATATATAAGGCCTGAAAACTTTTGTTGCTTTCACTAAGGAAAATGCTTGTTTCTCCATGATTGTATACTTCATCTCAGTTGCTTGTAAAGCCTTACTAAAGAAGGAAATAGGCCTCTCAGCCCCATTCTCATCCTTTTGCAGCAAAATAGAAGCAATGGTATACTCAGAGGCAAAGGAAAAGATTTGGAAAGGCCTCTTATAGTTTGGGGCTGCTAAAATAGGTGCATGTTTAAGTGCATCCTTAATTCCTTCAAAAGCTTGAATGACAGCCTCCTCCCACCTGATAACTTGGTCCTTCTTTAGCATGCTTGTGATTGGAAGATTCAACTCAACAAAGTTGGAAACAAACCTTTTAATAAAATTAATTTGACCAAAGAAAGATTGGATGCCTTTCTTAGTTCTTGGGATAGGTACTTTGCTGATTGCTTCCACTCTCTTAGGGTCTATCATAACACCATCTTTTGACACAATGTGACCAAGCAGCTTGGCCTTTTGCATACCAAAATGACACTTCTTTGGATTAAGAGAAATTTCATACTCCCTACATCTGATCAACATCTTCTCCAAGTGCTGCAAATGATCACCTCTCTACCTTGAAAACACAGTCACATCATCTTGGTAAATTGCAAAGAACTCATTTATGTAACCGGAAAAGCAACATCCATTGCTCTTTGAAAATTGGCACTAGCATTCATCAAACCAAAAGGAATCCTAACAAAAACATATGTTCCCCAAGGAGTAGTGAATGTTGTCTTAAGTCTTTCTGATTCTTTGACTACCACTTGATTGTATCCTGGAGAAACCATCCAATGTAGAAAGAAACTCAGACCCTGTCACAAGCTGCAACATATTTTCCATATATAGCAAGGGATAGTTTTCCTTCATGGATGCTTTGTTTAGATTTCTAAAATCCACACAAAGTCTAATGTCTCTGTTCTTCTTTCTGACTGGCACAAGGTTTGCAACCTAAGATGAATATCTAGTGGGCTGAATAATACCTCCATCTCTCAATTTCTTTAACTCCTCTTGCATTTCCATGGAGAGAAGTGGATTAATTATCCTTTTCCTCTATCTGAATGGCTTATTCTTGGCCTCAAGAGGGATCTCATGCTGAAACAAGTTTTCTCTATATGCTTTTAGCTTGGAGTAGGACCAAACAAGGTAATCTTGATATTTTTCAAGAGTTGGGCATAGGACTGTTTTTCCTCTTTACTTAAATTTCTACCCAACCGAATCTTTCTTGGTTTACCAATAGTGTCCAAGTTATGATCCTCCACATCCCTTGAGGCAGAAATGTTTCTATTTATGATGCAATCAGCATTTTTAAAATTTGACTCAAGTGCAACAAGACCTCTAGGAATGGTGTTTGTTTTCAATTGGATGATGTCTTTCTCAAAAAACAAAAAACTTCATTTGGTCATGCGTACCATTGGCTCCCAATCAATATTTTGATTTGCAAACTCACCTTGGTTTTGTAAGAACCTTAGCACTTGAGTATCATTATTAAAAACTTGCCAATGTTTCACATTATCAAGGATAGCCGGCCTAGTTAGCACTTCAATGTTGTATTCACAATAAGGTGAAAAGGTGCAATTTCCAAATCTAGAACCCATCACTACTAAATTTTCAATAGCAGCATTGATACCTCTATTATGATACACAATGTTAAAAGAATCAAACATTTCAATTAGATCCCAAACTGCATGCTTATATTGTTTCATACGCTAATTTTTTGTGGCATACGCTTTTCTTATTTGTTTGACAACTAGCTCTGAGTCTCCTTTTGTAACAATGTCTTTCACTCCATACTTCCATCCAATTTTTAACCCCAACAACAATGCCTCATACTCAACAACATTGTTAGTGCATTCAAAATTAATTTTGAAGGAAAAAACAAACTCTTCCAAACTAGGAGAAAGCAGAATTATACCAGCACCATTCCCAAATTTGGAGCAAGTCCCATCAAATATCTATGTCCATGGAGAACCTAACACCTCAAGGCACTTTGATTTGTCCATCTTGTTTTATTTTCCATCAGCAAAACCAATGAAATTCTCATCATCTACATCAGCAAACAACACTTCATAGGAAGCATTGTTGGGATCTTCAATTAGGTGCAACATCTTCTTTTCTCCATAGAGCTTGACTAGGCTGCCCTCAATGGGAATGGTGGAAAAATACATATCCATTTGGACACTCCCTCCAACACTTACAGCCCACTTTCTTGACAAAAGCATACCCCATTTGGCAGGGCAATCAACAATCACAACATCCAATTTTAAATTCCTCCCTGGATAAGATGCAAGTTGCACTACCAAACCTTTCACACAACCAACAACCAGCACTTCTCTTGATTCCATGGCAGTACACTTTCCATAGGCTGCTATCTCTTTGATATACAACTCATTAATGACTTCTAGAGGCATGATATTACATGATGCACTTGAATCAAACATACATTTGTGAAGTAGCTTATCCTTTATGATCAAATTTGTGAAGAATGGATCAACATTCAATTGGGAAACAACCAAAGATGTCCCCAAATATACATCAGGTTTCTCTCCAAGATCTTCTACTGCTGGTGGTGTATCAAGGTCGAAATGATCTGAGGTGAAGTTTCAACAACATTTACATTTCTTCCTAGAGTAACCTTCTCTTCTTTCAGTCCCAAGTACTCAAATGCTCTCTTCTTATGCTCAGGAATTCTAAGCAACTCAATTATTAGAACACTCACTTTAATTTGGCTCAATACTTGGGCTATGTCATAGGGGACACTCTTTGGCAAAACAACATTGGAAGGGAGACAAGAAGATTCATTATATGGTAGTGGATTCTTGGCAGCTTGGGCATGAGGAGGACTGTAATTTTTGTTTAGGAAAACAAAACTTCTGACAGGTGCTTCTTTTGTAGGAGATTCTTTTGGAATTCTTGTGAGCAAGGGTGTTTTAGGTTTGGCTTGAGGCCCACTTCCTTTAACAACTTTTCTTCTAGTGTTATACTCTTTCTCTTGAGCTACAACAACATTCATCAACAATTATCTATCTTCCTCCAAAGGGATACCACCATCATAATTCTTAATCATCAAAGCTCTTAAGTATTCAAAATCATTGTTAGGAATTTCAAAAGCTTGCATTAAATAAACTTCAAGAGCATGAGTGGGAAGAAATACTTGTACCCATTTGATGCAATCCCAAAAATTGAAGCTATCCTAGCACTTATTACTTCAGTAGATGTTGCTCCTCCTTGTGAGCTTGAAGAACAGCCCATCATGCAAATATCATCATCAGTACCATCATCATTATTAGCTTCACCTTCTTTCTGGTCCACTTCACATGGAGGATGAGGAAGAAAACATCTATCACACCAATCCATATCAGCAACTTCATCAACAACAGTAACCCTGGTAGTTAGAGGGTTAGGAACCAATCTACTTTCACGTGCTTGGGGTTGTCTATTTCCCCCTCCCATAGGTCCTTTACCTCTATCATCTTGTCTTTGATCACCCCTAGGATGATTTCCAAATCTATCATGGTTTTTTGCTCTTTGTTGACCTTGTGAACTTTGGCCAATTCCTTTCTCAGCCCAGGCTAATTTGTATGAAATTTCTTTGACAGCCCCTGCCAAAGTTTTGACAACATCCTCCAAATCAGCACCCTTGCTAACTTGAGGTTTTTCAGGGTTTACTAACTTCACACCATCCCTCTTGAGAGGTTTACCAATGGCTTTAATATTGTTTTCAATCTACAGTGCCATGGTAAAAGCCTACCTCAAATTTGTAGGGTTTTTGTCTCTCAAGTAATAGGCTGCCTTTTTATCAAATGCATCTACATATTTGATTAAACAAGATTCATCACAAGGCCTTAAATTAACAGGAAGCCTTCTCAAATTTTTGTTAAACCTTTTGTTGAAGTCATGGACTGATTCATTAGGGTTCTTCTTGATATTCTCAAACTCAAATAAAATAAATCTAGGATCAGTCTTATCACCATATTGCAACCTAAATGCATTCTTCATTTCATTCCAAGAGTCAATAGAATTATCAGGCAGAGCCTTGTACCAATCCCTAGCATCCTCTTCTAGTGTATGAATAAAAAATTTGACATACACATCCTCAAACTCTATCTCAAAATCTTCCATCATATTATCAAAAAGTTTGAGATGTTGATCACCAGTAATAGCATTGTTACCCTAGAATTTTGGCAACCTATTTTTGACATCTTGTGGGACAACATTTGGGTAACCATCCATTCCTCTAAAATTTATAGGACCAAAGGTGTTAACAACAAATGGAGGTCTAGGATGAGCCATGTTATTTTGTGGTGGTGATCTTGGAGGAGAAACAAAATGATGAGGAGTGAGAGGTATTTGGGGAATGGGAATGAAATCTTCAAAAAAATATCTCTTAAGGGCTCTCCTTCTTGATGATCTCTAAAAAATTTAGAAAATACAGGAGCAGATTTAGGAGCAAGCCTTTCAAATGCACAAGAAGGTCCCTCACCTGATGGGGAATTCAAATCAGCAATAGGATTGTCTGAATCAGATCCACTTGAAGAAGAATTGCAGTCCTCAATAACAAGCTGCTCACTTTCAAACTCAACAATAGGGATCTCCTTTCTTGCATTCAAGTCTCCAACAACCTTCCACACCTTTCTCCCCTCTAGCTCTGAGTTTCTTGAATCTATAAACAACTTCTTAGTAGAGTCCTTGATGAAGAGAGATATTCTTCCTTCCAGTTTTGTATATTTGAGAAACAAATTATAAATGACAAAAGGTAAGACAACTGGTATTTTCAAGATCAAATCAGCATGGAGTCACCACTAAGGAATTTCACCTTAGTTATGCAAAAATGCACTAAAATAATTTGTCAAATGTTTGCTAGTACTGAAACCTTTGCAAGGCTTTATAAATCAGACCTTCTTCTTCTTAAATCAATCAATCACAATGCACCCAAAGTGTATGAACTGCTAGGAAATGGAAAAAGGGCAGACAAAACTTGAAACCCTTGTTTAAAACTTGCAGATCTGAAGCATAGAATGATATTTTAACAATGTAGCAGCTCAAATACTTGAATACACAAATGCTCAAACTCTTCAAACACTCCAAAAACACCAAGAAATTCAAAGAAGTCCCCACAAATGGTGCGTGGAAAGTGTTGGTACCCAAATTTGTTCTCCTTTTCATCTTGAAAGCAGACGTCAGAGATATGACATGAAGCTTAAAGTCAAATAGATCATGATATGTGTCATTTTTAGCCAAGGAGGTGATCTAACTGGCACTCAAATTTGTGGAGAGATGGATAGCACTTTGAAAGGATTTGATCTGACCCTCACTATTTTAGGTTGTGCCTTTTCAACCAAGGTAAGAGAACCTATATTGTAACCCCCAAATGGTGAAGGAGATGAAGATATCCCTCAATTTATGCAAATAGTATGAAAAGGCCTTGGGAAAATATGATCAACACTCCAAATATGACTTTCACAAGTTGTCACTCCCAGATCATGGAGATATTTTCAATGCAAGGCAAGGGTTACTGAAGACATTGTATAATCCTGATTTTCCTTGTGCATTTTTGTAGATGGGTTAGATCCTTTTGTTGACACACAATGCAATGCAGGGGTAGTATGGGTAGGATTATTTTGTTTGAATGAATTTTTGGTGGGGTGTTGACAAGACAAACTGGGATATATCAGATCTTTGACAACCTCTACAATACTTGAACAACTATCGATAAACTCGCTTCCCAAATAATCGGGATATTATTTCAACCAAAAGAGGAATAAATGGAAGCCCTAGGTTGCACTCTTCACACAATATTTGAGAATTCACCACAAAATCTTGAAGTAAATAACTCAATTAAACACAAAAATCCTTGATCAAACCACGCCTAAGGTACCCCCAAAGGCTTACAAGAAATCTCTGTAGTCAAGGAAGGTAAAGTGATTTTAAATTTGTTTATCTCTTTATCAGATGAAGGCTCTTCTGAACATGAGATTGCAAATGCCACTAAACTATCAACAAGAAATGGAGATTTTGTGTGATTTCTAAATACTTTCAATGTAAGATTACAACAAGAACAATGAAAACTATTTGCAGGCATTTAAAAATGATAACAGACATCATATTTCCCAGAAAAACATAGATTAATTCAAAAGCTTGTTAGATTCATTAGCAGGGGAGAGTTTCATGAACAATCTCATATCTATGTGATGGCTATACACTTATAACCAACTCACATACATGAAGATCCAACAAAGAAGAAATCATTTTGGTTCTTTGGTGGGTTTTTCAGAAAAATGAGCTTTCTCTCAGAATTTGCTTGTGATTTTCAACTTCCCAACCCCCTTTACATGTCTCAAAACATGCATTATATATCTCTTGCCACCTTTGATCCTTCTTTCCTAAGAAAATAATATGCCAAGGGATCAATTCTATTAGAACAATTCTCATGATTCACTTTGAAAATCACTTCAAACAAAAAAAACATTCACGAGTTTCCAGTGTGCCCAAAAGATTAAATCATTACAAATATCTAGATCATTATCCTTCTTGAGACACATTTTTCATCATCAAGGCATGCGAGATGCATTTCCTCTCATAATTTCACCTTCTCACCTTTTGAAAACTACCTCTGTAAATTTTAATTTGACATTTCACGTGTTTTCTTAGGCTAGGGAAAAAATTACTTCAAAAACATCTCATATCAAAGAATTAAGACACGAAAGTGATGCCAATGATCATGGAAGACCAAGATGACACAAAATCACTATAAATTTGTTCAATTTTGATTTTTCCATGATCTTACAAAGGGAAAAATGACATAGCCTGTAAAATTTAAAAATCTAGGGCACAGAAAAGGGAAAACTTGGATTATTCTTTCAAATTAGGGAAAAACAACAAGTTTGTGAGAATTTTTAAAGCATTTCAACTAGAGGGGAAGAATTACAAACCATAAAATAAAAGGATAAAACATTTTTAAGCGAGATACAAATTTGGAAAACTAAGGCAACATGGTGCAAGCTCAAAAATGGCACCAACAAGTGTACTTCTTACTACGATCTAGGATTATGAGAACATAGCTTGTGTGTAGCCGTAGGGATGCCCCGAGTTGATGCATTCCCACCGATATTTGTGTGGGTGGGAGTACAGCGATGGGTTCCTGCTATTTAAGAGCGTAGATCGACGAGACCACACATGATGTGGCCTATTTCCGGTGGTTCTTGGAGGGGTTGGCTGGAGTTGACATTATCTGGAGGTTGTATGTGATATTCCCCTCATATAGGCATATGCATGAGGATCTAGTTGAGCTCCACTTTTGAGATGGATACAGGGTTGTCGTGTTGGGGAGCACGAGATGATCCCGGTGGAAAGAGTCCGGTGGTAGTTCGAAGCATATTATAGGATGTACCTCTACCCTTCCCACAAGTACTAAAGAGATGACATATAGAGGCCCTTACCTCTACTACAACCTACAGTGCCCACACGGAAAGAGGAGCGGGCGGTGGATCGGTAGATAGATGAAGCTAGGTGCACATATAGGTATAAATAGTGGTGGGTGGCTCATTTATGAGCCATACCACCCAGACCGAGTCAGCCAGATCTAGCCACCATCATGGTGTAGAGAGACACCCCTACAGGACAGTGGTTACTCCGATTACCCAATTGGGTATAGTGTAGACATAGCTTGATTGCTTAGAGGCGAGGTAGTAGAGCTACATGTACATGTGGATAGTCTACCAGCCCAAATGGCTGGTGTAGGGGATGGAGATGGAGAGGACGGTGATGGTCAGGTGGCAGCCTTACAAGCATAGGTGGCAGGTTTGTAGGGCCAGTTGACCACAACCCACGCATATATTGGGGTCTTATAGGCACAGGGGTAGGGGGCACCACCACGAGGCACCGGACCGAGTCCCATTCATAGGAAGGAGCGGGACATTGTCCCACAAGATAGGTGCAGGGTCGAGACCTATGGGAAAACCACAAACCATGCCTATATCTAGGTTACAAGATTCCCTAGGTGAGGCCAGATATTACCAGGACTAGCTGATGGTGGTCGGGATAGACTTTCTATCCTATGGAGAGTACCGGGCACAACAGGTGTCGAGTGAGAGGATGAAATCCTACGCTCACAGTGTGGAGAGCATAGGAGGCCAGTGAGCTCCAAGGCTAGATCAAGGAGAGGCCACCAGCTTATAAAGACCAGCTCTAGGTGAGGTGCCAACAGGGACCCAGGAGGTAGAGGGTACATGTGATACAGAGATGGAGGATATCCACTAAGATGCTTGATATGGGGCTTTTGACATTTGATGTATGGTAGTTATTTTGTGATATATACCAGCCTGCGTTCCAAGAGATAGTTTTATTTTTTATCACATACTATCCTCAATGTCTGAAGATAGCAAGGATGTACGAGAGATTGTGTATAATTTGTATTGAGTATTGGCTTGCATGTTTGACAATTTTGAGATGATGGACATGATGAGATAGCCATGTATATTGTATTGAGATACACATTTATTTATATGATGAGATACATGAGATTCTTTATTTGTTGATGTTTTGATGAGACTTTTAATTTATTGGTGCGTTGATGAGATTTTTGATTTGTTGTTTTGATATGGACAGAAAATTAGGTGAGTTAGGCATGATGGAGTCAGGTTGGTTTAGGCATGGATCGAGTCAGGTCTAGTTTAGGCATGGATCGAGTCAGGTTTGTTTAGGCATGGATTGAGTCAGGTCTTAGGCATGGTTGAGTCAGGTTGGATTAGGCATGGTTGAGTCAAGGTCTTAGGCATGGTTGTGTTCAAAGTAAGGGAAGTTGTGATTTATTATTTTGTGAAATGAATGATAATATGGGTCATATGTGAGATGTGGTATAATCTATGCATAATGATGATAGAGAAATGGTAGGCATAATAACTGTATGTTGTGATGAAGATTATAATATGAAGTGACTTGTTATGTACATGGTTTAATTTCTAATTGTTGATATAAAGAAGAAACTAGGTGGGGTATGATGAAATGTGAGGAAGATGAAAGATGAATTATTTAGGGTAGAGAGTGGCTGAGCTAACCTCCAAGGGCTCCATGCCCTCGGAGTGCTACCAATATAGTCCCGGCATAAAGGGACATCAGGCCGATGTAGTTCTCCCATAAGCTAGGGAAGAATATGATGAGGTATGAAAATGAGTTAGTAGGTTTTAGGCATGGTGTGGGTTTTAGGTATGTTAGGTATGGGTGAGTTATAGGTAAAGTGATATAGGTGAGGAAGATGAAAGATGAATGATATTACCCCAAAGGTAAGCATCGAGGACCAAGTCTTGTATAAGGGAATCAAAACGTAAATAAAAATGGCTAAAAGATAAGAGGGGTCAAGAAAACCACCTGATTGGTTAGGATCATACTAAATAGATCATACCTTGGAGGAGGTGATGAACGTAAGACCTTAAAGACATTTCATGATTGATTGTTATATGGTGAAAAGTAGCCACATGATCACCAAATGTCTTGGTTTCCGAGAGGTCCCTTGAGGCAGTGGGAAATGGGAGTGGGAATGGTGAGAAGGTTGAAAGGTGGTTGATTTGTTATATGGTATGAGGTAGCATGCTCTTCGGGCAAGATATCTGAGGTCACAATGGGAAAGTCCATGACTAAAACGTTTGTTGTTTTGACTTGTATTAGAGATAGACTAATCAATGCAGCAAGTCTATATGGGATGAGGAATTTAACTCCTTGAGGTCTTCGAAGGTGATTGATGTGGGAAGCTTCAAATTCTCTTGCTTTTCTTCTTTTTTTTTTTTTTTTTTGGGCTTTACATATTTTTCCTCGCTGATTGATGTGGGAAGTCTCAAATTCTCTTGCTTTTCTTCTTTTTTCTATTTTTTTGGGCTTTACATATTTGTCCTTTGAGGGAGCAATTCTATTTATAACAGTGATTGTTAAGAGGAAGATGTCCTTTTGAGGGAGTCATTGTTTATATTAGAAGTTTGGCTCACGGAGTTGGGTCCCATGTGAGGGCTTTGAAGTCATGGACAAGACCAAGGTGAAGAATAAGATTCTTGTTCGAAAAGTAGGGTGAAATGACCATGGGATCTCATCTAAAGGTAGATGAAAAGTATCCATGAGAATCATGCTATGTGCAGTGCCATGGTACACATATTCAAGAGAATATAACAAGTGACAGGTACTCACATGATTCTTGTTTAATCATTGGTAAGGTATATGAAGTGGATAGCACTCAAGGGACGAGCATGGAAAGAGAAAAAGGTGAGGTATGACTAAAATTCAACAATATAATGGTCAAAGATGCAAGGCGTTAAGGGGCTCGGTGTTTGGATTTACCATTGAGCGAAGATAAATGATAAGAACCTTATCCATAAGTATGAGTCACGATGTATGGTCCAAGCCAATGAGGAGCAAATTTTCCCTGTTTACTTTTTTCTGCTTTGGTTACGTGTTGATTTTCTTTTAGGAAGAGGTCACCAACTTGGAAGGTTCATTCATGGACACGCTTGTCATATGCATGCTTGATACATTTTTGGTAAACTTGAAGGTGATCCAAAGCGTTAAGATGAAGTTTGTCTAATAACTCTAGTTATGTTAAACGGTCCTGAAGAAAGTCATCATCACTGAGCATGTCATGGAGAGAAATGTAAAGTGAGGGAATCTGGACTTTGAGAGGTAAAACCTCCTTGGTACCGTAGACCAGAGAAAAAGGTGTGGCAGCAGTGGAAGTGCGAATACTAGTGCAGTATGCCCACAGGGAAAAAGGAATGTGCATATGACAATCCTTCCCAGTATCATTAACCACTTTCATAAGAATTTTATTTAAGGTTTTGTTACTGGATTCGGCTTGGCTGTTAGTTTTTGGGTAATAAGGTGATGAGAAATCGAAATAATGCCAAAGGCGTCACAAAAATTTTTGTTTTATTTTTGAATTGTTATCCATTATCGGTGATGAGGTGAGGAACACCAAAATGGAAAATGATGTGATGATTGATGAACTCACATATTTTCTCAAATTTTGTGGAGATGAGTAGTATGGCTTCAACCCATTTTGTGTAGTATTTGGTAGCGGTGATGATCCATTGATGGTGCTGGGAAGAATGGGGATTGATTTCTCTGACAAGATCCAAACCCCATTGAGATAATGGCCAAAGATCACGAGTGACCTATAAGGCGTGACTAGGTGTATGATGAAGATTGGCATGTTATTGGCATTTTACACAATGTTTTACGTAGTCGTAACAATCATAGTTAAGGTTCGACCAATAATAGCATAGGTGAAGGATATGTTTAGCAACAATGAAGGCCAATGAACCGACCTCCACATATTCCATCATGAACCTCCTTAATGGTATAAGGAATTTTAGAACTTGTGAGGCCTCGTAAGAGAATACCATCAAATCCATGCTTATAGAGGAGGTCCCCATGATGATGTAATGAGAGAATTTTTAAGGAAGGTGTGTTGTCCATTACAGGTGAGATCAGGAGGTAAGATGGAGAGAGAAAGATAGTCGAAGTATTGTTTGTACCAAAGGTCACTCGGTGCAGGGTAGCGGTTCCGATAGAGTAAACATCTTGAGGTAGATAAGGAGATTATTGGAGGTGTTTTATGGTGACAAATATTTTAGAATCGGCGGGGCAAAGCGGGTATTTGGGAAGCTAAGTAGGCCATGGTATCATAAATTTGTTGCTTGAATGTGGGATGATTTGAAGGGTGTAACGGTTAAAGGTGGGAAAAAGTATGTCTACATGATGTTTATACTTTTGAAGTAGCTCATTATGACATTGGTATATACCATTGACTTGGTTTACGACCAATTGAGAATCACCAAAGATGTTGATTGATTTGACATCTAGGGCATAGGTGGCTTGGAGACCTAATACGAGTGCTTCGTATTCGGTGATATTGTTTGTGCATTCAAAATCGAGTTTGAAAGACAAAGGCATGGGCTCACCATCAAGCAGAATGAGGATAATACTAGCCCCACCCCCATGCTAACACTTTGAACCATTGAAGAAGAGTGTCATTTGGTAAGGGGGTTCATCCAAGGAAAGGGTAGTAATTGACTCGTCTGGAAAGTCAAAATTAGAGGGTTGATCCCCAGAAATAGGTGCATCGGAAAATTGGTTGGTGATAGCTTTACCCTTGATGGACTTTTGATGAATGAATTTGAGGTTTAGGTACACTAAAAGCATAATCCATTGAGTGGCATGTTGATTTTGATAAGGTTTGGCATACATGAAGTGTAAGGGGGTGGTGCTGGTCACAACATAGGTTTTTTGGTTAAGTAGGTAATGATGGAGTTTGGTGGCCATGAAAACTAAGGCTAATAAAATTTTATTTGGATAGGTGTATCAAGTTTTGTAGTCTAAAAGAGTATGACTTATATAATAAACCACCTTCTCCCTATTTTTTTCATCATGTTGAGCAAGCATGGCTCCGAAGGAGTGATCGGTAGCTGATATGTAAAGGTAAAAAGGTTGATCGTCTTTAGGTGGAATGAGTATGGGTGGTTGGAGGAGGTATTGTTTTAGGGCCTCAAAATCTTTGTGGCATTCATCATCCCATTTAAAGGAGACATCCTTCTTGAGCAGATGATGAAATGGTTGGCACCGATCAAATAATTGTGAAATGAAATGGTGAATAGACTGCAACTTACCTTGCAGGCTACAGAGTTGTTTAAGGTAAGTGGGAGGAGGCATGTCTAGAATGGCCTTGACTTTAGCAGGGTCAACTTCTATACCATGTAGGGAAATGATAAATCCCAGGATCTTCCCTGAAAGGACCTTGAAGATGCACTTCTTAGGCTCAAGGAAAACATAATATTTAATGAGATGGTCAAAAATGGTTTTAAGGACATCAAGGTGTTCGAGTGGCATTTAGATTTGGCCAAGAGATCATCCACATAATCTTACAATATAAAATGCATGATATCATGGAAGATGTAATTCATATCTTACCTGATATGTTGCACAAGTATTTTAAGGCCAAAAGGCATGACTCGATAGCAGAAGGTCCCCCAAGGGGTGATGAACGAGGTCTTGTGTTGATCTTCTGGGAGAGCAATATTTGGTTATAACCTAAGAAGCCATCCATGAGTGATAGCATCTTGTGACCAGCAGTAAGGTCAACCAGTTGATCAATACTGGGTAAGGGAAAGTCATCTTTTAGGCATGATAGGTTGAGGTCATGGAATTCTGTGCAAATGTAGAGTCCCCCTATCACTTTAGTGATAGGGACAATGTTAGAAATCCAATGAGGATAATCAATGGGTAAGATGAAGGACACGAGAAAGAGGGCATTGAAGTTATTCATTGACAACAAGGGCAATCTGAGGGTGTATTTTCCTCAGCTTTTGTTTGATGGGTTTGGCATAGGGAATGGTTACGATATTATGGACCATTATGGTGGGGTAAATACTGGGTATTTTTGCATAAGACCAAGTGAAAGCATGGTTATGATCCTTGAGAAAAGAGGTGATGGCTTCCTATTCAACAGCATCTAAAGATTGACCGATCTTTAGGATGTGCTAGTCATCCTGAGTGTGAATGTTGATCTCGATAGTTGATTCATTTAACATGGTTTATGTCTCAGAAGGTAACGACAGATGAATATATGAGTCTTCTGCACTAAGGTAGGTGAGTATAGATTCATCATCCTAACATTGAACGACGTTAATTGAAGGTGTATTGTCACCGATCATTTTAGGATACAGAAAGGGAAGAGTGGAAGGGGCCTCACCCTCACGTTGATAAGTCAAAGGCCCTAAGGAAATGGTGTTTATGAAAAAAAAAAGTTAGGAGGGATAGATTCTGGATCCATCGACTCCGTTGGTGATGGTGGTGATGAAGATGGAGTGGGTGAAGCAGGTGGAGAAGGGCTGATGTCCTTGATGAGTTCAATGCGAGCCTATTTAGTAGGTGGTTTGGGAAAAGCGATACCACTACGGTCTTTATGGTTTTAGGTGGTACATGGAATAATGGTATGCTGGCCTTACTCGAAAAATCCAAAACTAAAACCCTTCCATGCACATTGGTGTAGGAAGGTGTGGGAAAAACGACGATTGGTGAGAGACTGGAAGTTAGTGGAAAATGGGTGGGTTTGTGATAGTGGTTCGGTGTGTAAGTGGTAGTATTAAGTCTCCCATAGGTGACACTAGTACAAAGGTGAGGACCATAAAGGATGCATTATCTTATGCGCTTATCATAGTGAGGGTGTTGGTGAATACTTTTGTACTCTTGTGGAGTAAGGAATTTGTTGACACTATATAGGCGGTACTCCCTAGAGTGAGGCATTGAAAGACACCTTCTAAATGATTGATGTGTTAGAAGTCGATGCGGAGGTGGAGTTAACAGATTGGGAGGCTGATGGGTCAGCCCTAGAGGTTGTGGCAGCAATAGGAATGGAGGAGGTATGTGTGGTTGAGTTAGCGATTGTCCGGTAAGCGAAGGTGTAGAGAAAGCGGTGATGGTTGTAGAGGTAGACACTTTAATAGGTATGAGCATGTCATTGGGTCGGTAGAGCATGTTGCATGTTTTGAAAGGTGATGGATCAGCTGGGATAGTATAGGTGTGCCCTTCGTGCTCAAAATTTACACAATGATGCAAAGTGGAAGGAATGCAACCCATGACATGAATCCAGGGTCTGCCAAGCAACAAGTTATATTGAAACTCCCCTCAAAATGTAGAATAATTCTAGAACAATTGGGGCCCACACAAATGTGGAGGATGACAGTGACTAATGTGGAGGTGATAGCATCATTTAATGAATGCAACATGACAGGATGTTTATGCATGCAATCACTGTGGTATGTGCATTTGAACAAATGCATCGAGATGAAATGATGTTAATGATAGCGCCCCATCAATCATCACATGTTGTACCCATATGTCATCGATGTGGATAGAGATAAAGAGAGAGTGGTCCGGTCATCGTTTTGGTGTGGTACGATCTCTTCCTCCGAGAAGCTAAGGAGGATACTTGGTGAATAGGGTGGGGTGAAGATGAAGGTGGTAATTTGGTGAGAGAAGCTACATGATGAGGCGTGATGATGGAGGCGATGGGTGTAGGGTCATTGGGTAAAACCTCAATAGATTGAATAACCTCCATAAGATCTTGGCGATGGGATTCGAGGTTTTGATGAGGTCATATAAGGAAATTTTGAGGCGAGATTGGTGTAATTGTTTGAGTATTGTGTGATGCATGACTCCATTAGAAATGGGGTATGTGGGGCCATGAATAGTAATTTTAGGTATGAGTACAGGATGGTATGTTGGGTATAGGATTGGTTGGTGGGTCAATCACCTTTTCTTTACCTTTATCCTTTTGAGCACAAGTACTAACATGTATCATGTTGATCTGAGGGGAGTTGGCAAATAGAGAAGGTGTAGGGTGAGTGGTATAATGCAACGATGGGAGAAAATCTACCGAGAGGAGAATAACCCCGTGAGGTGAGCTGGGTGCAACAACATTTGGGTGGTGGCGTGACAATTTCTCGATGCAAACCATGTTAATTTCAAATCTTGGTTGTGGTTCGAGGAGTTGTGGGGGTGGAGGTTGTGGTTGTTGAGTGGGCAATGTGGGAATGGGTGTTAGTGAAGTAGGGTCCTCGTCTGAAGGTCATCATCGTCAAAGTTGGGTTCTAGAGGACATGGTTGGATACAAACTATTTTCAAGGCCTTATAGTTCTCTACATCGTGCCCTGGCACACAATTATAGGAAAAAAATTAGTTTCATCAAACCCTTTTGGCTTGGGTTTGAGGGGTCATAAGGTCTTAGTGGCGTAATGTAATGATTGAAGTTTCAAGGAGGTTGGTTAAGATTTTGGCATAGGACCCTCGCTAGTGGTCTCGTGATGTGAAGTGAAAGTGGGTTTGGATGTAGGTGTAGTTGATTGTTGAGGACTGGTCCTTTCCGGGGGGAGTAGGTCAAGCTATGGTTTTAGGTGCTTGCACAGTCTTAGGTGTCGACGTGTTTGTCTAGGTAGGGGTATGGTAGATGAATGAGCGTAGGGTGTGTGATTGTTTTGACTATCTTATTGGAGGGTAATGTGAGTTTTTTTTTGGGTTACACCTTATTGGGTAAAGGTGATATGGGTGTGTAAGGTCTATAAGGAAAAGTAGATGGGTGAAGAGGGTGAGTTACCCAGGGGGATAATGACGGTGCTATGAAGGTAGATGATGCGGGTCGTGTAGGTTGTTTGAGAGACAATGACTGAAGTGTAGTGGGTAGTGAAGAAGTTACAGAGAATATTGGGGGTATGGGTGGTAAAGGTGTTGTAGGTGTAGGTGTAAGTCATGTTGGGTGTCTGGGTAGGTTAGAGGTTTGCGAGGAAGGGATGGGCTGTTGTGTTTTTGGTTTAATGATGGGTAGAGGTTTCTTAACCGTGCTAGGGAGGTTGAGGTCCTAAGATGGATGGAAGGGGTGAAGGTGCAACTGGAAAAGCTAGAGTATGAGTTCTATGGGCTTGGTTCTTTGGTTTAGGTGTCAAAGTAGGTGTGGTGTTGACTTTGGAGGATGTAGCTAAATCCAGTTTGATAGGTGGATGAATAAGGCTAGTGGTTGGGGTGACCCCTAAGGTAATGATAGGTTTTGGCGAGGAAGAGGATGTAGGTGTGGGTTTGGATTTAGAGATATGTTGGATTATGGGTAAGGGTGTCTATTGAGTTATGATGGGTGTCGTGGAAGAAGTTGTGATAGAGGTGGTTGTGTTCATTTTGATTGGTCAAAATATTTTTGGGTAGATAGTGGAAGTATTAGTAAGGGACATCTCGTATCTGTGTCAAGATAGGAAGAAAAAGGTTCCCCCAAAGTAAAGCCCTATCCACATGATCTAAGTGAATTGCCAAATGTAAGAATGACACGTTTATAGGTTGAATTGATGAGGACCTAATGGAAATTCCCATAAAATGTGTCTTAGAGATGGGGAATTGGCTAGCTTTAGCTTCCGTGGGTAAGAGAGTCGAAAGTAGGTCCACGGATCTTGGGTAGCTGATGGAGAATGCTCACCAAGAGGCAAAGGTATCTCAACAAGGTTTGTGATAGGGGAGGAGATGATGGGAGCTCCTCTATAGATGAAGGAGGTAAATAATTATCCTCCATGGACTGAAGAAGTACTGTGGGTGATGACTCTATAAGTGGAGAAGCTAAAGGTGAAATGGTCTCGATGTTAGCAGAAGACTCCTCCATAGGTGAGGAAGGAGGTGAAAGGTGTTCCTCTATGGGTGAAGGAATAGGGGAGGTTGGTTCTAATGTGGAAGGAGGATTTTGAGCTAGAATCTCCTCTATGGATGGAATATGGGGTAATTGGGAAACAATAGGTGTGTCACTAAAAATAGTGTGGACCTCGCAGGTATGAGTATCATGAGTTGAGGCCTCACCAGTTTGATCAGATGAAGGGGCATGATTAGGAAATGGTTTCTTGAAGATGTGTAGGTTTTGGTTGGTAGGTGTGTTAGGATTATCCATGGTTAACTCACCTTTCTCGAGCATTTCTTGGACAATATTTTTGAAAGTGATGTAATTTCCGTCACTATGACCCTTTACTCGATGATAGTTACAGAAGTCATGTTCTTTATACCATGCGAGCATGGGGCGAGCAAGATCAAAACCAGTGTGTGGTTTTATAGGTGGAAGGGTGATGGCTCCAGCTTTGATAAGATTTTCTAAGACAGAAGAGTAAGGTTCCCCAATTGGGGTGTATTTCGTTGTTCTCATATGAATTGAAAATTATGGATGGGTGAGAGATTAGATGAGGGGGTAGCCTGATTTGATGGATGAGATGGACCAGCCTTGAGTACCACTACGTTAGCGGTGCCCTTGGCCTTTGAATAATTGTTTTGTGGTTTGGAAGAAGAAGAGGTATCATTCGACTTGAATGTTGAATTCTTATTGTGTAACTAGATTTTCTTCTCTTCAATGGCCCAAATCTCTAGCTTGCATGCCATGGTGAATGCTTCTTCAAATGTTTGAAAGGTTTGAACCTACAAGGTTGGTGTGATATTTCTAGCACAAGCCCATGTGAAGAGCTCGATGAGTTCTGTTTGTGGTAGTTGGAAGGTGAGATGATTAATCAGGCTATGCCAGTGAGTGAAAAAATCTGTGATACATTCGTCCTCATACTGACACATGGAGTATAGGTCGGTCATGGTAACCTTCTTGATGATATTGATGGAGAAGTGATCCAAGAAGGCTTGGGCTACCTGATTGAATGATAATATAGAGTGTCTAAGTAACCCACTATACCAATCTAATGCAAGTCCAGTCAAAGATATGGGAAAGGTTCTCAGGAGCAAAGTGTCATCGTGGGCGATTAGGTAGCACCCGTGTTTGAATGACCGTAAATACTGTTGCGGGTCTTCCTTGCTATTGAAGCAGTTAAATTTAGGCATCTCCCAATGCATGGGATATGGGAAAATAGGAATGGATGGGTGGATGGGCTCGTTGTAAATCTCGTCATAGGTGAGAGTGTTATGGGAGCTGGAAACCGATGCCTCCAATGTCTGCATCTTGTCCATCATTAATTTGATTAAGTCGTTGGTAGGTTGCGATGATTGGGTGCCTCCTGTAGCATGAGAGGGTTGGTTTTGGGCATATAATGGGGTGGCACTCTAGTATATGGTGCTACCATGTAGGTTGATTAAGAAGAAGGTAGTGAGATAGGGGGTACGTACCCAAAGTGAATAATAGATGAAATGAGAGGCTACTGATAGTATGTATATGGAGGTGGAAGGGTCGTGGTAACCCTAGTGGTAATGGGGGCTAACGATTGTGGAATGGAAAGGACCACGTTACGAAAGGAGTAGAGGTCACCGACACCGAGGGTGGTAATGTAGCTATGGGTATATGCAAGACATTAGGGGCGGATGAGGTTATGTTTTGGGTAGTTGTCAAAGGTATGGTGGATGTGATGATTACAATGGAGGTAACATATGTGGCGATCATAGCAAGTATAGTACCTAGTGTGAAATGACCGGGGTAAGGTAGAGGCGAGTAGCGCGGAACCATATGGGGCTGAAACGGAAGTGGGAATGAGAGTCGGGGATAGAAATGGGCATGTCATATATGAATTGACCCAAGGCATCTCGAGTGGATGAGTGGGAATGGTAAAACTGCAAGGTGGAAGGGTTTTGATCAAGGATTCATGTGAACTCCTCATCTCTAGTAGCGATAGTGATAGGCTAGATGGGATCCATGGCTGGTGATAAAATGGAAGGTGGTGAAGGACTAGGTGGGAGTGGTTGACAACTAGCGTGGAATACGAGTGCACTTGCTTGTCTTTGGGTCAGCACCATGTGAACCAATATTGATTAGGTTGGGCCAGTTCTCTGTAAATGACATAGAAAAATAGCAGGGACAGGTGAAATAGGTGGTAAAAAGTGGATTAGGGAAAAAATGTTTTCTGAAAGTGATACAGCTAATCGATGTTTGGTTAGGTAAACCGATGCGATTCACAGTAACCACACCTGACGGTCACTGTGGGAAATGGATAGTGAGTCAAAATAAGGGTATAAGGCCAAATTTGATAGGTATGCCAAATCTGATGAGTTTTACAACATCAATGGGAATGATAGCAGTGACATGGACTGTAAAAAGTGGAAGAAGATGAATAAAATGTCCCTTTTGGGTTGGCTAACAAAAGGATTTGGAACCAACGCCGGTTGGATATAACCGATGATGGTCAAAGCGTAACCACCGATGATCATTTGGTGACACACCGGTCACTGTGGAATTGAAACAGTAATGAAAGAAAGGTGGTTGTGAATTAAAATATGATGAGGAATCAAACACAAAATTCTAAGAATGATGAGAATATGGTCCAGGCACACTCAGGTGAAGCCGAATACACCAACTATGATGAGGAGCATGTAAGGATGAGCAAGAAAAATGAAGAATGTGACCTCTCACCTCAAAACACAAGCGAGTAGAAACACTAAGAAAAATGTGATCCTAGGAGTGCCTTTTCTATTATGTTTGTTTAGCTTATGTTATTTAAGGACTGACTCATGAACTATAAAATAGATTTTTTTGGTGAGGATGGCTTCCTACAAAGAAGGAGATCTAAAAGGTGAGGTTTCAGGTATGTTATGGTGGGGGCAAGCTTCACTCTGAAGTATGACTCGACAGAGCAGTGAGCTAGGGAGTACATGCCAATCCTCATATCAATGTGATCATTGACAGGCATTCCTAGGAAAGATGTTGTTTAAGAATATGTATTTGTTTTGAATTTGTGTAATGTGGCAAGACTCGAGAGAGAGAGAGAGATGTGCTTTCTATGATTCATTTTTCAACCATCAGCTAGGAATGACTTCCAACGTATAGGTTTCCCTAAATTAATGTGAGCTAATGTGATTAAGCAGGATGCAATGCACTTATTTTAAGCCCAAATCAAAGTATGAAGCTGGATGACACAAATATATGAAGAGGAAAAGGAATGCTCTTTCACTAAAATGCAAAAAAACAAAAGAAATGATTCTTTTAAGTACACCAAAAGAAATATTTCTTTTAGAGAAAATAGAAAGAAAAAGAAGGTTACCAAAGAAGAAAATTAATGTGTAATTTTCAAAAGGGAAAGAAACACACAAATTTTCCTAGGAATGAATAAAATGCAATGAACCCTGGATGGGTCCCACCATGCATGCCAAAATGTTTCACCCGACTCTTAGACGTTTCTTTGAAAATGACGAAATAGATAGGGTAATGAGGCATAGGAGGAATACCTATTCAAATGTTGGTTGATGGGTTATTGCACGTGTATGAATTATGAATCCATATCTAATCGTGAGAGCTTCCTTTTGGCTAGGAGGAACTACCTGTAATGGAAAGCAAGACTACCAAAAAGAGTTAAATAATATGTGTAGTGAATCGCACTAGCGTGTGCTAGATCCGAAGTGTGATACTTCCTGATAAATTTAGTCCACCTTTATTTAAAACAATTTAATGTGAGTAGTAAAATAAATCCTATTGTAATTTGAAATGATTTGGGTATGTCACTTGAAACACAATAAGAAAGATCTAATCTAACATGATCGTTAGAATAAGATCCAAAGGTCAAGTATTTGGTTACGGGTCTCGCAGTCTAACAGAGGTCTCGGGTAGATCACAAGTGAATAACAGTTGTGGAATTAGGTGGATAGGTCACTATTCGGTTGTATGGGAAAATACAGAGACCGATGCTAGTTAAGGGTGACCGACGGCGGTTTGGTGTAACCGGTGTCGGTTATTGTGGAAAACTGGGAATGCCACAAAATGGGTTTTAGGTCTCCTTTGTGATTGAACAGAGAACTTTGGCTAGTTGGAATGAGGTATTAGCTGGTTTGGGAGGGATTTGGAAAGGTTTTAATGGGTATATGGAGGGGTGAGTATTAACGGAGGTTTGTGGATGGCCAAGAGAACAAAGGGTGATAATATAATGATGAAATGAAATGAACCAGAGTAGTACAATGTTCCACCTACTTGGATTCTTGTCCTAGGTGCCCGTGAGTGGTAAGTGAAGGTGCTAGTAAGGTTTAAATGTTATTGAGGATCACCAAACATTGGAAAGATCCCGCATGGGCTGCATGCGCTCTCCTTCTTGCCCGATTGGATCGACTCCTTCTTTGAGGTGATTGCTAGATGGCCGGGTAGGAGAAAATGCTTGATCCCCTTTCTTGCATGTGTGTTCTCACTTTGAAATTCATTCTCGAAAGATGAGATATCTCTCGGAATGTGCCAATGTTTTCCAACCTTCGCAAACCTTGAAAATTAGGTTGTTTTGGGGTTAAATGGTGACCGATGGCGGTTTGTGCTTAACCGCGACGGTTAGGGGTAACCGGATGACGGTTAGGGGTAACCGCGATAGTTAGGGGTAACCGCGTCGGTCAAGGCGGGATTTCCTAGGTTTACTAAATTAAGGAGATCCTCTTGATTTTCTCGATATCATGTCATTAACTCATGGATTAGACTAGAAGCTTCTTGCAAGCATGCGGGAATGTGGTTGTAGGGAATGTAGGCATTGTTTTTAGGGTTTGGGTAAGTCTTAGTTAGTTATGGCAAATTACTAAGAATAGGTCTTAGGGTGAGTTGGCTTGATGAGGTGTCCAGTGAGGTGCATGTGTGGATATTATCTAAATTAAGATATTTAAATAATAAATATGGTGAGGATAATGAATTAATTAAATTAATATTAGTGAGGTGAAAGGGGTCATGGCTATGTTGATGTGATGAAGGGTGTTTATTTGTTGAGGGACCAAAGGGGAGTGTGCCCTAATTTTAGTGTCTACAGAGTTGGTTTCTTCTTCCACTTGTTAATATTTTGTCCCCGTTTACTATGTTCTTGATTAGATTTTGTTTGTTGGTAATTAATATTTTTAGCACTTGATGATCCTTGTTGGAATGTGTTGTACCAATAATTTCTTAACTCATTTCCTTTTCGACAACAAAAATAAGACATTTTTTTGGTCCTTTTGTCCTTGTTGAGTATTACCTTGCTTCGAGGCTATTTATTAGACTTAGCCTATTTTTTACCTTTTTGATTAGAAGCAAGTGCCTGCTCTTTAGTTTCATTACTTGAGTGAATAGCTTCCTCTTTTTGTAGCATATTCACTTACTCTTCAAAATTTGTTGTTTGACCATTTATGTTTAACGTGGTCACAAAAATCCTATAAGAAGGAGGAAGTTATCTCAATATTACAGGCACGAGTGATTTTTCGATTACTTCTTCTTCCAAATCTTGAAGTGATGCATGCAAAGTTGCCACTCTTATAAAAAACATTTCAACTTTCTCAATTGGTTGCTTTTTCAAGTTCAATAGTTGACTCTGGAGATAAAGTATTGTGTTCTTATGTTTTGACTCGTATACTATTTTCAACTTGTCCCAAGATTCTTTTGTTGTGGTCTCACGAATATGAGGTTGTACCTCATTTGAAACACTAAACAATATTATTAACTTTTCTTTTTGATTTGCATGATCAAATATAGCTTGTTGTGTAACATCTGTTGCATATCTTGTTAATGTACCAGAAACAATGGACCATAGATTTTCAAAATCAAGTTGTGCATGAATTTTTGTTTTCCATCTGGATAATTATCAAAATTGCAAAAATTGAGAATATGGCAAAAGGAATTTTGGTGCCATAATTACGGCCATTGTGAAAAGTGATAAATAGTAGAAGAAAAAAATGAACACTTTTCCCCTTTAAAGCATGAAAACCCCCACAAAAATATTATTTTATTTATTTTGGGCTCCTTTTTGGCCGTGTACAATGAATTTTTGGCACTATTAGACCTGTTACAAATTTGTTTATGTGGTCGATTTGCAAAAATAAAATGGCTCTCTTGGTCAATTTGTAAAAATAAAATGGCTCTCTTGGCCGATTTGAAAAAATAAATTTTTGGACTCTTTGGCCTCTTTTGAAATACAAACAATCTCTAATTTGTTCAATTTTTACAAAACAAAGCTTATTAAAAGTTAGACCAAGACGTAGAGCTCACAAAAACACACACTTTCAAAAAAATGACACCTCAATCCGAGGTACCAGTTGAAAGTTATGGCTCTTTTAAGTTACGATTTCAATATCTTTCCAAACCCCTTTCCAAAAATGAAAAAAATATATCCTTGTGATTTTTTCAGCAAAATCCAAAAATATAAAGTTTTTTTAAGTGGATTTTCTTCCAGAAAACACACTTTAAGACTTACATGCATGCGTACATCCTTGTTTTTCCTCCGCTAGTCGTGTTTCCTCTGCCACCGCCTCAATTTATCAGCTTTTATACATCTTTTCTTTAACTTCATTTTTCACACGCTTCACTTTTCTCCAAGTAACATTTTTTTCCTTTTGTTGTCTCTATGAATTGCAGGGTCTACGCATGGATGGTTGTGCAAATGGAGGTTGGTTTGCAAACAAGATCGCTTGTTTTCTTCCTTTGGTCATTGTTTCTATTCTTTTGGCTTTTTTTCCTCTGCTCCCATTCGTACAGGGTTAGACGCTTGGAGACATCAATTTGGAGATTGATCCAATGCCACAACTCACTAACAGGGTCTAACAAAACACAGATTAATAGAGGATAATGGGGGTCTCTTATTTTAGAGACAAAAAAACCCCCAAAACAATTGCATATAAATTTTTCTTGAATGAAAAACAATATTTTTTTAATTCAAGAAGTGAGATTCAAACTATAAATTCAAAAATTACTTCCTGTGTAATTTTCTGCAGTACTTCTTTTGTTGTTGCTGGTGTGTGGAGTATGAGCAGGGGTGTGAAGAGGCTAGGGTCAACTTTGGATCCTCCTAGCTCAAGCTTCTTATTCCTCCTCCCTCAAACTTCCTACACTCCCTAGCACTCACAAGTTCAGGCTCTTCCAGCTCTGATACCAAATCTTGACAATGAATACTTGAAAACAATATTTGACACAAAATCTTTGCACAAAAACAAGATGGTGCTTGTGTATTTTATTAATATAAAAATCAATCATTACAAAAAAATGAGAGAGCTATAATATTTATAGATATTGGACAACTTCTATCTCATCCACAATATATGGAAATAAATCACCTAATCTAAGTAAATATGTAGGAATAGCATATTGCCCCTAACTACCCCTATTGCCCCTCATGGAAATCATCCAGGAACAAAATATGCAAGATAGAACATGATCCCAAAAACATTGGGATGAGAACACTATCACTTAGTTAACTAACAACTAAGGATAACTAATACCTATTGACATAAGTTTAAAGTATTTAATTAAATACTTTAACTTATTACATTTATTCAAATATCAAATAATGATGAATTAAGATAAGTTTCATTCCTAACAGAGCTTCCTAAAAATCATTTAAATAAACCTCGTGAGCTTAGTACCGGAGGAAAATCTGGTTCCTACAATGGAATTAGAAGTCACAAGTTTTATCGAAGGAATTCTAGCAATCAAAGATGAAATTGGCATCATAGAGACAAAGTGTCATTGGGAACCACAACAAAGATTGTTGAGCTATTGGAAAAGGATTTACCCATTCTCCTTCCTTTCAATTCTATGGGCATGGAGCATACCCTAGGACTCAGTTCTCTATTAGAAAATGAGATTTATATGGTTGAGGTAACTAAAGTACAGGAGAAAGATTCAAAGGATGATCCAACGTCCATTTTTCCAAGTAATTGTTGGAATATATCCATTTTGATGGAACCAAATGCCGTTTTAACACTAGGGTAGGTGTGATTCTTACCTCTCCTGAGGGAAGGATTCTACCTTTTCCTTCAAATTAAACTTCAAGTGCACAAATAATGGGGCTGAATACGAAGCCCTTCTACTTGGTATCATCATGGCCGAAAGAATGGGTGATCTTAATATCAGGGTCTTGGGTAATTCACAACTGGTTACGAATCAAGTATCCAAAGTATATGAGACTAGAGATGAGAATTTGCAACTCTACAAAACAAAAGTGCTGAATTTAACAAAGAGGTTTGACTTCATATCAATCAAAGCAATTCCACGAGACCAAAATCTCCTTGCAGACTCAATCACAACTTCCGCTTCTCACTTTACTCCAAGCGATGAGTTGGAAGATTCAAATTTCACGGTCTCGGTTTGTGTATAAATTTTGGTTTGTAAGACACCGGTAGCTCTGATGTTGACATATGTAGAGAGTGAAAGCTAATCTATCATTATAGACCGCATTGACATTGATAAAAAAACTCTAGAATATCTAAACGCTCTCGCAGAATTACATCTTACACATCACAAGGTTAATATTTCTCTAATTCCACACTCTTCTTCCTATTTTGGAAATCCCATGATGGAATCCTCCCTTGGGAGGGAACTCAAAATTTGTGAGGTAGGAGAAGAGGGGGATTTAGAGTTGCCTCTAGCCCCACCTGAGTTTGAGGAAGGCAACACCTCCTTAATTGAGGGAACAATCGATATAAATATTGGGACCAAGGAAGAACCAAATATTTTGAAGCTAGGGTCCTCTTTAACTCCAAAGGAGGTTGAAATACATACCCACATTCTCAAGGAGCATCAAAAATCATTCACATTTAATTACAAAGAAATGACGGGGATTGCATCACACATTGTGGTGCACAATCTCATCACCAAACCAGATGCAAATCCAATTAAGAAAAATTCAAGGCCCATGAAGCCAAAGGTGGCCCTCATGGTGAAGGAAGAAGTGATGAAACTCTTCCAGGTGGGATTTATCAAGTTGGTTGATTACTCACAATGGGTGTCTAAAATAGTCCCCATTCTCAAGAAAAATGGGAAGATCCACATTTGTATATATTTTTGAGATATAAATAAGGCTTTTCCTAAGGATGATTTCCCATTACCATCCATCGATGTTATCATTGACGTAACATTTGGTTTCAAGTTGTTGTCTCTCATGGATGGATTCTCTAGGTAGAATTAGATCGAATCTCTCAAGAAGATCAGGCCAAAGCCATGTCTATAATTCCTTGGGGAACCTATTGTTATTTTTTCATGTCGTTCAGGCTTAAGAATGCTAGTGTTACATACCAACAAGTGATGACTTACATATTCCATGATATTATACATAAGATTTTGGAATTCTACGTGGAAGACCAGTCACTAAGAACAGAAAGTGATGCAATCACCTAGAGGTGCTTCATATCATCATTTCTCACTTAATTGAATATGGCATCACATTGAATCCAGAAAAGTGTGTATTCGATGTAACAAGAGGAAAGCTTTTGGGGTACATCATATCTTCATGAGGAATTGATGTAGACCCAGCCAAAATATGAGATGTATTGGAAATTATTCCACCAAATTACTAGTCCGCATCAAATCTTTTTGATAAAAATCGAGGCAATCCAAATATTTATCCCTGACTTGACCTTTGTTGTTCACCCAATCAACAATTTTTTTGAAACATTATTCCCGCATTGATTAGACAGATGAATGTTATGAGGCGTTTGAGTCAGTTGAATGATTCTTATTGTCCCCTCCCACACTCATGTCACCTAGGTCATATCGCCCTTTAATCTTGTATTCGTGAGCTACAAATGTTTTTCTAGCCTACATGTTGGCTCAATAAGATGATGATAGACAAGAGTGTGTAGTATATTTTATTAGTCGAATGTTGCTTGATTATGAGACACATTACACCCAAGTACAAAAATAATTCCTTTCCATAGTCTTTATGACAAAGCGCTTGAGACATTATATATTGAATCAAGAAATGAGGGTTATTGTTAAGTCAAATTAGTTGCAGACATTCCTCACACAATTTTCCTTATCTAAGAAGGTCAGGTGCTTCATAACTCTTATGGGCAAGTTTGAGCTAACATTTGTTTATCAGAGATCAATCAAAGGATAAATCATTATAGATTGGTTGGCTAATAATCCATTAAATGGATGTGATCTAGTAGATCTAGACTTCCCCGATGAGTGTGTATACTTTGTCGAGACTAGGCCCCCCATTTCTGTGTGTCCATGGTATACTGACATCATTAATTTTATAGTGGACCATACGTATCCAGAAGGGGAAACATCGTAACAAAAAGAAGGAGGCTACGCGTCATTTCTCCTAAGTATGTTATTTTGGAGAAAGTGCTCTATCGTAGAACCTTCGATGGAATGCTTCTAAGATGTGTCGACGAAGAAGAATCCGAAAAGATTATTTATGAATCACATAGTGGAGTATGTGGAGGTCACTTTGGAGGTTATGCCACTTCTCGAAAGATACATCAAATGGGTTATTTCTTGCCCACTCTAGAGCATGACGCAATAGAGTTTGTGCACAGATGCCACAAATGTCAAGATTTCTCCCATGATATCCACATACCGGAACAATCTTTGCAACCAATTACAACCCCATGGCCTTTTCCCATGTGGGGCCTAGATTTAATAGGGAAATTATCTCCCTCATCAATAGATGGACATAACTTCATAATCATGACCACAAAGTACTTTACCAAGTGGGTAGAACTCGATGCCTCTTACCACTATAACCAGGTCTATGATCACTAAGTTCATCTTAAACCAGATCATTTTTAGGTATGGGGTTCCCCAAGTCATTATCTCAGATAATGACACATCTTTCAAAAACAAAGAGGTGTGTGAATTATGTGCAAAGTTCAAGATAAGTGATCACACAACTTCTCTTTATTATCCTCAGGACAATGGAGAGGATGAGGCTACGAATCGATGTTAAATTCCATCCTCCTTAAAACCATTGAGAAGAAGAAACGAGATTGGAATTTAAAGATTTTCCCATCCTTGTGGGCATATCGGACATTAGTTAGAACACCAACAAGGGAAACACCCTTTTCTTTGGTATTTGGTGCGAAGTAGTTTTACTGCTTGAGGTTGAAATACCAAGTCTCTATATTTCTCTACAAGGAATATTGGGAGAAGAAGGCTATTAAGAAGCACGAATCTCTTAGTTAGAAATTATTGATGAGGTTAGACTCAACGCTAAACAATGGCACAACGTTTACACTAACCAAATGGCTCGGAAATACAATAAGAAGGTTTACGAGCGTGAAATATAATGAGGAGATTTGGTCTTAAGACTTGATAGCCAAATAGACAAAAATATCGGCAAGGGAAGAAAATTTAGACCTAGGTGGTTGGGTCCATATCGAGTAGTAGAAGACTACAAAAATGGGGCATTTCACCTGTGTACACTAGAGGGTGAGGATTTTAACGAATCTGTGAACTCTCTTCACCTAAAGAGGTATTACGCATGATCCATTAGCATTTTCATATGTACATTATTGTATCTCGTATTGTATTTTCATTTTCCAATTCATTCTATAAATTTTTTTATCAAGGGACTTATTCTTATAGCAACTCCTAAAAACTTCTGAAAAACATTGGAAAAACATTCAAATCATGTCTCTTCAAATTTTCATGGTATCATCAATTGTTTTCAAATCATTTCATCAGTTCAAATAGGATAAGACAAAGTTTTGACCATGACCATACCAAGGCCTACATACTTGGTTCTACTTATAGTCTCTTTCTAGATTAGGTGTCTTTGCCTATAGTTTGTTCTAGAAGCTTCATGGTGTCACATCTATCCCATAAAGATCTCTTTGGAAATAAGAACATACTAAACATTTTTCCTAGATGAGTAAGTCAAATGTAAATCCACGAAAAATTTTATTTTACACATTTCTTTTCCCTACCAACCTTCATTGTTGTTGATCATGCGTCTCTTACTTTGGTGATGTAGGGTTAGGAAAGGAGATAAATTCCCTTACTCACCTATTCCTTGTCCATGGTGATAAGCCCATGCTTCCTACTAGTAGCATGGGGCAAGGTGTAGGGGGTCTCTTTGATAAAATTGAAAGTTACAAATAATTCATTCAAATGTTGTGAAATCATAAGTCAAAAACAAAGTGAGTTAGATGTCCAAAATTCCAAAAGAGTTTAAAACCTCAAAACCATATTTTGTCAACCAAGTAGCCATCTACGGATCTAAGTCTAGATAAACTGGAAAGTAAATCACATTCTAAACTATGAGGTAACTTGAGTAGGGTGAGGTTTTAGTGTCTCAATTTGGTCCTATCAAACCATTGTCTTTCCCTCATCATTACCATTCAATAAAATTTCTTAACTTGTGCCCTTTCTAGCTCTTGGTGTTGAGCCCTCGCATCCTACTGGTTGCATGGAGTTGGGAGTGGGGAAAGTACATTTACTTATCATATCATTGTATCACCACATTTTTCCAAGACAATATGAAGTATCAAATATTGCTTAAAGAAACTAAAGTTCAACATCACATTGTGTTCACATTATCATATATCAGCATTATAAAATACAAAAAGAAATCATTTTGTTATCATTTCACATCCATTGCATGCATTCTAAAAGCATAGAAAAATGGAAATTCTAAACATCTAGAGTACACATGAGAAATAAACCAAAAGATATTCAACTCAGATATAATGGATTATAAAACCAAAATAAGAGTCTATAGATATCATAATGAGTCAAGTTTGTATATAATGCAATCACGCGCTACGTCATGGTCAAAATTCTTAAATGAGCCCAAAAGATTTAAAAAAATAGTATAATTTCTAAAAAAATGGAAACAAAGTAATAAATGGCCCAATGGCCTGTAAATCTATCTCAGATCCCTCGGATGGTGCACATCCATGTCCAGGGATCATGTTGCGGCTTCGACGATGTTGGGAATGAACCAAATGGTGCGAATGCTTGTGGTGGTGGCCACTAGCTATGGTCTCATTGCAGAAATGTTTTTACCTTATCAAATGTTTGGTTTCCTCATATTCAACCACCGTGGTATGAAGGGATGTCACTACCTCCTTTTTCCTCCAAACAGGAGCAAACATGTCAATGTGTCTATCGGAAGCTAGTGGTTGAACCGAATCCTCAATCATCTCAACTTGGGTGTTCCCTAAGGGGATCAACAAGGTGTTTATGCACACCCATAAAATAAGCTCTTGTCACTCCTATGTAGTCGTTGAAAGCAAAGAAAGAGTAAAAAATAAATAATTTAGAAAACCGTAAAACACAAATCAAAAGAGAATACCAAAACTAATGTTTCAAATTAACAAAGTCGAGAGAAGAGTATCAAACATACTCGGATCTTTAGGCATCTAGGTAGGGTCAGTGACTACTACTTTTGATGTTACTAGCAGAAATGCCCCCAAAGCTAGAGGCCAAACACTATCCGATCATGGAATCATCATCCCCCTCCCCATCTAGAGGAAATGGATCCTCTGAGACCAAGGTCTCTCTCTCTACACTAGCCTCCTCGTGTGTGGCTCTCGGCATCTCCTAAGTTTCATGCCACTTGAGATCTCTCTCCTCCTCTACCATATGGGCTACCTTGCTTGTCTTTACATCACCCCCTCATCCTCCTCCTTAGTCCCCTCTCCAACTGAATCCTCCTCGGTCTCATCTCTTGTATGCTCCTCAAAATCATAGTCTATAATAATAGGATCATCCTCCTCTCCATTATGAGTAGGAGCATCTGCAATCTGGATTAAAGGCACTCAAAGGTCACCATCTTCCCATCGAGCATGGACCACATGCCTAGCTATAATAGGCACACCTAGAGTAACTACTCTCCATCCGGGATCTCCTCTAGGACCCCTTTGAGCCTCCTGAATGGTCCTATATACCGATACCACTGGGGAAGTATGTCAGCATACGGTAGGTCAAAATCCTAAGGAACCCAATCAAATGGATGAATCTCGACTCTCCCAGCCCTATCAACTAGCTGGCATGTAGTAGAACAAGCTACCACCGTGGTCACCTCTTGTCCCCATAACCCTTCCATGTCCTAGTAGGGAGTAACAACCATGTCTTTCATAGTCAGATAAGCCATTAGGTGATGAGGCACCCTAAGAACTGACATAGCTTTCCACCTCACTTCTGGATGGCCCTTGGGTCCAATACTTGTACTCCCCTTCCATAGGGGGTGATATGCTCATATACCCAACTCATAACAAGAGTGGGGTGGCTTAGTGACTGCCCGCAATTAGAATACCCTATATAAGTCATGGTAGGTAGTCCCTAGGATGTCTTCTCCCCATGCATACCTATAACCATGTCCCTCAATCTATGTGACAATGGAGCCTAGCAATAGAGAAGATTGGCACCTCCCTTGTCCCCGATCAATCATGAGGACAAGATACCCATAATGGATCTCTCGAATGATCGAGAATAAGAGTGGTAGCAATGGACTAGAATTTCATCCCCTTATTTGAACTAGATGAGACAATGACATCTCCTATATATACGGCCCAATGTGTCATCATGGCCCTGGATCTCATTGTCTCTAAATTCACTCTCCTCCCAAGAATCGAGAGCCTAAGGATCTAATATAAATCCTCCAGAGTAATGGTCCACTCGCCCCTAATACCTAGAAACCAAAAAGTGTTATGATATACGTCCCATTAGGAAAAAAAGTCACAAAATATGTGACTGGCAGGGGCAATATGGGGCACCAATGCAATCCTCTAGATACCTACTCTCTGCAGAATTTCCCTCTCGGCCCAGTCACCGATCCGTAATCCCGGGGATCCAATCACATTCCCACTCTTGACTCCAATGGATGTACTCCTCCTTCTTCTACATTCACTAAAACATGAGAAAAGAGAGAGTTAGTTATGTATACAAGAAGACAAGATCACCAAAAACATGATAAAACATGAAAAATCCACAAAAATCAAGTTAGTGAACGTTTTGGTCATCTTGTTCAAAACCACTGCCTGTGTAGGGAAGTAGTTTTAGGACCACTTCCCAAGAGGCAGGCGGTCCCGTGACCACCGCCTTGATTTGGGCGACGGTCTGAACGATTTTCCAAACATGCCCTTAACCCTAAAAACACTCAAAGTGCAAAAATACCTTTTCTGAAAAAATAAAAGAATGCCCTATGGGTGCCCCCCTAGAGACTCATTTAAGACAAAAAAATGAAAATAATCCCCCTAGGTGAACTTTTCAATGTTTTTACATTTTAGGTATGAAAAGACAAAAGTGAAAATAACCAACCTTAGACCATGTTGGTTGATCTCCCACACGTGGAGGCATGATCACTATCCTACAACATTCCTTTTGGCCGTACTCTCATAAAAAACAATCACCGTGAATCCAGAGCTCCAAATTCACCAAATCGAGAATGCACAAATGAATTGAAAAGTGAGTTCATTTTTATGTGTGTGTGTGTGTGTGTGTGTGTGTGTGTGTTATTTTAAACTCATTTTAAGTGTATATTTTCACGAAATTGAGTGTTGGCGCAATTATATATTTATATCCCCGCATAAATGGTAAGTCCTCTTGTCATTTTTATTTAGTGTTTATTTTTCAATATTTTATCTATCTGCACTTGAGACTTATTTTTCTCTTGCAGGTAGCGGGAGTTTGGGAGGTGACATTTTGACACACGAGCATGTCAATTATAACTTCTAACTCCCCTTTTTGGGAACACCATACTTGGACTCTACCTTTTATGCCATTTCATGGATAAGATGCTTCTCGGAGGTGGCAATATGTACGCATCGAAAATTACATGTGTTACATTGTCAAAACCATTCTTAAAATTCCCCAATGATGATTCGTCCTTTTAATAAGGTGTTCGAGCTCTAAATCCCATTTTTTTCCTACACTTCTTTACTTAGCCTTCCCATGCTTTTTCCATCTTTCGCACATGTTTTGGCCTTTAGTTCCAGGACCTCCTCCTGCATGGGCTGCGATTCAAAACCACCACCCAAAACAGGGTTGTGGTCCCGAAACCTCGGCCTTGTGCGGGGCAGCGGTCCTACCCACTTTTTCTAAATTTTGGCATGCATTTTTAACATGTGATGGTTCATTTAACATTCACTTTTAGCATGCATCCATGGGACAAATTGTCTAAAAATAGTTTTGATTTCTTGGTTCTCCTTTCTCCTATTTTTAAATATATTTAATTAGTTGGAACTACTTCTTCTTTCCTTATGCATCAAGGCACATCCTGACCTCAATTGCTATTTATTCCATGCTTTTATTCAAGAAAAAGGGCCTAAGAATTGTTGTGTATCTTGCATAGTATTGTTGCCACAATCCTGCTAGGAATTGCATAGCCAAGCTCAGATCTCTTGTGTTATCTCTCTTCTACTTGCATTGCAACCAGACTTCCTTCAAGCTACCATTGCTCAAGCATCATCCTCCTACTATTTTTCTTGTGTTCCCAATCCCTTGGACTCATATGAACACTCGAGATAAATAAAGGACAAACTGAGTGGACAAATTACTACACATCCGGATTTACCTCTGTTATGTGAATTATAGGTTAGATTTATCACTTGATTTCCTTCATTCTTACCATTTATCATTGTTACATCATATCAAATAGATTAGAAATAAATTTCCTTTCATTTTCAAGTAATTAGTTGATTTCCAAGAGGGTTTAAATCATTAATAGTAGCTCCCGGTGACAAATCCTCTTCTTCCCATCCCTGTGGATCTGAAGGAGAGAATATATGTAGGAAGTTGTCTACACATCATAGATCATTTGGAAAATTTATTGTTTTAAGTTAGTTTAGTTTCAATACACTCAACACATGTGAATAACCACACCGGGTTATTTTTCTTGTTTAGTTTTAGTGTAGAAATATTTTAATTATTTAGAATAGAAGAAAATTATTGTTTGTGATTGTAATATTTCAGTTTTGTGATTTGTTTATATTAGTTTCCTTTCAATAATAGCATAAATTGTTAATTTCATTCATTTCACGTTGACACTTCAAACTAGTTCAACACTTAGATCCAAGATATTCAAACAACCCATAGGGAATTTATGCTACCTGCTCATAGCCTCTAAATCTCCCATTTTCCAACTCACCATCGAGAGATCACACTACCGGATCTTAGTCACTGATCCTCCTATAGTTAGCCACACACATTCAACATAGGTTGCTCCAGCATGACCTTAGTAGTTACATGTCAATTTTCATCCATACAGTTACCCTATTAGTTACTGCCTATGCATGTTCTTCCATCTATTCAATAGGGATTTCTTTAATTTTTTTCACACAACTTTCTTCTCCCTTCTTTCTTACATACCCTCAATGGGCTCCTAGGACCCTATTGGTCTTGAATTTTAACATCATTACTACTTTGTTCTATATCTATTGGTGTGGGCTCAATATTCTCCTCAACATCTTCTACATCACTATTAAGTGATATGGTATGAGGTTTTGTGGACATTGATGTTTTTAGCTTTTTAGTTTTTAGTCTATGAGAATGCCTAGGTGGTGTAGGAGTGGATTTGGAGGATGTAGGAGTAGACTTGGAAGATTTAGGAGTGGTCTGGAAAATTTTATCTTACCCTTTGAGGTGGATGATTCAGGATTTGAAAATCCAAGTAGGGTTTCAATAATGAGAATCCTCTCAGGGGATACAAGAATGGGGTTCTCTTTAGCAGGTGATGTATTTTTCAAAAACAGGGGTTTCTATGGGTAGAGAAGTGGAAGTTGTGGGTTCAGGATGAGAAGTGGAAGAACTATCATCACTTCTTCTTCTTTTCTTCCTATGCCTTAATAATTCATCAATATGTTTTTCCCTTGAAAAATCCTCCCATTTCAATTCGGATGTTCTCTCTCCAATGTGTGTTTGATAACCAGGGTAACAAGGTAGTGGTGTGAAAGTGCTAACCTCCCTCTCTATGATTATTTACTCATCTTTTTCAATCTCTCATTTAAGAAATTAGGTACATTAACATGCCTATTATTCTTCAGATGATTGAGTAATTTGAAATGGATTGTATTTAGTCTAGAATATCTACCCTTGCAAGTAAAATACTTGATAATATAGTTGGAAATTTCAGCCCAGAGTGATTTGAGAGAGGTTCTATATGTACCTTGGTGATCATTTATGAAAGCATCATCCTCATCAACGAAGTCTTATTGAGTTTCCTCTGGATTGGATTTCTTAGGGAAAGGTTCACCTTCTATAGGAAGTCTAGTAACTGTAGCCAAGATATCATCATTCACCTTCATTGTTAATCCCTTGACCTTATCTTCTCCATCTTTCAATGTAGCAAAAATTATTTGACCATAGATTCATTAAAACCCTGGAATTTTCCAATGTAGTCCATCCATCCACTGTTCTAAAAATACTACAAATTTTTTCTTAGTTCAGAATTTTGGAATGCTCTATCAGCTCATGGTGGATTAAGTCTCCCCATTCTCAATTATGTAGCTTTCTCAACTATGGTACTATAATTAGACAAATTTTAGAGGAATGATGCAAAAATTGAACTATGGGAGATTATTTGAGTGCCTTGTTTTTGAATTTTGAGACCGAATCACACGCAACGTAGAAGGGAAATGAATTTAATTGATTTGATTACAACAAGCATGTGAGGTAAAGTGGTGTGATGGAGTGGGATGATGTGGAGTGATAACTCATAGGTTAAAGGTGATGATGTATAATTGTAATTAAATACATTATGGTGTGGCATAAATACTAATTAAAAATAATTATACTAATGATACTTTAATAAAGTGGTATGAGTGCACTTATCTCGAGGAATATTTAGGATGATGATTACACATGCATTGTGGTAATTGTGCCCTTGTTGCATGTTGATTTGCTATGATGATGTAGATATTATTGCTACAAGCATATGCAGCATTTGTAAAGTATGATCCTTACTTAAATCAAATAATTCTTGGAGAGGGAATGTTGACCTATTATGGTACCAACTATCTCAATCACCACTCACATGTGTATATTGTTCCTTATTTTTCTTCATGCAATCATGAGTTATGCCAAACATGAAAACTAAAATAGAGATTTGTTGCATGCTACTGCAATTGGAACATCCAGTCTTTGCATTATCTACATGTGTCAGAGATTATGCACTCTTGCAACATATACATCAAATCCTACAAAATAGAAATTCTAAAAATAAAATATGTTAGTTGAGTGTTACTGATCACCAAGAGGGATAATCAAAACATTTTTATTCACCCTTAGAGTATTTAGAAAGCTAAATATACCAAGGCCACTAAAATATCTCAATCCTATGAAATATCAGAAGATGAACCAACAGGCTCAACTTATGATCTTAACTATGATGTCCTTATCTCCATCCTATTTTGACTTCCTCTGAACTATTGCATGAAGGTACTTTTGTCATTTGTCTTCTTATACAACCTTAACCTATGACCATTGACCAATAGCTTGAACCTTATAGGATCTATGGTGGTGAGTTTTATAGCTCCATTAGGAAAGATTTTCTCAATCTCATATGGACCTAGCCACCTTATCTTGATTTTTCCCATATGGTATTTGTACTTTGAGTCAAACAAGAGGGCCTAGTCACCCTCTTCAAATTTCCTTGTCTTGATGAACCTATCATGCCATTTGATTATTTTATTTTTCACTACCTTTATATTATGCATATCATGTCTCCTCATTTCATCTAACTCATTCAGCTTAGAGAACCCTCCACCTTTGAGCTTTAGAAAAATATATGCCTAGTTCAAGTGCAGTCCTTAGTGTCTTACACTCAAATTCAATCGGGATAGTATAATTCTTACCATACAAAATTTTTAATGGTGTGAAGTTATTTATTATCTTCTACATTGTATTTAATTCTCATACGCTCTCTGGAAGCCTATATGCCCAATATATCCTATGGAGTGCAATAGTCTTTGTCAAGATAGCTTCTATTTCTTTATTTGTTACCTCAACTTTGCCATTATATTGGGGATGATACATTGTATACTTCCTATGTCTAATTTCATACTCTTTAGCTAGATCATAAATAAATTCATGGCAAAGTGTGTACCTTAATCTGTAACAATCTCTCTTGGTACTCCATACCTTGTAAATATGTGGTCATATAAGAATTTGCAACTTTCTCACTCTTATGATTTGGAAATGCTTTCACTTTTGTCCATTTAGTGAGGTAATTTGTGCACACCAAAATTTATTCCTTCTATTAAGATTTAGGATCTATAGGACCAATGAATTCTAAGCCCCACTTGTCAAATGGCTATAAGAATAGATGAGGTTGTAATGGCATCTCATCTAATTTGGTAGGCTTACCCATTATTTGACATCTATCACACCTCCTCGTATATAGTGTTGCATCCTTATGTAGTGTTGGCTAGTAATAATATGTTGTCAACACCTTCTGTGTTATTCTTTTGCAACAAAGTGTCCTCCACATGGTTCACTATGGAAGGATTTGAGGACATCATATATTTCCTCATCATCAATGCATATTCTCATGACATTATCCTACCCTGTGTGAAATATAAATCCAGCTATCCAAGAAAAATGCACACTTTTCTCAACTATGTATTTCTTTTCAGAATAGAGGTAGTGTGGAGGTGTCTTACCTGAGACCAAATAATTGGCTATATCAGCATACCAAGGTGTTTTGGTAGTAATGGAAAATAGGTTCTCATCTGGGAAAGATTCATCAACCACATGTTCTTCATCATTAATCTCCATTCTTGAAAGAAAATATTCTACAACGTTGTCCTTACTAGGATTATCCATAATAGTGACATCAAACTCTTGTAAGAGTAGAAACCATCTAATTATTCTACTACTCACAACTGGTTTATTGATCAAATATTTAATTATTGCATGATCAATATGAATGAATACTAGATAACCTATGATGTAGTGCCTGAATTTATTGATGGCATAAACAACTTCTAGGAAATCCTTCTTTATTACTTTGTGTAGTTAAGTTCAACATGTTGCAAGTTCTTGCTAACATAATAAATTGATAAATTCATCCTTTTGTCCTAAAATAGCTCCAATGGTACGGTATGAAGCATCAATATGAATGTGGAATGGAAAATTTCATTCAAGTCCTCTTAATACAAGGGCTATGGTTAGCAGTTGCTTCAATTTTTGAAATGCAGTCTCACATTTTTCAGTCCAGTCAAATGCAACATCCTTTCCCAATAATGCAAACAATGGAGTTGTCACCTTGCTAAAATCTTGTATGAATCTTCTATAATAACCAACATGGCCAAGAAATCTCCTAACATCCTTTTTCTTCTTTGGTGTTGGTAGGTTGATGATAACAGATACCTTTGCTAGATCAACTTGTATTCCTTGAGAAGAAAGGTAATGTCCCAACACTATTCCTTCGACATCATCATGTAGCATTTTTCATTACTCAGGGACAAGTTGTGCTCCTTGCATCTCTTCAAGACTCTATCTAGATTCTGCATGGCTTCTTCAAAGGTGTTGCCATGTACTATGAAATCATCCATGTATACCTCCATGTAATCATTTTCTAGATATGATAAAATTCTTAAAACTACCCTTTGGAATGTAGCAGGTGCATTGCATAAGCCAAAAGGAAGAATTGAATAAGCATAAGTTCCCCATGGACATGTGAAGGTAGTTTTGTCCTGATCTTCTAGTGTAATTTGAATCTAGTTATAGCCACTATATCCATCAAGAAAAGATAAATATTTCTTACCAATGAGTGTCAAGTACTTGATCAATGAAGGGAAGAGGAAAATGATCTTTTTTGTTGCATTCATCTCTCTATAATCCACGCATATCCTCCATTTTCCATTCTTATTTGGCATAATGAAAAGGGGTGACACCCATTGACTATCTGAAATTGGATATATGAATCCATCATCTAATAATTTTTAATTCTCCTTTTACAATATCCCTCATTGTTGGGTTCATTCTTCTCTATGGCTACCTGATTGGCTTACAATTTTCCTTGATATAAATATTATGCATGTAGAGCTTAGGATGAATTCCACACATGTCTCCATATTCCCATGCAAATGTTGTTATATGATTTTGAAGAATATTTATCGAAACTTCTCTTGCTATGTATTGAGCATCTTGTTCATGTTTAGTGGCCTTCCTAAGGTTATCTCCACTTTCTTGGAGAGATCTATCATTGAGCACACATTTCTGCTCACAAAATTTAGTATGCATTCATGGGGAAGGAGTTGATGAAGAATTAAATTCTTACCTGGAACATCCATAGTGCTTTGTTGTGGTAGGACTTGATCAAAGGGATAACTTAAACACCTTAGTCTGTTATCCACTTCCTTGTTTCTTCCATAGTTGTTCTCAGAGAATGTTGGAAAGAACAACATCTTCTTCTTTTATTTCAGTTGTACATGACTTTTCCAGCATCATGAGTTGTTGGAAAAAACTTTGGTCCTCTTCTAGTTCCTCAACCCAAATGGTTTGATATTCTTCATTCAATAGTTGTGTAGGAGGATAAAGTATGAGATTTTTAGTGCCACTTCCATTATAAATAATCATATTACCAAACCTGCATCCTATGAATGCATCAGCAATGGCAAACCATGGCCTTCTTAGGATGATAGGATATCCTCCTAAGCTTGATTTTGGTTGAAGGAAAATAAAGTCAGCATATTACTCCCAATATTCTACCACTACCACTATGTCCTCTAGGAATCCTTCAGGGCTTACTATGGATCTATCTGTAAGTTGTAATACTACAGTTGTTAGCCTTAGTCCTTAAAACTTCAAATCATCCATGAATTTATTGAACATGAATTTTATGGCTTCCCCCAATTCAATCATAGTGTTCTTTATTGTTGTGCCATTAATTGAAACATTTACCAATGGATTGCATGGATCTATATATTTGGGCAAGATTGAATTTCCAAGCATAATATCAGCTAGTTGTCCAATAACTTGTATAGTAGATGGATTCTTTCTCTTCTTACTTGTTTTCTTTATGCATAGGTCCTTAACCAACTTGTTATAAATTGGCACATCCTTAATGGATTGAATCAATGGAATTTTGACACAAATATCCTTCATCCTCCGCCGACAAAATCATAATCAGATTCTTATTTGAGGTCACTCTTTCTTTCTTGTAGTCTTTCTGGAAATGGTGGATTATTAGCCTATATTTTATCCTTGCTAGAATTTTTCTCAGGTTATTACAGATCAGCTTGTAACATCTTCTGTATTTGTTTTGGATTGGTCTCGTAGCATGTTTTTACTTTGATGTGGATAAGTTGGTAGCATCGTGGTTCATCCGTAATCTTTGTAATAATGGGTATACTTGGAGGAGGAAATGCTCTTCTTGAGTGTAGATGGATATTTTCAACATCAATTGAATAGGTAGGGTATTGAGGTGGTTCAGTGGTCTAGGATGACTAAGTAGTTTTATTGTTGGGGTTAGATGTTGGTTGATCTAGTAGTTGAGTGGCCTTTGGTTGAGAGTTTGCTTGGGGATTTGGCATTAGATATTGTTGTTGAGGGTAAGGAGGTTGATTGTAGGATTTTGGTAATTAAGAGGTGGGTTATCCCACTGTTTCCCTCCTCTCCAATTATGCTACCATGATTGAGGGGTTTTTTCCATTGATTTTTGCCTTGAAATTGAGGTTGTCACTATTTTTAATATTGGTTAGGATATGGATCCTAACCTTGAGGATTAGCCCAAGGTGGGGTTGCACATATGGATTACTTTTTTCAATTTTGAAAGGTTGACATAGGGTCTTGTGACATACCTCATTTCCTTTGTGGCCATGGCTTCCTTTAAGAAACATACAAAAATTTCCCATCATCTATTTATATCATCTTGAATTCAGGTGAAGCCTCATTTTATTCTGCAATATTGGCTAATCCTTTGCATCTATAGTTAGATTTCTTTCTTCTACATGCATAGAATAACTCTGTGAGTGTTTCCTCTGCATCTTCCCTTTTCTTCTTAGCATGTAAAGCATCTAATTGAGTTTCCATGTCATTGAAAATATCTTGCTTCATGTTATTAAACATGCTAACAATCTCTGACTTGGATATGTCCCCAATTGTTTCAGTAGTTGATCCATCTCTTGATGTTACATTTATTAACCTATTCATAGTATCTCTTGAGTAATTCCTACAACTTCACATATTTTCTGTAAAGGTATCTTTTGAAATGTCTCCGTATCCTATTAAATCTAGAGAATCCATGTCATTTTCACTTATTCCCTTTAAAAATAGTAATTTGAGAGATTCATGAGGTAATCTTGTGTGCCTTGTCTTCTAAACACTTTGTATAGGAATATTGCAAGATATTATTCTAATGGTTCATCCTCCTTTTGTGCCATTTTATATATTTCATCACCTCCTCTACTACTCAACTTGCAGTAGTCTTGATACTTATTGAGGAACTTCTCCTTCATCTAGTGCCCAAGTGGTTACAACATTTCTTCCTAAACCCATGAACCATCTCAAGGTTGCATCCTTGAGTGTAGTAGAAAAAAGCTTCAATTTTTGGGAATCTTTAGTATAATCATAGCTCTTGCATAAAATGTCAAACTCAAATAGAAAGGTGTCTGAGTCTTCAATTATGGATCCATGAAAGTTAGGCAAGGTTGATGGAGAAATATTCTTCATAGCAGCAGCTTCATCATTGTCAGTAATGGGAAACTCAAAATTATTTTCCCCATTTTGAGCATTTTGGTCTACTTCTTTTGCCATATTTGACATCTCAGGAGTAGCTTCAGAAATTTCACTTGGAGGATGTTCTTCTATTATCAAACCTTGTACAGAGGAAGATATACTTTTTTAGAATTTGATATGGAAACTTGTGCTACTTGTGGATTGGGTAAAAATATACCATGAGCATCTCTCAGATGGTGCATGCATAAACTACTCAACTCACTCAACATATATTAGTGGGGGGTATGGAGGTGAATTTCCTAAAACCTAAACTGCTTCTAAGAAATGAAAAACCTCTCAAAAACCTATAACTTAGTAGTATCCTTAGAAAAGGTGGTGTAAATTAACTTCCAGAAATTAGTATGTTGTTCATTAATCTACATTCATTTAATTATCAAACCAAGGGATGTATACTTTCAATAATTCTAGTGTTGTATGCACAGTTACAAATATTCAAGAGGTAGGAAGGTAAATTGTTGTCACTACAATTCTAGAAATAACAATGCTTGAAACAAACTAAATTTAGACTAGAAGTAAATACTAAATCTAAGGAAAAGCATGTGAAAACAAAAAAAAGCAGATAAAGTAATGGATTATTTATAATATAGTCATGTAATAAATAAAATCTAAAAATAAAGGGGAGGATTAATAAACCGTATGTGGGCCCTACCTTAGTGTTAATCCCTCCTAAGGCCGGTGACTACAGCTAGTGAACAAAACTCGAGTTTTTATTGTATTTGCATGAAGATTACAATCAAAAATACAAAAATTCCTCTATCCATTAATCGACCCCCTACAATGTTAATCTTTCCTTTTTGTAGCTCATTATAGCATAATCGTGAAGAAAATAAGGTTCCACTAACAATTTGAATTAGATCAAGTAAAATATCTTAACCAAAAATATGGAGACTAGATGCATGCAATAGAATTAATCAACAAGTGTTTACATATCAATCACATAACTTAAGTAACCAATCAATTTGATCACCAGTTCCTAAATCATGAATTAAATCAGTTAGTTCCTTGTTAAGTTGTAATGCATAATCAGATGTTGGAGTTGATTCATCTCTTAGTTCTCATGTTGGAATTGTATTTTCTTCTTCCATCAACACGTGCAAACTCAAGTGTAATGTCCACATTCCACAAGCTTCTTAGGATCATGTCTTATTCATGTGTGTGACCTCCTTTGGCTGTGGACACTTTGTTGTAGACAAGTCATTTGGCTGCATGTGAGTTGTTACATATACAAGTTTCTTACAACAAGAGGCATCACATGCATCATCAATCAAACATCTTATTGTAATCAAGAGAATAAATGCGTACTCACAATACCACAAAATAAAGCTAATTAGTGATAACTATATTAATAAGTATTCATGCCATAATGTTTAGGTTATAATGAAATGTCTCAAGAAAGATAACAAGGGAATACAAGTGTTGGACTACAAATGGCTCAACAAATTACAAAAGATGAGTTTTTGCAAAGGGGATTAAATAACTCATTATCTCCCAACCACCTTTTATCATCCATAAACAACCTTAACCCATATAAACACCGTAAGACCCTAATCCTCCCCCTTTGGGCCCATTTTGCATTGAGTTAGGCATCTTCCCACCACCCAAATCAATGGTCTGCATTGTAGTTTCTAACAACCCATGCAGGTCATTTTCGACTCTATAAATATGCCCATACCCCTCCTATAACCAAGATTTAATTTTTAGAGTCAAGATATCTTGCAAATTTCATTGTGATTATGTCTTCCTTGGAGTCAGTTATCGCCATCTTGAAGCTTCTTTGGAGCCCTTGCATGTTTCCATTAGAATTCTTGTAGAGTTGAATATTTTTGAAATTCTTTGGCCATCTTATCATTTTTGCATCATCTTCTTTACAGTTGACAATTTTCCTAGAACCCTTTCATTCATTTTTCATCCATTTATTTTGCCTCATCTTCCGTTTTCAGCCCATTTCCCTTCATCAAACCCTAACTCCCTTCCTGTGTGCCATCAACCCTACTGGTCACCATAAACCCAATATATTCTGTTTCGTTGACTATTACCTTCTCATTTTGTATTCTATTTTATGAGCCTACAGTCCATTAGATCCCCAAATCTAGTCATTCTACTCATATGTCACCCCAGCTTTGACCTTCACCACACCTAGTTGTCGCCGACGACTCATCCCAATTATCATCGACTAAATTAGTATTAATTATATCAATCGTCACATTCTATAATTTTCTTACATCCTTTCTATCAAAATTAGGTCCATATATCTCTGCATTATCTTAGCTTCATCACATCACCATCACCCATTTCAGATCAGCTTCTAATTCTTTCAAATCTACTCTTTTTACTTGTTGTTTGGCTCATCCTGCTACATTCTCTGTCGACTGGGCTCATCAGTCTTGGGAAATGTTTATTTTAGGGGTGAATATTAGGAATTTTGCAATTTTGCAATTTTGCAATTTTTTCACTACTATACAAAGAGCGTTTTTGCCAAAAATTTATGGGTGCTAAAACATTTTGAATATAATTTCACCTTCTTGTTTTTACTAAGGTCCAACCAATGTTAGTATATTTACCTTCATGTTATAACATACTATTATATATAGGATTAATTCGCCATAATATAGTAATACAATTTAATTTGAAAACTTATTAATAATCCTATGAAAAAACTAAAAGTAAAAGCCAAAATTTCGAAGGAATAAGCAAAAGAGGTAAGTGAAAAAGTGAACTCTCTATCTGATTAAGTTTTTTTAAAAAACTGTTACCATTCAATAATATTAATTTTTGTTTCCATGAGCCTAAGGAAATGTGATCGCATAATAGTGATCTGGTAATGAAAAAGTTACTAGACGGTAACAATTAATTGTGTTACCATCTCGTAAGCTTAATTGTGTTACCATCTAGTAACATTGTTTTGTGTTGCCATCCAATAGTTTGTTTTTCCATTTTCTAATATTCTTTTTTTTTCATTCACTAGTGTTATTTTGTGTTATCATATGGTAGCATTAATCTATGTTATAATTTTTTAACATGATCTTTGTTTTTCATGATCTTGCATTTTTTTATAGATCATATTTGAAACTTCTAAATTTTTATCGCAGTGTAAACTTAAAAATCACCCATATGATGGCCCCCATTACAAATGAAAAAAAAAAACTCAAGGAAAAATAAAATGTGACATGGACATTTCAAAATATTTTAGTCACCAACAATAACCTTAATGGTAAGAGATAATTTTGATTCTAATTATGTCAATGTTACTTTATTTTTTAGTTTACTTAGAATGTTGTAAGAAAATCAATTTCTTTAAAATGCAAAAACCTTAGAATGACCTTACTCTAGATGAAATACCTAATCATCGAGTAATTCAATTCAAATTGACAATACTAATAATCCCATTTTCCATCTAACTCAAACTTCTAATAAACATTCCGAAACACACATCAAAAATGAAAAAGTAGGAAGGACTTATAAATTTGAATGGTCAACCAAATATCCATTCATTGAACTTGTTGAACCAGAAAATAGTATTGATACTCCTAAAAATTTATATGTATTATATGTAGTTGGAAACTAGGAAGAGACCACAAAATTCAATTGAAGTTGGACACAATAGAGAAGCATTGTGGGAAGGTATATGAGTCTGAAAATCAAGATAATGGAATAGTAATAAAAATAACTAAATGGAAAACTAAGGAAGATTGTTTACATATGAGATATGCAACATAATATGAAAATCATCATAAACATCTTCAAGACCTAGTTGAGAAAGGTGGAACAATAAAGGATAAATTTGAAAAATCTACTAATGCAAGTCTTCAGGAAAAACTCATACAATTCGAACAATATTTCACATTTTAAAAAAGGGCATACCAATTTTAGATCTCATTTATTATAAGACATTGTTTCAATTTAATGGGTTTCCAAATATTCCAACAACACACTGGTTAGATACCAGTGCATGGGAAATGGAAAAGTGTATGGGATAAATTGAAATCACTTATTTGAGAGAGAAGGTAAAAATGTGAATTTTATCACATTTTCAATTGATGAGGTCATAGCAGTAGACAATACATCCTGGGTATGTATACATGTCTACAATTTCAGTTTCAATAACCATTTCAAGGAAAATCATCTACTAGTTATGCACAAAATGATGGAGAACTACAATTCTGAGAACCTCTACAAACTTGTTATTAAAATTTTGAAGGAAATAGTTGGTATGGATGATCATTCAATCTCTACAAAATTGATTTATATAGGAGCTGATGGTGTAGCTATCATACAAGGTCACAAAACTAGGCTTTTATTTGTCTTCAAACAAGTGTATCCCCTTAAATGATACCTATTCACTACATGGCTCATGGAATGAATTTGGATTATAATATTTTAAGTAATTTTGAAAATGTTGCTAAAGTAGAGGAGCTTATACGGGACTTGCATTCATATATGTCAAGAAGTCCTAAAATATTTTTGGATTTTCAGATATTTTCTATTAGAATAACAAATGGTAAAAAATTTCTAAAATATGTTGACACAATATGGATATCATTGTGTGATCTAGCTTGCAGGATTTTGATGAATACTTTGGTCCTTAGTAGGTTATATGTTCAAGAATCATAAATAAGTTGACAAGGCTAAAGATATGTTGTATCGCTTGATAGATTTAGAGACATTATTAACTTTATGTGGTATTTTTCCAATGCTAAAGGAAATAAACAACTTGGTGAAATATGATCGAGAAAGATCCATATACATTGTTGATTTTATAAAATTAAGGAGACAAGTATGTATGATTTTGGATACCTTATATTCCACCCAAGATTGGTTTCAGAAGCCAATTTTTAGTAGCTAGAAGGTTTTGATAGATACAAAATATCCCAACAACTATTTGAATTTCAATATTAGTGGTCATATTTATATTTCAGTTGATGGGAAAAATATTCCAATGCACACTTTCTATAGAGATCCTTATGTAATAGGTTTTGAAATTGAGGAAGTACTAGTCACAAGTGTTCTTTTTGATGCTGTAATTTCTAATACACGAAAAAAATTGATGAAGATATCTGAAACATTATCTTCTGAGATCATAGAAAGTTTTAAAAATAGTGATTTGCTTGAGGCCATGGGAGTTGTAAATCCCATTTTATGGAATCCGATGATTGGTGAAGAATAAAGAGCTACAAACTTTAGGAAATCCATGACTGCACTTATGGAGTAGTTTTGCAAATATTCATATGTTGATGGAGGGGAATTAAATGGTATATTGGATAAAAATTACTCATATCACAGTTATAAAATTTTACATATACAATGACTGATCAATATCAAACTATTTATGAACCATAAAAATGGGAGCTATCACACTATTGTGGAGAAAGATGTATCATAGTATCATTCTGAGAGAAAATATAAGTGAATACTTCAAACTTTATGAACTCATACAGAATGATTCTTGGGTTTGTTAAAGATGAAAGGGTATTTAGTGCACTTACATTTTTGAAATCAAAACTTCACAACATATTAGACAAGAATTTGGAAACTTAGTTGAGACTATGTTTCAAGATACGAGTCGTACACATTTCCATATAAAAGAGAACTAGTTACATGGACATCTCTTGTAGAGTGCAGAGCTATTAATCAGATAGAAAACAATGGAGTCTCTAATTATGGTGAAATTGACTTGGACTATGTTGGACCAGAAACTACAATAGATAAAATAAGTGATGAAGGACCATTAAGGATAGGTTATTTCAACTACCGCACACATGAACGTATTCATTTTCTTAAATATATATTGTGACTTGATATTTTTTTATTTCATTTACATATATTGTGCATATAATGTTTGGAAAATTTTTAAATCCTTTCTATATTTTTATAATGTTTGGAAATAACAAATGGTAGATAGTTGTGCAATCTACAAACTGGATGATGTAATAAAATTAAAGTTGCTTACTAGGAAAGTATGTTTAATATTTTATTTTTCCACTAGCACACGTGCTCACAAAGATATTATAATCCATATATCCCATCGTGATTATTAGGATTAATAAAAAACATAGTAGTCTATATCCCATCATGATTATTGGAGATAATCTTTACATGATGAATCAACTATCAAGATCGATAAACAACATGCACATCCAAGTTTTAAATATTGAGTGCATACATGTTTGAAACTAAATTGAACAATGTAAATCTAGATTCTAAAATCCATGTATACTATTCATCAATTGTACAAGCTTGAAAAAAGATAAAGCTTTCATTCGACAATAGGCATGAGAGAAATAAAAAGATTGACAATTTCACATAAAGATAATGTTTTCAAATTTCATTTTTCAAATACAATGATATACATCAATATTTTTAATTCAAGTTCATTTGGAACCTTGTCCTTTAACAAATCCAATAACATTGAAAACATTCAAACTATCCTTTATTACACCAGAATCTACTAATGTTTTTACAACTACATTAATACTTTCTAAGTTTTCTCTATCTTCTCTAGCTACATATCCTACTTGAAAGGAGAGAAGGATACTCATCAATTTTTTTCTTCAAAAGAATATTTGGTTCCAATCAATTCACCTTTATAATCCTCGGCAAAGTATTGTTTTTCTTGTTTAATGTAACAATTTTTTTCTTTAAAACCAATTGCCCCACAAAACTCTCTCTCTCTCTCTCTCTCTCTCTCTCTCTCTCTCTCTCTCTCTCTCTCTCTCTCTCTCTCTAGGTGCTCATCTAACACCCCCGCCTCTGTCTTAAAAGTATGGTATTTTGACTACAATTAAAAATCCCATAATTAGTATTTAGAAGTAGATAAATGATAACAATATATATATATATATATATATACAAAAAAAAGAACTTACCAAAGCCAAGTCTTTCTATACATTAGCAATAGTGACAATTTTTTTGTCTCTATTCCACTTATTGTAGTAAGATTGTGTCAGAATTCAAATTAGCCAATATATTAAGCATTATAGTCAAAACTTGGTCAATATTGTAAGTGTTATTTGTGACTACTTCATCATATTTTTCTTGAGAAATTAAAGCATCAATCATCATTGGTTCAGTTTTAATCAATGAAAAAAGTATTTCTCTATTTTCAAAATTATGATCTCTATCATTAATTTCTTTTACCAAAGCTTTCACTCTAATATCCCAAATCTTTATCTCATTAATGTCAGGAATAAAATTTTCCATCACAAGGGCTATAGCATTATCAGAAATAAGTATGTCTACTAAAAATATGTTCTTTGTATCATCCTCTAATTTTTCCCCTAGTTAGGGAAGGAGGGTCTGAAGAGGATGGCACTTGCTCCTCTCCTTACATGTAGATTGAGTGAGATCTTTGGTATGTTTCCCTAATGCTTCCATGTCATAAAGTCTATCAAAAATGAGATTATCCTCATCTATATCAATATTATTTAAAATAGAAGTGCCTCTGGCACTCTGCATACCACCAATTGAAAAATTGGGGAACTCTAATGTTGTGAAATTTTACATCCCCTGCTCATTCCAGGGAATGAGATCCTCTTCCCCTACCATAAGATGGAGCTGGAAGGTGAGGTCATACTGATGTACTCCTTAAGATTTGAGTTGGAATATTAGGGGTGGTCGTGGCCGAGGGTTGAATTTAATATTACATTTTCAAATTATTTGTGAGCACCAATACTTTAACAATATCGATTTAGTATGTTGATTCTTGAAATAATGAAGAAAAACAAGTGAATAGTAATAACTTCAAATTAATAAGAATGAAATCAATTGATATTTCTTATGTTATGAATTTTGTTGTCTATAATCAACATACTATAGAACTGGGTGGAAGGGGGTGGCACTACGAAACCTAAATTTAGCAAAAACCAATTAAAAAGAATGATAAATTAAAGACTAATATAAATAAAATTTAATTCACTATTTATTAGCTACTTAGTACCAAAACTTGAAGGGCCTGGGTGATGAAATGGTGCAAACTCAATCTCTTCTTTCTCAGGTATGTATGTAGTGTCTTCACTAGCATGAGCGAGACACCATGTGTCTCAGAGTCGTTGATGTGCTGGACAAGGCTACACATTAGGATAATGAAATATGTCATTTTCAAGAATCGATATTTAGATTATCATTAGTCTTTTAAAAAATTAATCAAAATTAAAATGAATTTGCATTATAATTTATGGATAAATTAAAACCTAGATTGGCCATAGTGGTAGCATTTTTTTTTGTCATGGTTGTGGGACTAGGATGAATCCATAAAACCATGCATAATTTTAATTCCTATTATCCCTATATGTTTTTGTCTACTAGTGACAGCCATAGAGTCATAGGTCTTGGTGACATCAATTGGATTGTTGTCACTAGATCCTTCAGGCCTAGCATGGTTATGTGCATGAACTGTTGTATTACGGTGATCCATTTTTTCACTAGCTTTGACCTATTAAAAACAAAGTTACATATTATATATTTATAAGAATTGATTTTAAAATGATTTTGTTTTTGAAAAGAAACAAGATATAACAATTTTTTTAAAAATACTCACCAACCATTGGTCCAGAGGAACTTCATGTTTATCCATTTTCTCGTGTAGATCATTTGGAACATTTGTTGATTTGAGTATGTAAAAACCCTCATAATATAAAGCAAGAACATAAAAAGAAGAATAAATAACTACAACAGGATTCAATTTTTCTCTGGAAAGGTCATAATGAATCCTTGATGAAATAAATGTATACCAATCGAATCTAAAACCAGAAATTATTTGGAGAAGGTAGTACAATACCCACTTGAGGAATGTCAAAGGTGTATCTTTTTTATAACATGATACATAATTGGAAAATGTAAACTGTGAAAAACAACGAAACATAAAGTAAACAAAACACAATGCAAACCTTCATAGAGCTTTCCAACCTCAAGTAAGTTCTGAGATCTTAGAAGTTGTGTAACCTTATAGAATTGTGGGTGATTTTGGGGTGTCTACATTTTTCCTTCTTTAAAGTGATATTGCAAATTAATAGTTACTCAGTAAAGATAATAGACACATGCGGATCGGTGAGTGGAAGTTATGAAGCATTTGGATGCCCCAGGGAGTAGGAAACAATGAAGAATTTGGATGCCCCAGTGATTAGAATGGTAGAAGAATTCCCCCTCAAGTGGGTGGGTAGCACTGCAAAGTAGTGGACAGCCACTTGATAGGAACAAAAATAAGGGATTAGAACAAGGATGGGAAAGGATTGTTCTCATAGCATGAGCATCTTTTGGAGAATAATTTTAGAGAAACCTTACTTTTGTTGTTGCACAATAGAGTTATCACCATGATTATGAAATAATTAATATGGTTAACCTAGATGCACATAAAAAAACACACACAACAAAGAAAAGATAAAAAAGGAAAAAAAAACCAATATAAAAAGTAGGTTTTGACATCAGGTTTATAAAGGAACCAAGATATAATCAAACTACTTGTAATTGGTCCAAAAATCAAACATCAACAATGCAACACAAAGTCGAAAAATAATATAATAATTTATGCCCCTAATGTGTGCCACAATGATGATTAAGTAGATGCAAGTGCTCCTAAAGAGGGAATATGATTATAATAGAATAGAGGAGTTACAGGTGACTCCTTATGACACTTTTTTTTATCAGGTTGTGTAAATGATCGGAGAGAAATTGCCCAAGGAAAATTTATATCAAGAAGGAAAAATAATTTTATGACCTACTTCAAGAAGATGTAGCATATCATGCAAAGGTAAGAAAGTGATAGTTCTAATATCAGAATGATCACTAAGGTAGTAGATAAAGGTATGATGTTTATCAATATTGTATTAAGATGTTGAAAGATTCACTTCAAGGGTTTTCCAATTGTAGGATTTCTATGATAAGTGAATGTTTGTTCAAATTTTGTAATTTTTATTTGGATTTTTGAAATATGTGAATTTTTTTTTATTTTTTATTTTTTTGGAAAGATTTGAAATAAAAATGCAAATAAATGCAAACAAACAAGAATACCATCAAAAAGGAAAATTTTCCATGGCTTAAATAAATTAGGAGGAAAACACAATACATGCAAGTGACAAGAAAATGTGAACCAAGCATTAAAAACAAACCCAATATGAACAATAAGGAACCAAACCAAAGTTATATGTGAACTAAGATGCAAATAAATTTATTGCAATTGCTCAACAACAAAGGTAAACAAAGTACAACAAAATAACAAATTGAAAGAAGAAAAAGTATCATCACGATGTTGACAAACTGCAATGGTATAACACAACATACAAAAATGATGTCTAATGACACTCTGAATGTGTTCCACATTGAATAACTAAATATATTTTAATACCCCTAGGTGATAGATTAGAATGTGAGAGGATTGGATCAGACCAAAGAGTGAAGTGATACTTAGTCCCACCGAGTGTGCCAAAATTCAAACCGTGAAAAACAACGAAATGGAAAGTAAACAAAAAATAATGCAAACCTTCCTACAACTTTCTAGAGAAAACCTCAAGTAGGTTGTGAGAGATTAGAAGTTGTGTAACCTTGTGGAATTGTGGGTGATTTTTGGGTATCTAAAGAAAAATTATACCATTTCTAGGAGAAAGGGGTCTTTGATAGATTGTGTGTTAATCCCTCTTTTGGAGGGATTATTAACCTCAAGCGTCAATAGAAAGATTGTAATGAGACTCTAAAATTTTATTTTTCTCATCAGGTATAATGAATTTGGTGGTTACAGAAATGTGTTTTGATGGGGTAGGCCTGTTAGACGATGAATATCATTAGGTGTTATTCTAATGAAAAATTAGTGGGATGGTAATGCAACAGTGAAAGTTCCATCGAACTATTATATATTTGCATTAAATTATTTAATAACTTGTGTTCTGTCTAATACTAGGGCATGTAAATAATTCCATGGAACCTTGAGATACCAATCTAATTGGATTGAATAATTATTCAAGGGTTTTATAGAAGTTGCAATAACTACGGATAAAAATATTTCGGTAAACATAAGAAGTTTTTTTAATGGAATTTTTTCTTGGTGCCATTATTCTTGAATCTTGAATCCTTGATGTTTTGATTCTTTGAAAAAAGAGGTGTTGGAAAATGGCAGATACCTGTATACAAGGATTATAGAAAAATCGTGTGGTTACAATACTAGAAGTGGATGAGAAGGATGAAGTTTGGAGGCTGGAGCTCTAAAAAAATCTCTCGAATAAACCTGCAAGTGAAAATGGGAAAAAATGAATGGGGATGGGTATATATATATGTAAGGAAATGGTCGTGGACCAATTCCCGCATATTAAGGATGGAAGATGCATGGCCTAGGGAATATTGGATGACAAAGCAGATCCAAAAGAGTTGTCAAGTGACAAGGGAAACAAAAGGATGTGGGTTGTTACCATCTGGGAAAAAAAAAGTAATGCTAAACACCAATGAATATATGTTCTGGATGGAAATGCATAGCTAGAAAACTACCATCTGGGAGCATTATAACTGAATGAAAATGTGGTGTCACACAACAAGTTGTTGACATATAGGAATGTAATGAGAAGGGAAACAATATGTTACCATCTCTGGGAACAAGAACATTTGGTTATTGGCCGAAATACCGAGTCTTTGTCTAGGAGCAAGTGTATATTGTTACCAAAGAAGCAAAAATGTGTTGCCGTCTAGAACAATTGAAACATGTTACCAAGGTGGAAGCACATGTGTCAATTTTTTTCGGGAGTAGGTGGAATGTGTTACCAGGCATCAACAATTGTGTGATTATTGTCATCCAGTAATAATTGGAACGTGCTACCAGCTAGCAACATATGTGTCAGTTTTTCCATCCAGGAAAAACTGAAATGGGTTACCATCCGGTAACACAAGTGTCAATGTTTTCTTCGGGAATAGGAAGAACATGTTACCAATTGATAACATATCTATTTTTTTTTTCGTTCAAAGGTGTTCCATATATGTCATCCGGTAACATTACATACTTGTTGACTAGTAATAGACCAAAAATTATGGCCACCCCCGGTGCCTTACAAAACACCTCCATTTTCCACCATCACGAAACCCTCATTTCCTACATTCACCAACCATGCAAATTTCCTTTTCATCAGATTTTCCACCCATTCTATATTAATTTTTTAGGAGGGGGGTCTTACAATGAACCATGTTCTTGGGTTGTCATCGACCCACCCAAGTTTTATTTCTTTTTCACTTACGTATATCATATCTCGCATCTTACTTTATCTATTAGATCTTGGATTTTCTATTTCAATTCAAATTTTACTGCATCATAATATTCATTCATCATCATTTAATTTATTTATCCTTTATTAAAAAGTTAGTTGACATCCATCCTAGGAAGTTTTCACTTCTCGAGAATGACATTTTCAGGAAAGCCACTCATCTATCTACTAATAATTTTATTTTTTGAGTTCTCTTTGGTGTGTATGTCATCTAAATTTTTGTAAGGGGATTCATATTATGTTCATGTATCCATATTCTAATCTATGGGTATCTCTAAACCCTCTCATTTAGGAGTTTTTTATTTTCTTTTTACCATTTCAGTAATCTAAAACAGGAACAATAAAATTGGTTTAACATTATGGAACGCCTGGTAGGACTCACCCTTCTTTGGTGATTCTTTTCATTATTTTTAATTTCTATTTTTCTTCTATCTCCTTTCTACTAATCTCACAGGTAGTAGGTTTACTTGTTTGCATGTTTGTTGGATTTATTTTCTTGGATTAACTTGCTTGTTTTAAAAATAAAAAAAAAAAAGAAAAAAGAGCTATTCGGTATTCCTCATTTTTCTCTTTTTCTTTTCCATTGTTTTTCCTTCTTTATCTGAGTGTCTTCATCAAATATAACACTTCATTTTGGACTTAAAAATAACCTTCATACTTTCTTGGTTATCTATCCTAATTAGGAGGGTAATTCTTTGCATACACTTTTATCACACACATCAAAGCTACACATCTTAAAAATATTCTTCTAGGTAGAAATATTGGGATTTCATCACCCATTAGGAAATCTACCACAGTGTTCGGGTTGTGTAATAAATTTTTTTATTATCAATATAAAGGCTTAGCACCCGAAATCCTTATCGTTGCGGTGTGTAAAGTGAAGGGGTGGGCCCTAATATCAAGCCACGTATTGATAATCATCACCACTTCAAGCCTCATGTACCTTTAGGTATATTGAGGACTCCATCCAAAACTACCCAAAACCATCCATAGTTTGGTCATTTCCTAGGATCCCTTCAAGCCCATTTTTCTTTCTCTCTCACATTTTTCTAATAATCAAGATAACTAAAACTCTGTTGCATGACTTGTTTAAAGTAATTAAAAATCAGCATAGTTTTTTTAATTGTTTGTTTCATGCCCATTATTACACGTTCTCAAGAAATAAAAATGGAACAAACCATGACATCCAACAACATTCCTACTTCTATTATTATTTCCCAAAAACTTCAACCCTTTATATCAGCTCTTCCACCCCTAGGGTCACCTCTTCCACGGTTACTCAACATATGGTCTTCATTCCTTCTCTTCAAGAGTCTTAAGTTATCCAATCTAACACCCATGTTGAAACCAACCCCTTTCTTTATCACCACTTGGTTCCATCTAGACCAACTACACCCCCATCTGCTACTCTCTATGGGAGGTTTTAGACCTCCCACCATCCCTCATGGGTGTGTGGAGTTCCAAGAACTCCTTGATGCCAACTCTATAGCTCTCCATGATTACCTTACTAGGAGGGATACCCATCTCCCCATTGATGGTCCTCCTCTCTAACAAATTTATCCTTATCCTCCTCACTCAAAGTCCATAGAGGTTCTTACCTCATAACTCATCATCTTATTCCCAAGAGCCATGAATGATTTAACAATATCTCAACAATAACATGGCTCCCACACTCACAAAAAAACTCAATTTTTGTTTCCCATTCCCCCAAATTTGTTTTACATTAACACTACTATCACCTCTTCTATCCCCATCACCTCTTCATCCACTACGGTTATTAGTGCCCCTATCCAATCATCACAAGAGTCTCATTTTCTTCCCCCTCCATTCAAACAACATAATCAAACTTTACCTCTTATATCCACCTCTAATTTCTATGAACACTTCATCCCCTCAAAACCCCATCCTTCTGAATCAACCCAAACCAATCAACCTCTTTTTAAAGTTTCATTTCATTATGTACTTCTCAATCAATCTACTCAAACATCTCAACCACCCCATACTTATATCCCTACACATCCCATAAAAATCAATCTAGTATCCCCATCACTCAACAACCAACACAATCCCATCAATCTTACTACATCCCCATCTCCCAATAACAACCTATATCCCAACCTATTCATTCACAACCATTTAACAACATCCCCCTTATCAACCACTTCCACAAACACCTACTCATCCTCAAACATATCAACCTCATTCCCAACCTAACCCATCTACTTCATATATTCCACAACCTCATCCTTCAATTTCTCATCCCCATACATCCAATGATCTCATGCATGTGTTATTAAGTAGAATGGCCAACCTTGAAGCCGCTACTTTAGGATCCAAAACCACCTTCTCCTATGAACATATTTGTAATGAACATATCAATCCATAAGTCCCCATAAATCCTTATCCTCTGCATTGGGAGATACAAAATTATCTAATTTCAATAGCAAGGAGGACCCATAACAACACCTTTATGCCTTTAGGCATGCATGCTACCTTGTTTCTCATGACCAATACCTTATGCTTTGCACCTTTTCCATGTTGTTTGTCGGTCTCGTGTTGGATTGGTACAACATTCCACAACATTCACTATTTTCCTTCACCCAACTCACACAACTATTTCTAGAACACTTTTTAATTAACGTTGCATGTAAAATTACCATCACATACCTTTACACCATTAGATAATTTGATGACGAATCTATTGCAGATTTTTTTGCAAGATGGTGTGGCATAATCAATCAATTGTCTTTTTCCCTTCCACAGACTAAATTAATTGAACTATTTGTGTAGTCTTGTGTGAAGCATATCTCCTCTACTCTTTAGATACAATCATTTCAAACCTTTAAAGAGGAATTCACTATGGATCATAAACTTGAACTTTTCAGTAAGGCCATCTTAAGATTCACTCTAATAAGTTGAAACCTAAGTTTAGGAATTCATCTATGCATAATGGCAAGACTAAAAGTGCAGCTAATAATATCATATTCAAGTCTTCATCTACATCTACATCTCACACTGAGCCTCCATAAAGGGCTCCTAGAATAACCCCCGATTACACTCCTCTCAAAGAATCATATAGCTATACCTTTAGAAAATTAATTGTTGTGCATCTCATTCAACTTCCTCCCATTCGACCCTTTGATGACTCGTGACCTGAATCCACGGATATTACAAGGAGCATCATTGTAAATATCACCAAGTCTGTGGCCACAACATCAAAAAATGTCACACATTAAAATACCTTGTACAAAATCTCATAGATCGCAGTAAAATCCAATTAGACAATCCCAATGCACCTCCCAATCAACCCCTATATGTTTTCAAACAACCTTTCCCCAACCACCCACCTAATAATCAAACACCTCCTCCATCTCAACCACCCAATTCTCATACTATCAACACCCTAAGTCATGAATCAACTTCATCACCTACACCCATCATCCCTTCACCTACTGAACCTATATCTACTTCAATTTCTACCCCTTCACCTACAATATTATCTTCTACACCTATCTCTACATCCATTTTACCTATGACTATTGCACCTACACCTATCACACCTACCACACCATCCATATTGATATCTACTACTTCCCCATCCATATCCATATCTAGTTCTTCACCCCCATATATATCTCACACCTATCTCAACACCCTTATCACACATCCCCACATCTATAACCACTCCCATGCCCTTATCTTCAACCACATCTACAACTATGATCATGCCCACATTGATATTTGAACCCATGTCCATATCCACATCATTCCCTAAAGCATCTATTACACATACATCCTCATTTAGTACAACCAAAAATTATATCCCTACACCATCCATAAGTTCAACCACTCCTACAACAATACCCAAAATCCATACATTCTCTAACTCCCGATATTATCAAACGAATCACCCAAAAACCAATTCCTTTTTCAATGTCCACATCTAAAATGAAATATAAATCATCTAATTTTATCTTAAAGGACTCGTGTTGAAATCATTTTTATCCCTGCCAAGGGAAAATCATCACAACAAAATCTAAAAACCTTGGCATTCCTATTCAAAAATATCTCACTCATCCACACAAAAATTTGGAACTCCATCATCCTAAACAATCCAATTCCTTGTCATCAATCTTAGGTATACCTCCATCCATCTTAGGGCTAGGAATTCCCTACTCCTATTCTCAAGTCAAAATTTGAATCAAAATCATCTACCATTTCTTCCAAATCAACATTCAAATCAAAATCATCCAAAAACCCTATCATCACTAAATTAGAATCAAGATCATCCACTTCCCCTTCTAAATCTAATCCTTAATCACAATTCCCCACTTCTTCTTCCAATATCAAGTCAAAATCAAAGGATCCCACAAAGCCTCATCAAATCAAACCATCCCTCTTACCTTCATCCACCATTCTCAAATCCACTTCATCTATAACCCCTTCTCCAAAAACCCCCATCGGTTCCTACACAAAAATATTTCAATGCCTACTTCAAGCATCTGCAATCACCCTTCCCCCATCAATTATTTCAATTCATGTGGGCCAAGACCTTCATGGTTCAATTCTAATTTCATTTTTACATATCACCATGCTCCTGGACATGATACCAAACATTATAAGGCCCTTCAAGATATCATCCATAATCTCATTGAAGAATATGATCTCCTCATTAAAGAATATCATCCTCTTCCATCTACTAGTTCATCCACCTCCCCTCACAAATCTTCAATAAAATATCAATAACCTAAGATTTCTAAGTCTATTAATTCATCCAAGATATTCATTTTCATTCCTCCTCCAAACACCACTTCTCCCAAAGAAGGCACCCTCTCTTTATCAATGTTGTTTGGATTGCCACTCATTCTCACCCCCATGATTTTCAACCACCTACTTTTGAATGTAAGTAAAAAAATGTCGTCACTCCCTCTAGTGATCCTACTCCACCTTCTTCATCAAAATCCAAATTTTATATCATAGCTTCCCCACATCTTGTTTTCCTTGGACAAAGTATTTTTAAATAGATTCATCGGACCCCAGGTAAAAATTTCACTCTATGAGCTCATCCAAAGCTCCCCCAATCATAGACAATATCTCATTGAATCTCTAAATAATATCCCTACCTATAGCAATAAAATAGCCTTTTACGTCCCTTTTAGAGAACTTTCTACTTCTTCTACAATATATTTTGACAATTTTGAAAATTCTTGACATATCACCCAAAGACCGTGACCTCCCACTTTTCATCAATATGTGATTCATTCATCATTCCATGATAGATAATGAAGCTAGCATAAATATTATCTCATCCCACACCTTTGATCAACTAAAGCTCCCTAACTCTATTTTCACCCTATCTCCTGTTGTACTTCACATTTTCAATGATGTTTTTGTCCCCACTTTGGGCACAGTTATTCATCCCATCCACATCATTGAAAAAATCCTCCATGAGGTCTTCTATATTATAGAGGGGGAGTTTCAATACAATATCCTACTTTGACAACCATAAATTTACACCATGTGTATTGTTCCTTCCACTCTTCATTGTTGTATTGAGTACAAGCATGAAGGTAAAAGACAAACTCTCCCCATAGACACTCCTCCATTCAAATCATGTCACATGACTTATCGACCTAACAATGTGCTTATCCCCAAACAATATTCTTTTGAAGCATCCACTAGTTCATCTATCTTTGCATCTAAACTTCTCAATGATGATTCTATAGACAAAGTGATGGATCATATCTCACTTGGGGGAGTATCACCTCCTCACCCTCAATTATTTTCCCACACCTCATTGACTTGGTAGACATGATAAATCTCCAATGTATCAACCTGATGTCGGGGATATCATTTATTTTGGTCCACCCCATCTTCACACCAATATCATATATGGTGGCATTTATCACCCTTCCTCTCACATTTAGTCTCAACCACACGCCAAGCCTTATACTAATGGATTTGAATTTCTTTAAAACAAATCATTTTCCCACAATTATCTCCATTGTTACGTATGTAAAGGATTTGGAATGGGGTGTTATGAACAAGGCATGCACGATCTTATCATTGACCAATATCGTAAGCCCTATGAGAAGTTTAGATTGTATTTTAAGGAACAACCTATTGAATCTCTTACACCTTCATATTTATCTCTTATACACATAGATCCCCCATCCTCTTCATCCCATGAACCTATAGATACAGATGACATTATTTCCATCTCTTCTATCATTTTTTAATCTCTACCATCACCTTGGGACCAATCACTTACCAGTGTGAAGGTGAAACTAAGTCCCTTCCTCTTTGATTTCCTAATATGGTAGAGGAATATTCCCCTATCATTAACATTCTTCAAGATACACGATGATGACTCCATCCTTTCCTACATGGGGATAGAAGATTATTATCTTCATAAGACCTTACAGTTGGACACATCCACCCTTGTCAACAAATCCACCATCAATATCAACATTGGGAATCCACAAGATCCCCACATCCTCAAAGTTAGTCAATCCCTTGATCCACATGAGATTAAGTATTTCACTTTGCATTTCTTTCTATACATAGCCAATCATTTTCATAGTCATATGCCGACATATCGGCCTTGATCCTTCTATTTTTATCCACAACATCATTACTATTCTCAATGTTAATTCAGTTAAGCAAAATCTTATCTACATGCATCCTCATGTTGTTATCCTTGTCAAAGAGGAATTACAATGGCTCATTTTAGATAATTTCATCATTTCTATCGACTATCCACAATGGGTTTCCAAAATTGTACCCATTTCCAAATCTTCGAGAAATCTATGTATCTATACAGACTTTCAAGATTTTAACCTTGTTTTTCCTAAATATGACTTTCTTCTTCCTAACATCTATCATCTCATTGACCTTACCATAGGACATGAGATGTTTTCTCATATGGATGGTTTTTTTGGGTATAATTAAATCCTCATTGTTCCGAATACCAACATAAGAGCTATTTCATCACTCATTGGGGACTTTCTTCTTTCACGTCATACCCTTCATTTTGAAAAATACTAGAGCCACCTATTAGCTAGCCATGGCTTACATATTTCATGATCTCATCCATAAGACAATACGTAACTATTTCGATGACCTATTGGGTAAATCTAAGAATTGATGTGATCACCTTTGTCCTTGAAATCATCTATGAGCACCTTATCTACTTATTCCTCTATCTCAATCCATCCAAGTGTTCTTTTGGAGTTTTAACTAACAATCTCCTTAGCTTAATCATCTCTATCAAGGGTATTTCATTTTACCCCACTAAAATCAAATCCATCGTTGATATTCACCCTCTTTCTAATCTAAAACAACTTTACATTATTCAAGGCTGATTTCAATCAGTTCATTGTTTCATCTCACAACTCTCTGATTTTTGCCAACCTTTCCATCATCTTCTTCACAAATACATTGACTTAAACTAGGATGATAATTTCCAAAAACATTTCAATACCTAAATCATTATCTCATATCCCGACATGTTCTTACACATCCACATGAGGGGTATATTTTCTACCTCTATGAATTTTCCATCGATCATGTTCTAGGTATCATGTTGGCACACCGTGATGAGTAAGGCATGGAGCAAGTTGTTCATTACATTACTTTCACTGTTCATGATTGCGATACTCATTACACTTTAATCTGAAAATATGTATTACATTTTTCTTTGCCACCTCCATGCTTTGCACTATCTTCTTAATCATAAAACTTATGTCATCACTAGATTTTATCTTCTCAAAACCATGCACTCGAAGCCTTATCATAATGATCACATCACTCAATAGCTCATGCTCATGACACAATTTGACCTAAAGTTAATCTCTTAGAAATAAATCAAGGGACAATATATTGTTGACCAATAAGGTGAAGCCCCTCTTCCCAATAGCCATCTTCCTCATCAGAAATTTATTGATTAATCCATCAATAATGTTGATCATGAATATTCTCCTCTCTAGATGACACTTTTATTTTATGGATCCAAGTGTCGTAAAGGTGGGGGCATAGGTTTCATTATCATTCCTCCTTGGGAAAACCCTACTCTCATTTCTTACAAACTTAACTTTGAATGCACTAACAAAATGGATGAGTATAAAGCCCTCATCTTTGGTATTGATACTATTTTCATGCTCGGAGTCCAAATCCTTGATATTTATGGTGAATCCCATCTTATCATCAACAAAATCAAAGGAACCTATCAATGTAAAAATGAGGTCCATCAAAAATATAAGGACATCATCAACTTTATTCTAGATGCCCTTTATTTCTACACCCACTAAACCATTCCTTGTTCTTTCAACCATTTTGTAAACACCATGGCATATTTTGCATCTCTCACCCTTGGACTATGAAGGAAGCTAAGATCTCCATTATTTTTCATCATATTGATGATCTGTCTCATACTAGTGATCTCTCTCACATCAATCTTATTGAATCTAATCAATCTAATCTCTAGCACTCTCAAACATTTGATTATCTATCTCAATATATCATCCCCTCCAACCTATCCAAGAATGGTAAGAGGCCATTTCTTAAATGCACCAACCACTATGTCATCCTTGGATGCATCCTCTATAAACATGGTTTTGACGGTATTCTTTTATGATGCCTTAAATATCATGAATCTATTTGCGTTATCCAAGAAGTCCATGAAAGTATCTAGGTGTATATTTTAGTGGTTTGGTTATCGCCAAACATGTTCTTTGCATGGGTTATTATTGGACTTACCTTAATCGGTATTATTTTGAATATGCTAAGAAATGTGTCAAATTCCAGCAACATTATAATCTCATCCACATTCTTATCCAGGCTTAGTGAGTTTGATATCAAGTTTTTTTAGTCAAAATGTAATAAAAGGAAAAAATCTTGCAAATCATCTCACTACAAAACCTCTACCAGGATCAAAACCTTTTCATTTTGAATTTCCAAATGAAGAACTTTTGTATGTGGATACAGTGCCATATTGGACCCTATATTTGTATGGATCTTGTAATATTAATGGATCAAGAGCTGGAATTTTTCTTATTACACAAGATGGCCATTTTAATCCAAAAACACTTATTATAGTAAATATGGACATATTTCAATACAAGCAGATAAAAATATTGCTATATTGGAATCCAATATTACTTGTTTTTATTCTAAATCTTTAAATATTGAAATTTACTATACTCCAAAATCACATATATTGGAATCCAAAATCACAAATATTGGAATCCAAAATAACAGATATTGGAATACAAAATCACATAAATAGGATTCCAAAATTACAGATGTTGCAATTTTACTATACTCCAAAATCACAAATATTAGATTCCAAAATCACATAATTAGAATCCAAAATCAAATATATTGGAATCCAAAATTACAAATATTGGAGTCCAAAATTCCAAATATTTGAATCCAAAAAATAAAATATTGGAATCCAAAAAGTAAAATATTGGAGCCCATTATACCTCTTTTCGAGTCCAATATATCATCTTACGATGCCATTAATGAACTAGGTGAAATCATTTAATGTTTTGAGAACTATTTTAAATATGGTTCTTTTCAGTTTGTAAAAGTATTTAGGATTTAAATGAGGTTATTTAAATAATTAAAATTCCTAGTGGTCGTTAGGCTTTAATTACAATTTTAAATATGGTTCTTTTAAGTTGTTAAAATCCTAGCGGCCACTAGGATTTAATTACGATTTTAAATATAGTTATTTTAAGTTTTTAAAATCCTAATGCCGCTAAGCTTTAATTATGATTTGAAAAATGGTTCCTTTGAATTGTTTTGAATAAATTAACAGAGGGCGAGTGATTTAGATATGGAGACTAAGTTGGCGATGTTTTTGGATTATGAAAATTTTGACCTTATCAAATTATTTTTAAGTAATAGGCTCACAATATTTTTGTGTACTCATCTACCCTAGACAAAAGATAAGAAAGAAAGGAAGAAGAATGAGTATGAAATGAAAATGGGAGATCCTACCCTTGCTAAAATCCTTGAGTATCTACATGCTACAAGGGCCACTACTAAGGAATTCAATAATAATATTTATCATAGAATTAGGAATGAAGCTAGGAAATTAAGAGATAAGGGTGGATATGGAGAGAGGGGGAGGAACTATAGGAGATATAGAAATGGAAAACAACTAGTTATAAGGAAAGTGTCGATGTTGGATCTTGATAGCATTTCATTCCATCAAGGGATAATGTTAATGACAAACAAGAGATGTGAGATACCTCTAATTTCATTTATAATTTTTAGGAAAGGTTATGAGTAATCACATGTCCTTTCTTTGAAGCCAAACTCCTTGCAAAAGGGGAGAAACTAGTCAAAAATATCATACATGTTAGATTACGCAGAGTTTACATTCAATGAAATTAAGAAACTCAATAGATTATAGAGAAGAGAGTATGGATCTTAACTATTTACATGAGAATTTATTTTTGTGTGTAATCATAGGTTTTGGTAACAACAATGTTGTAATGTTAACCATACTTCAAAAAAATCTCTCATTTGGAGTCCAGATGGTTACATTGATTTGAATAAGTTTAATATTGTTTACATGGTACCTATGAAAGCATTGGTTATTAATGTGGTTGGTAATTTTTCAAATCCTTATATTGTCAACCACTACTAAAAATAGTGCTTTCATAGGTTCCACATAAATAATCCTAAACTCAATCGAGTCAATAGAATCATCTAGACTCATATTGAGAGTAATCTGTTGAAGTATGGTTAACATAGAAACATTAGTCTTACCAAGATTTATGGTTACACATAAAAATAAAATTATCATCGGTAAATAATGAAGTTTGATACACTCTAATTTACACTTTATTTATTTGTTTCATTCCCCTAAATGTAGGATCTACCTGATCCAAAGTGGTGGTTTAAATCAATTTGTAGCAATTAACATGTTGTACAGTGGGTTATATTCATTTAGTTGTCATATCGGGATCTTATACTTGAAATATTGCTTGTGTTGTACGCATAGTTATAGCTGATATAATAGGTCAAAGAAAATAACTCATCACATAACAATGCTAAAAGTAAAATAAAACCCATATTTGAAAATGGACTATTGCTAAATGTTATTACTGAAACAAAGTTGCAGATTCAGAGAGAAGATTGTTCCTAAGGAAATATGCATGAAATGAAACAATGGAGGGGATTTAGTAGACCTCAAGTGGGCCCTAACTTGGGTGTTAATCCCTTCCTAACTTTGTAACTAAAAACTAAATGACAAAACTCGGATAAACATTAGATCTATGAATAAAAAGATTACTTTGATTCTCTTCTAACTTTGTTCACTCTTTTCTCTAATTCCAAATCTAAATAACTTGTTACAAGGCACCAACCCTTTCCTTTATATCTTATCATTTATAACACGTGAGAAGAATAATAATACAATAAGGATTCTTCAATAGAACAAGTGAGAGATTCAACACATGTTTGAAACACACAACAAGTGTTCAACTAACAATCAATTCTTCACTAGTTCTTAATCAATGACCAAATCAAAGATTGATTTGTTTCTCAATTTTCCATGTTTCTGTTGTAACTACTTCTCCAATGACACATAAGGAATTAAGTTCCATCACTTCATGTTTCAAAATATCTTCATAAATGCGGATCTTTTTTTGAAATGATTTCCTTATGTTACAGACAAGTTCTTTGGCTGCAGACAAGTTCCTTTGTTGTATATGACAAATTGCTTACAACCAAGAGTGGCATCAACACATATAATCATCCAAACAATTTATTGGAATAAAAAGAATAAATTCACACATAATATCACAAAATAAAGACAATTAGATATAACTATATCAATTAGTCATTATGCAAAATTTCATGGTTGTAATAGTGATGTTCAAAAATGTACTTAGGAAATACATAGACATGGCTGCAATGGTCTTATCAAAATACAAAATATGAGTTGTTATAAAATATATTAATACATATCATTAGCTAGCATGGATGATGTTTTGACAAGTTAATTTCCTTCTACAGGGTTTTGACTTAAAATATGGGACATTAACTTCCTCGTGACCATTCATGGTTGATCTAACTAAACCTAGACACGGCTCATATATCCTACTTTCCATCGGTAGCTTTCCTTGGTGGAATGAAATGATATCAAAATATAGAATATAATGTTTTCCTCTCAACCATCTATTCTCTATTTCTCTATCTCCCTACCAATCCCTCCCCCTCTATCTATCTCCACCCTCACCTCTTGATTTAATAGCTTCCTTCCAAAATCAACGTTGAAGCTTGTAACATGAGATTGCTTGATGATTTTAGAAAGGGAAGGCTATCCCATTTTCATTTCATCTTCCATCCTTTTCCATTCCTTCAAAACCTCATGCATTGGCTAAAACAGTACACCAAACTATATTTAGACTATTATGTAAAATCAATTTAAAAAGATCAAACCTTTAATAATCCAAAAACATCAATAGCTTGTTATGTAATTAATTGAAATACCATTCCTCTAGTAGGCCATATTTACATATTATAACATTACTAAAGATATAGTCAAACATCAACTTATCAAAAAGTGTTCTAGCCAATATCACGCATTAAAAGGATCAACATTCATTTACACCTATTGGCGGGATTATTTTTCAATTAGATAACCTATAAATTTCATTACATGGCATGATAGGAACTTAATAAAATATAGAGCTTAGTGGCCACTATGATTTAATTTTATTTGTTGTCCATAAACATTTATTGAAATGAATAGCTTGGCGGACACTAAGATTTAATGTTTTGTTTTATGAATAGAGTGATGGAGAATCTAATCATAGTTACAAAGTTAGTGGTCACCAAACATTTTCATTTATCTAAACCGATATGAAATATGTGTGCAGCTAACATTATGAATTCGAGAGGATTATATGGATTTAACAAATCAAATATATTCAAATATTAGCAATCGTTAAGTAATGTCAATGTATCTTATCTAGGTAAATTAACATTAATCAAAATAGAATCCACCAATTAGAAAAAATATATTTAACCTTTTTATACACTAACATATATATAATGATAGAAAAAAATTAAAGCCTTTATCGTATTATAAAATTACTAAAGATAGACACATGCATTACAAAAAATAAAATAGCTAACAAAATAACCACACATTATACATAAACATTTTAAGATTTTCTCATAACATGGTTATACAATTATACTACCATTTCCCCACATGCATATATACATATGAGACTCAAATAAATTTAGGGAAAAATTAAATAATTATAATTGGGTTTTTTATTTAATGACATCTCATACATCTTCCACATCCTTCAATGGTTGCAACATAGGCCATAACTCATCTATCAAGTTTTTTTCAATTTAGATTGTATGTTAAATGTTTTAGAAATTACGTAGTTCCCGCATCATTGAACTTGTTTTTCTCTGATTCATCTATAAGCACTATATTTTTAAAATTATAATATGTATTAAACTTGCTCCAAACGGTGCTAATATTTTTGAGAAATATGTTGGGATTCCTGAAACCTTGATAATCGATACGTTTAGACACAATGAAATCTTCTTTTGTAAATATAAACTCAAAGCTTCCAACCTCCAAGCTAATGTATTGAAGGAATGAAGGCATCATGTCATTAACCTTTGAATTTCTTGTTGATGTCGATAGCACTATTTTGAATTTTTTTGCAATTTTGTAATAACTCTTTGACATTAGGTATAAGAAAATAATATTTATTTTTGAGGTTGATGGCACCAAGTTTTTTCAACATCTCATGCGACGAATTAGCCTTGTGAATGGTGTGTGCCAAAAACCATTAATATCAAATATTACCAGTTTCATGTTTCATATTTTATTATCTAAAAATGTAATCAAATGGTTATGGGTGGTTAATTAAGCCCAAAATAAAAAAATTACATTCATTTTTCACATTGTACTAGGAATAACATTTTTGTTGAAAAAAATGAATCGAATAAAAATGTTTACAGACTATGAATCTCTAAAAAACTTTAAGGTAGTTATTTTATTCCATATAAATGCATTATACATTGTTTATTTTGGAAGAAAAAATATAATTCAAACACCAATAGTTCAATTGAAATTTTTCGAGTGCTTTACACATGTTGTTGTGTCTTCTTGCACATTTCAACCATGTACATAATTGAGTGTAAATCAAAGAATCAATCATATATTTTCCATCAAATATCCAGCAATTTGGGGTTTTGAGAGTAATTTCCTCTTTAATCTCAAAATACATGAATCTCTCGTCATCGATCAAAATAATATTATTTTCACCATAGACATTACCAAAAATGTCTAGTATATGTTGACTAGTATTTGTCCTAGTCTTACATTGTCCTCTTCCCCAAACGAACATGAAGTGGATTTCGCAGCCAACTAAATTTTTCAATGAATTTATACTTCACAAGTCTTGAATCCATACATGTAGACCATAAGGAAATGTCAAAATATTTTTATGCAATTTTTATCAATTCAGTACTAAATACTCATTCAAATTATTTAGTATTCCCTCTCTAAAATTTGGAACCCCGTTACAGGTATTTTGTCACCAATACCATAAATTCCAAACAAAACCCTTCAACTCCCAAAACTAGTAATTCCTGAGTCTTCCCAATTGGATCTATAAAAACATCTTATAATTAATTTAGGCTTTCACATTTGATAAAAAAATATCTCAAAATATTGTTACGATAATATTTTATTTTGGTAATTGCACAAACAACTTATAAATTTATACTCTCAACTTAAACACAAAGTGAAGATATAAATACTCCCAACTTATAAATGTATAATCTCAACATATAAAATAAAGAGTGAACATATGAATGTATCTTCTTTACAATGTATCATTATAAAAACATTTTGAAATGATAAATAGTTATTTAGTTTTTCTTGCTCCAATTTATTGATGCCCTCTATAACATTCAAACTATGATACACTATCAGTGATAAGTTTTTGTGCAAATTGGTCATCAACCACACATCTTTAGAACAATGTTCTCCACGTTTTTTCCTCCCCACCACAAAATTTTCTAGAGGGTTTCCATTTGTACCTATCATGATATATAAAGTGTCTCTAGAGAAAAATATATACCATCTCTACTCCAAACCTTTTGTAGATATTTTATTGTATTTTTGTCATGTACATTGCAATGTTCTTTTCCCCAAGTAAAAATTGGTTTCAATTTAGATACTGAGTTTTTTCAAATCCTTTGTCATCTTTTAAACTTTAGTGGAAGGGAGATATTTATACCAAAATCCCACTTCAAATTCATATTATAGTAACTTCAAAATTATGTAAGGCCACCATGCAGGTTGATAGTCTCCTTTACGAACTTTAATGTCATCTCCGTTGGTTATTGTTTTTCTCATATATAAAACATTCCAAATCTAAAATAATTAAATAATATCTTTTTCTAACTAGAGGGAAGTAAAAAAAAATCAATTGACCTCAATTTAATTTTAACTAAATAAAATAAACAACATTTTTGATTGAGATTGTGGTTTGGCTTACATCTCCTTACTTGTAGTTTCTTGTGATACACATTCTAGTCTAAAGAACATTAATCAATTCATAATCTATTTCATATTTTAGTAAATCTAATCATAATACAACTTGAATCTATGTGTTTTACTATCCTTTGCTTGACAATATTACATAAGTATAGATCTAGATTACCAACCACTAGGCTTAGCCATTATTGGATAGAGTATGTTTGGTTGAACAACCTTTGATGAATCGAGGAGCTTAGAGGTCACCATCATTTGTATGGGTATGGTATCAAATAAATATAACAAATAGAAAACTTTTTTATTGCTTCATGAAAAATTGTTCTCTTCCTTGAGTTATCTGTGTTGGGTTCCCATAAATATGTGGGGCTTATAAATGGTTGTGTTTTTAATTACACACGAGTAGATTCCCGAGTGCACATCCATGTGTGATGTGTCAAGGAACTCCACATTTGTCAGCAAAATTGTAAAAAAGTAAAGTATTGTTAAATAAATGAAAGCTATGAAAATCAAGAACATAGCGTAGTGATTATTTTAGAAAATGATTAAATTCCAATCACTTGGTATAGATTCGTTTGTTATTTTAACGGTGACATATGGTGTAACATGTTAAATCAGTTGTATGTCAAGAACTCTATTGTCTTCATTAGTTTAAAGTGGCTTGGGACCCATGCAACTTCCTCTCCTTATTGGGTGTCTGCATAAATATTGAATGTATTAGTGACTTATTTCAGTTGAAAGTAATTAAACTAAAATATTTGTTCAAGTTGTCTTAATCGATGAACATTTTTTCAATTGTGAATAGTAATATTTAAAAACATTTCTTTATATGAATTGATCCATCTTGAAAATAAATCCCCATATTATTTAGATGAAGATAATCTCTTGGAATATTAGAGGGTTGAATGGAAGCTCTAAGCAAAGAATTCTCAAAGAGTTAAGACTTTCAAGTAGACCTAATATTTTGATTTTGCAGGAAACTAAAATGAAAACAAATGTCCTTGAAAATTGCAAAAATATTTTCTGGGATAACTCGGAAATTGTTGTTGTTGATTCTCAGGGAGCTTCAGGTGGTTTGGCTATTTTCTAGGATAAAAATCTTCTTACTAGTATGGTGATTTCTGACACCAACACCCATCTTTCTGTTAAGTTTCATGTTATTGATAATAATTTTACTTGGATCCTATCAAGCATTTATGCACCTAATATTGTAAACGGAAGAAGGAATCTTTGGGAAGACTTAAAGATATTTGGGAAGACTTAAATAACTTTAGAATTCATCATAAAAATGACAATTGGCTTGTTATGGGAGACTTCAAATCCCTTTTAAATCCTGTGGTAATTCTAGATAATCCAATGGCATGGATGAATTTTGTTGATTTTATCTCTTATTCTAATCTCATGGATGTGGAACTTCATGGTAATCAATTCACTTAGAAAAACAAAAGAGTGGGCAATGACATGATTTAAGTTATATTAGATAGAGCACTTATCTCTACCAAATGGATTCTCGCATCGGAATTTCATCTTTCCTCTTTACCTGAGAATTAGCTATGATCATAATCCGATTGTGTTAAATATTTTCAACTGGGATAAACCAATGTGGTGCTCATTTAAATTTGAAAAGATGTGGATGGAGCATGAAGACATTTCTGATCGGATTAAATAATGGTGGAAATGGGATGGAGGAGGAACTACTCAATACAGATTAATTCAAAAATTAAAAAATGTTAAAAAGCAAGTTAGAATCTAGAATAAAGAAGTTTTTGGAAATATTTTTGAAAGGAAAAAGGAATTAAATAAAAAAATTCAGGAGCTTGAATCTCAAATATCTACAAAGGGCATGACATTGGAGGATCAGTTCTCGAAAGAAAAATTGTATCTGAGTTGCATACGGTCTGTAGTAGGGAAGAAACTTTTTGGAGGCTTAAATCTAAGGAAATTTGGCTGAAAGAGGGAGATAGAAACACACAAAAATTCATATGACCACTATGAAACATAGATCTTGCAATAGGATAACAAAATTTTCAAAAGGAAATGGTATTGTTATCAAAGATCCTAAGGATATAAAGGCTGAAGCTCTCAGATTTTATGAAAATTTGCTCAAGGAGAATAGTGCGGATAATGAAGAGGTTTCCTCTTTTCTTTTAGAGGCCATTCCAAATGACAAAATAGATGAGAAAAGATTCAAAAACCTTTCTAAAATAGTCACTTTGGAGGAGCTGCAAAAATATGTATTTTCTCTTGAAGGGGATAAGGCACCAAGTCCTAATGGATTTTCTGCTAATTTTTTTCAGAAGTTTTGGGAAATATGCTCAGATGATTTACTAAAGGTAGTGAATGAGTTCTATAGAATAGGTGATCTCCTTAAAGATCTGAATAACACCCACATTGTGCTTGCTCCTAAAAATGGATGCTAAAGATTTTAAGGACTTCCACCCTATTAGTCTAGTAAATGTAATTTATAGAATCTTTACAAAGATTATTGCAACAAGACTCCAATCTATTCTTGATAATATAATTTCAAAGCAACAAAGTGGATTTATAAAAGGGAGGATAATTTAAGATGGGGTGATCATGGTGCATGAGATCATACATTCAATGAATAATAACAAAAATATAGTATGGTAATGAAACTTGATATGAACAAGGCTTTTGACAAAGTCTCTTGGCACTTTCTTGACAAGGTTCTGGCTAAATTTGGTTTTCATAATAAATTCAGAAGAATTATTAAGGCTTCCATTTCTACAGCTAGATTTTCAATGGTGGTTAATGGTGAGTCGATGGGATAATTTGCTAGCAATAGGGGATTAAGATAGGTAGATCCTCTATCCCCTTACTCTTCATTCTAATGGTTGATAGCCTTGGTAGATCCATTACCAAAGTTTTTAATGATGGGCTTTTAAAAGGAATCAGGCTATATTCTGCAAGCCAAATAGCTTCATATCAGCAATTTGTGGATGATATAATTTTACTTTTGATGGCCTATATCCTTGAAGCTAAGGCTATCAAGTCTATTATGAAATTTTATGAGTTTCCTTGGGACAAGAGATAAATTTTGATGAGAGTTCCATATTCTTCTTTAATACTCCGCTAGAAAGACAAAAAGAATTGCTCAAATTCTAGGGTAAAAATTCAATTCTCTACCCATAACATATCTAAGTCTTCCTCTTGGAACTAAAAAAATTCTGCTACGATTTGGAATGGTTTACTTGAAATATTTCAAAATAAAATGGCTACATGGAAAGGGTCCATTATCTCCATTGCTAGATAGTGTCTCCTAATCAAAAGCACTCTACAAAATTTACGTATTTACGTTATGTCTCTTTACATAATTCTTGATGTTTTTAGGGAAAAATTGAAAGGATACAAAAGCATTTTTGTGGCAGGAACGAAGGAAATATTTAGATATCACTTAGTGGCATGAGATCAAGTATGTACACCTAAAAGAATAGGTGGACTAGGCATAAAGGATATCAGAAAAATGAATATGGATTTAATTGTAAAAATGGGTTGGAGAATGCTTACAGAGGAGAAACCTTGGATTGATTTAATTAAGGCCAAATATCTAGCTCAACAAAAAGTGACTTCTTTCATATATGATGATCTGGTTACCTCAAGGTTCAATTTTTTGGACTAATTTTATTCTAACAAGGAATTTCATCAAACAAGAATGTAATTGGAAAGTGGGAAATGGCAGGGGATATTCAATTTTGGAGTGATAACTGGACTAGCTTCAGTTTAAATGATAAATTTGGATTTTTCAAAGATATTTTAGCCCATAAGTATGGAACTAAAGTCAAAGACTACATTGAAATGGAGGGAAACAGAAAAAGATGGAAGCATATTAAGGTGGAGATGAATGAATTAAATTCCATAATTTCCTCACTTCAAGAGCATTTGGATAACATCCTACTAAATCAAATTGATGTCAAGGATGATATTTTTTTGAATAACTCATGTGATGGATAATACACTATCAAATAAGGATGCAAATCCTTTTTGAAAATATTCATTGTGATTTCAAATGGAACAGATTTGGATGCCCGAACTAACTCCCAAAGTAAATTTATTTTTTTGGCATGTTCTCGAGAAAAAATTCTCACAAATGAAAAATTAATCAATAAAGGATTTATAATGCCAAACATGTGTTTCCTGTGTAAAAATAGGTTGAGGACATCAAGCATCTTCTATTACATTGTGAGTTCGCTTCAAAGATCTGGAGTTATGCTTTCTCAAAGTTCAATGTTTGTTGGATAGTGCCAAAGGAATTTCTTCAAACTTGGATACAATGGGATCCCCCTTATAATCATTGTATTGTTAGGAGATTATGGAAATCTGGTTATGCCCCATATTATATGGAGGATTTGGAAAGACAGAAATGACATAATATTCAGAAACAACAGTGCAGACATGCAAGACAAGCTTTAATAAAATTGGTAATGCAGTTAAAGACAATATAGAAAGATTTAAACCACCCAAGAATAAGAAATTTCCTAAAGATGAAGAGATTATACTTTCAAATTGGAATATTGACATTGAAAATGTTCAGAAATGGAGAACTCCAACCATTGATAGGTCTTCAATACATTGGATCCCTCCTCCTAATTCTTGGTATAAACTCAATTTTGATGGAGCCTCTAAGGGCAACCTAGGGGCAGCTACTGGTGGAGGAATAATTTGGGATCACAAAGGTTGTTTAATTGTTGCTTATGCTAGCAGAATGGGGAATCAGACCAATCACTATGCTGAAGCTTTATCAGCTTTATGGGGACTAATACTTGCTAAAGATTGCAACATACAAAACATTATTGTTGAAGGATATTCCTTGAATGTAATAAATCATCTTAATCAGATACATCCTCCAAGATGGAAAATTAAGGATTTCATTAAGGAATCTATTAATATATACCATACCTTCAATAATATTAAAATTGGCCATACATATAGAGAGGGTAACAGGTGGTAGACACCTTAGTTGATTATGGTACCGTAATAACTTCATCACTTGGAAAATTGAGAATAAAAACCCTATTGAAGTACATAATTCTATTACCAAGGATAAATATGAGCATTTACATCTTATGTAGAATCACTAATGAGATTTCATGGGATTTATTGAAATGAAAGTTAGCACATGTGAGAGGAGTACCTATATTTATAATCATCTAAATTCACATGCTCCACGGATTTGCAAATGGATGGTTAAAAACAGGTTTAGGAAAGATAAAAATAACTTCTTTACGTGTGGTTTCAAGTAGGATAATCACAGAGGAAGGAAAATGGGGGAGCTCCATGTCAAATAGAACCAAACTGTGATCCCGCATGGAAATATAATGTTGAGATGTGAAATTATCTTCATATTGGGGGAGTCGCCAGCTTTATTGAGAAAATCCAAGGCCATGACCAGAACATATTGGTGCATTTTTCTACAAATTGGAAATAAAGGAAGATAAAGTATGGTGGGAAAAAATTGTTGGTGAATGAGGATTTTATTACCAAAGTCACGAGATCTAGCAATGGATGGAACCAAGTTTTTTAGCAAACAGGTGGATAAAAATGTAGAAGCAAAGAAGTTTGTTGAAACATGGGAGGAGCTCCTCTTTGTAATGGATGGCATTAAGGTAAGTTCCATACCATAACCCTTTGATAAAATTACCAGAATGATGGTGTGAATTATTTCTCTTGAAGTTCAGTACATCACTGTCCCCACAAAACACTTTATTTTTCTAAATCATTTAAGGAGAAATCTCTTTGTATGCTTCCCGCACTATCTTCTAAATTAAATGGAGTGATCTATTCATGACTTTCAAAAACACACCAGGGCCATTCCCCTCAATTAAGGGTTTATCTTCCTCCTTCAAAGACATTGTCTCATCAAATAACCTACCATTCCCACTACCCCTGTCACCCCGTCCATTCCCATTTACCCTATTCCCACAAATCAACCCTATCATCATTTCCACCCATAGAAATGTCAAGACAAAAAACCCTTCATTCTCCAAATTGATCCCATCTTCCTCTGGCCGAGTCCTTAGGAGAAAAAAGGATATTGAAATTGCCCACTATCGGTTACATATCGTGAATGCAGGGAAAGAAAATGTTAGTCAGCAAGAGAAGAAGAATCTTCTTCACATAATGGAAATATTGGAAAAAGAGGTGGAAAATCTCAAAATGAAATACATCAACTAACTAAGAAAAAGGGGAAAAGAAATTTGAATGAGGATGTTGATATTGGGGCAGATCAGACAAATGAAATTTACAAGAAACTGAATTCCTTGGATAATAGACTTGGGAAATCTAAGGATAGACACGATCACAATATGGCCATTTTCAAGGCTATATGTGATTTTCTTGAACAACAAGTTAGAAGCATTACTATGTTGAGTGGAGTCCCTGAGGACATTTAGGGCACATAAAATGAAAGGAACTAGATCATCTCGCAGCTGGATCTAAATGACCCCACGCATGTCACCACACTGGTGTTATTTATCTCTTTTTAGATAGTCAAATCAAGAATTGATAGGGCTTTGAAGAAATAACTTCTTTAGAGCAGGCTGGTTGCGAACAAGTTTTTGTTTTGTTGTTGATAGTATGTTTTTTTATGTTGTTTCTTTGCAGTTTTATCCCTATCTTGATTTTTCTTAGTAGTTTATTTTTTGACTACTATCTGGCTTATTGTAATATCTGGATTCAGATCCTATTTTTCTACTTTATCATGTTTATCTAGCTGTTGAGCCTCTTTTGTATCAAGGTATAGTCCCTTCAAAACTATTTTCCATTAATAAAAAAACATGTCTTGATCATGTGTATCAACAATAAAAACTACGAGATAGACCGAGTCAACCAAAAACACAATGCAATGCTACCTTCATAAATCACTATTATTGGTGAATTTCTCGAAAGAGATTTGTGTGAATATATGAGATCATAAATCATAAGATCTTTCATAAAGAAAAGGATGTGTCTTTCCCCATAGGCTAATTTCGCTTGCAAAATCACCAATTGTTGTGGCAGTTTCTCCATCCAATCCTTGATGATTTCTTCTCTCTCCTCATCTTCAGTATCAAAATTGTGCACACCAGTTATTTTATACATAATAAATGAGATTTTTATTTTCCCATTGTTTTCATAAAATATGTAATACCCATCCATAATTGATTCCCCTTATCTTTAACATTTTCCATAAAATTTTTAGTGTTTCTCCTAACAATTTTGAATAAGAAATTAGTAAGAGAACAATAGTAATACAATTCAAAGCATACTTGATCCGACAACTATAAGAAAGTCCATTATTACATCTAAATACATATCACTTTAAAAATTTCATACATTTTGCATTGAATGGATTACTCAATGGAATATGTGATATTATTGATGAAAAATAAAAGGGATATACACATTGACAAGTAAAATCTGATGTGTCTTCCATCCTTTTAGAAGATCTTCTTACTTTGAAATGACTTAGTTGTCTAAATCTCTTTGAGCCTCGGTTGCAAGAACCTATACCACTTCAGATCAATTTTTCCTGTTGCTGATTTTTCAATTCCTTAGGAATCATATTTTTCTTTCCCTTTTGTATCTTCTCCCAAGAGTACCAAGAAATAGTGATAGTAAGATTCATGCGGTCTAAATTTTTGAATAATATTCACTTCGGTGCATTGTGTAAATACAATATTATCTAGATATTTATTTTTCAAATACTTTAGAACTTTTACTCTCGCTTAGTAAAATTCAAATATATTTGTTATGAAACTTGTCTTAATATATCCAGATAACCATACACTCACCAATTACACTTTTTTAGCTAGTATTGATAGTTCCTCATCAATCATTCCTCTTACAACCCTAAAGGGATTTATTGTGAACCTTGTCAATGAATTTGGCTAAAATTTAGGTTGGTTATCCTTAAAAGGAGAACAAGAAAGCCCACCTGATCTAAACAACTCAAAGTTTGTTGTCCATTTATTCCATATATCCTCATGAAACAATAGAAAAGTCCATTTATCATATAGACTCTTCGGATTTTGCACAATGAAAAATAGCAAGACATTACTTCTCAAAGCTCAATTCAAAGCGAAAATAGTATATTTACTTTGTGCATATTACAAAAATAGATGTTAAATACTAATGCAATAAAACTAAAATCCATTACCTTCCACTCCTCTTTATTTTTGTTTCCTACTCCGGGCCTTTGAGGACATCCTAGGGATTGCCAAACCGATCGAGCCTTGTAGAGCAAATAAATAAACTTGGTTTTAATATAATATTTTTTTAATTCATTAATTTAATGGTAAAATTTATCCATTAGAATTTCCTAAGATATCCTAAAACCTATTCTTTACGAAGATCATAGAGTCTTCTTTTCGGCACATTTTGAATGGGCCAAAATGTCCACTGTATGTGCAAGATATCATCCATGCAAAAATAGAACTAGCACGCGGAATATATTCATAGGTTATATAACACAAGAGGGTTAACATCAAATCAAAGAATGGTGTTGTGTTGTGGAGAAAAAATGAATTTGGTTTTTACCTTCATGATTCGATAAATGAAAAGGTGGTTTTGCAATGCAAAGGGGTCCACTCTTGTTTCGAGGGGAACCCGGCATCCATGAAACCGCAAGTAGCTCATTGATCTACTAATTGAGTTAGTTCAAGACTGAGTTGGCCAATTTGATGGATAATCCAATAACCAAGTCAAAAATTATCTCATGATAAGATGAATAGCAAGATCATGGTGAGTGTGAACCGAGCTCAAGACAAAGTCCACGACCAAGCTACTCCACGTGGCCAAACCAACTAGCGCCACCTTTCCACATAACTCGGTGAGCACATGGAGGAGGGGTTACACCCCAAATCAAAAGGGTGAATGGACGTGGCCAAATCCATGAGTGTATCGGGTAAGAAAATCCTATTAAAAGGCTTGATAAATATGGGATTAATCCCACACCCGCGCCAACAAAATGACCCACCGATCAAAAATGTGGTGATTTTAGAGCACAATTGGAGGAGACAACTCAACGGCCGAGGTGAACATGGAAAATTAGGGCGATAGCATAGACAACTCGATGGGAAACATGGTGAGCCCGTGGAGACAACTACGAGATGTAGGGGCAAGGGATTTTGAACCAAATAACCAACTACTTCACTCTAGTTATCATGTTATGATTCAACACATAAACAAAATATGTCGGCTCAACCAAAGTATATAAGAGGGTTGAAGCCCATTTGAAAATACATGCTCATATAATATTATTTTAAAAGCTTAGTGCGAAGATTTTAAAGATTCTTAAGATTATTAAAGGCATATAGGGCCTTTTTAAAAGGCATTTGAGTTATTAAACTCATTATTATTTTTTGAGTTATTATTATTTAACTCATTATTATTTTGTAAAGGATTTATAAGTCTAACTTCTCATGTTGTTACCCGGATCTCAAGTGTGGAGCCAAGAGGATTTTTAAGCACTAGAGAAGCATTATACGAGAGCTTAGATTCTACTATTTTTTGGGCATTATTATATATAAGTTATCATTTATTGGAGGTCATGGAGAAGGATTGTGTTTCTAAGATCGATAATGGACACTATTCTAACTTAACTCTTTGAAGAGGTTAGATTCCGTATAGCAGAGGGAAGTCTATAAGAAGTTTGAATGGGGAAGTCGTTTGAACATTGAGAAAGATTTCTAAGACCATTTTGGGTTCTACAAGACCAATTGACACCGAGTTTTTGGTGTGCCGAACATTCATTATAGTATTGTAAGATTCTTTGTATTTGCAAACATAACTTTATAATGAATCATTTCATCATTTACCAAACCCAAAGATTTAGGCATCTACCAAACTCCATTATCAAATTTTTTGTAGTTTCCATTCTTTCTTGCATTGCATTTATTTTCAGTTGGTTATTGTTTTGAGGTAAAAATTTGGAGATTAACATTAAGTTGCCTATCGAAGATTCATTACATGAAAAGTACACAACGAGAAAAACTACATGTGTTATGGATCATTTTTTTGTTGCTTACAAATATTAACAATGGCTTCGATAGATGCTTTTGAAGATAGAATGTGAGCCTTTCGAACTATGAGACTAGAATGTGAATACTTGTAAGTTCTTTTAGCTGAAATTTTCATTTGGGCACAAATTTATGTTGGCCGTCTAAAATGTAGAAGTTCACATCCTCCCTTTTCAAGTCATTTGGATCCTTGAGTTCCACATCTTCTTTTAGACTGCAAGAAGGGAAGAATAATTATGTCCCTCTTTGTAGGAATAACATTTATCAACATGGACTGGAAAAGGGTAAATATTCTCCTCATCTACATGATCATATTATTACTCTGGAGGTACTACATGGAACTTAGAAACATCAATTGGAAATACATCACTCTTGAACAAAAACAAATCAAATTATTCAATGGTTGAAGATTCTAATTTCTCGAATATATTGGTTGCTTTCTTCAACAATGTAGTTGAATTATTATTATTTTTAACCCATGTAAATTTGACTTAGAGGGTTTGATCTCCAATTTAGAAAAATAATATCTCCCTAGAATATTAAATATCTTGTCATGTTTTGGTGGAGAAATCAAACCTTTTCTATTCAAATGATGACAAACAGAAGAGGTATTATCGTATCTATACAATTTTTTGAATATCGAAGTTATGTCATTATGAATTTCATTGTCATTTTCACATCCAGTTTTTTCAGAGTATATAAACATCCCCAAATTTCTACCATATTTAAAATAGGAACTAGTATGATTTTCTATGCTATTGATGCCTCCATTTCTGTTTCCTTAATAAGGAAACTTCCACTCCATTTCAAGAATAAGACACTTATTAATTTCAACGTCAATGCATTTAACCTAAATACACAATGTTTAATGATTAATAAATTTTGAGGATATAACCATACCGATTTCTTATTTTACATCATCATCAACAAAAAATAACCACAGGTCGGCGTGATAGTTTTCTGGGGAATGGATTTCTACAAACCATTCCTTATCTCTTTTCTTCCAACCCTCTGCACCTTCAATGAATGGAATTTTCTCAAATGGGGTGTGACCAATAGAACACATTACATCTTAGCATTCATTAGGAAATGCCTCAACAAGCTATAATATATAAATGGGAAGTATCAATAATTGTTTTGGTTAGATTAACAACAAGGATCTATTGTCTCTTACTCTGAATATTTGGTGAGATTTACAAATCATTACAAATGGAACTTATCTGAAAGTGTTTAGGAAAATGTTCAAGTCTTGAAAGGAGCAACCTTTAGTTTCACATTTTAAACAGATTATGCTTGTGCTAAACATGTGGATATTAATTATGTTATCTGACATACAAATATTTTGCAAAAGATTCTTCTTTTCATCATTGTCTTGTGTGGAATGTAATAATTATCCTAGTGGCCGCTAATCTCCAATGTTTGTTACGTTGCATCAAAGAAGAGTAATAAACTTAGATCTTAGCAGACATTAGGCTTATAATATTATATTGTAATATCTAAGAATTTTCATGGAGCTTAGTGGCAAATTTAATCATTATCTCATTATGTAAGTCAAAAAATAAGTGTATAATATAAATTTCATAGTATACAAGATTATTTTCCTTTAAAAATTCAATGTAAGATATTTAGAGCTTAGCGGTCACTAGGAAATACCTCAACAAGATATCATATACAAATGGGAAGGATTAAAAAAATTGAATGGATTAACAACAAGGCTCTACTGTCTCTTACTCTAAATATTTAGTGAGATTTACAAATCATTACAAATATAACTTATCTGAAAGTGTCAAGGAAAATCATTACTAATTGTTTTGTCCACAATGTATTAACTAGCCCAACAATGCTAATCTCAAATATGTATTATGTTTCATCAAATCAATGTAATAAACATGAATCTTAGTAGATGCTAGACTTTAAATATCATGTCATAATATCTAACCATAGTCATGGAATTTAGATGTAGCTAAGCATTGTATTTTATGCAAGCCATCAAGAAATATGTGTATTCTATACATTACATATTATACATGATTTTATGTATTTAACATATCAATGTAAGATATTTATAGCATAATGGTTGCTATGAAATTCCTTAACAAACTATCAAATACAAATTGGAATTATTAGCACTATTTTTGAATAGATAAATGGAAAGGCTTTGTCATCTCTTAATCTAAATATTTGATTAGATTTTACTAATGAAACTCATCCCATAGTGTTCATGAAAATGTTCACATCGTTAAAGGATCACCTTTTTTGGACCTTGAAATATTGACTAAGTACTAAGAGGCACATGTGTGCATGACTTGTGAGAAGAATGGATCTCATGGGAAAGTGTGTAGGACAAAAGGGTTTAAGAATGGTTTAGGAGAAGTCGGGGTGCTTGCGGAAGGTAGAACACAAGTCTAAAGAACTTAGCCATATATGGCATTCTAGAGGAACTTGAGGAAAAATGTGAGGACCCGACTAGGAATTATGAGTGGATAAGGTGCCACCCTGGAACCTTGGAGGTCAAGAAAAGGATATTCCACATAGGGAATATTCCTAGAAGAAATCATTACAGAGAGTGGAGTGTTTGAAAAGGTATAAGCATTCACCAATGGAGGACCACATCGACACTTGGCATGTGATATGTTCAAGAGAGAATGCAAGGGGGTCGGTGTTGATCCTATAAAAAGATATGCTTGGGCAAGAGATAGATATATAGAAGGAGACATGGAGACACACAAAGAAAAGACATAGAAGGGAGAGGGTACATAGAAGAGAGAAAGAGAAGGAAAGTAATGAAGTGTTGCAGTAATGCTAGGGTTTAGAGAACTTAGTGCTAGAAGGTTATAAAGGATTCCATAAGCATATATATGGGTAATAGAATCTATAATAAGGGATAAAATGGGAAAAGTATAATTAGGGTATCATATCAAAGAATCCTATAGGAGTTAGGTCTCTATTATTTACTTGTAGTAGATGGTCCGAGATGGCCCCTTTGACCGTAATGTGGCTACTGAACTATTTCAAATCAATATATATGGGTTTGTTCTATATATTTTTATGGGTGTAAACCCTCATGTTATATGACCGATCATGGCTCGAACTAGTTTATTACAATTTTTAAAATGTTCTTTAGCTTTTGTATTGCATTAATGGATAGATATGTTAGTTGCATCTATACCTTTTCAAGTAAATGAATGTACTTTTGTTTCTTAAAATCATCCTACATTAATGGCGGAACCTTCTCACAAATATCACATAAAGGAGGGGCTCGGAACTTACACATACCTTAGGTGAGTGCCTAGCACTCGCTGGGTGATAGGTCAGTGTGCTTAGGGTTAGTAAAGGTATTAAGGGTAAATAAATGACTACATCTTGGTTTTGTTGTTGAGACCTATTTTTGAATCTATTGTGATAATTATGCATGATGATAGAGCGCTTAACCTTGGATAGTGTCGAAGCATGGCTTAAAATCATGGAGGATGAGTTTTCTCATAGATTTAGTACTGGACCTAAGTTTGATGCATGTAAATGGGTAGAAGAACATTTGTATCATGAGTTATATGAGACCTTTTTCTGTTATTTTCTAGTGGAGTTGTATGAATGGCTCTCGGCATATGCATCTAGATCAAGCTGGTACTATAGATCTCACATATGGACCCAAGATGAGTATTAGAGGCTGCATGATGCTGATTTGACTTGGACACATGTTGTTGATCATTGGTGGAAAGATTCAAATTACACCTTGGAGTATGTGATTTATATGTATTCATGTCCAGAGATTGTTGAGTTTGAGTTCTTAAGGGATCTAAGAAGATCATTCTTGCATGTTATCCCTTTATCTATAAAGATCTTAATCATTACACTAAGTTTTGAAGCATTTACTATGGTCAACTAAGATTCTTCCGAGATCTAGGTGAAGAATCTAGGGTGTAGGAAGATGATGGACCTTGCGGATGAAAAGGAGAGGGAAGGGAGATGACTCAAGTTTAATTAAGATTTTGAACAGGAGTTAGAAAGACAACATGAAGTTGAAGGAGAGATGGATTTATGGAGGTAGATGTTGCAAGAAGGAATCTAGGTTCACGCGGAAGACGTGGAGCCTAAGCATTCAGTGCTACCCCATCTTCACAAGCGAGGAAGAGAGACCCCTTCAACTTCTAATGAGATCTTGTCACTTAGAGAAAGGAGAGTCATCGGCATGCATTTGAATCCACTTGGTGACCAAGCCTGGGCACTTATTTTTCCAAATCCAAAGATAATTATTACTAACCTAGTTGGTATTGGTGGAAGTGAACGATCAACACCTAGGTGGTATAACTTTTCATTTGGCACATCTATGGTTACACAATCATTTGTTGTGTTTGGAGGCATATTGTCCGGAGAAACATTTGGGAAAATTTAGGGTACACAAATCTTGAGTATCACATCTAAAATTGGTGTGGGAAACACATATGGTAGTGGTGCAATATCACAGACTGTTGGCATGTAGTTCAGCACGACATTGGGGACACGAGGTGCGACCACTTCAGAACCTTTACCATCTACAGGAGGTGGATCTGGTGCGTCATGTGTAATAAGGAGTAGGGGACCTAGTAGATTGGGAAGATCTTGAGGATCTAGTGGGTTAGGAGGGATAGGTGATGGTGGATCTAGTGCATCTTAGGTAACATAAGAGGGAATCAAGGTTTTGGATCAGACAAACAAGGGTCTCAACCACCTCAGGAAGTATTTTTTGAAATATATTTACATCTACCAGATTAAAAAGGTGGTGAGGATGTTACAGAGCATGTACACAAATGTGAGCTTCTATAGTGTGCAAAGGGGATCACTACCCCATAACGGAAGGCAAGTCAATTTGTAACAATGTTGCAAGGACGCACGCATAGTTGGTATCGGAAGTATGACCCCACTAGATAGTGGTATATTACACCATGTTGTGGAATGTATTCTTAACTAAATTTAATATTCGTGAGTTTGAACAAAAGAGCATTAGTGTGTTGAAGGAGATTCAACAAGGTATGGTAGAGAGTGTGCAGGAGTATGGTGCACATTTTAATACTCTCTTATCAAAATTATCTTAAGATATTCATCCTTCTCGGCATGCTTAATGGCTTTTGGAGGGTTGATAACACCTTTTAAGAGATTTATTTTGCACAAGACTTTGAGAAACCCGTGTGAGGCCTTAAAGGCTTCCCTACATGCTGAGGTTTTAGGAAGTGTGGATACCTGTGCTAGCCCATTTCTTGAAGTTTATATTACTACAATAACAAAGTAGCTGGAGAAGCTATTTGTGAACTTGACACATGAGACTCGGAGTGGCCTATGGTACATGGATTGTGAGGTAGAGAGGCATAAAAAGGATAGTTGTCCTCAGAGATTGGTACATGCCATGACGCTAGACTATGAGATTTTCCACAAAGATCATGATGCAAGTAGGTGTCCTCTACTACAACACGCGATCCGTAAGAATGTGTCTTGTTATTACAATATTTTCACCTCTACTACTCATGACACCAAGGATTGTAGATTAATTAACTAGATACATGATGTCATTAATATTGGTGTGCACCAGACCAGTGTTGCAAACAATTCCAAGGATGATAGTCATCACTATGAGGGACACACAAATGGAGGATCTCATGAAAGAGGATTTTGCTGAGGATTTAGAGGCTATGAAAATCATGGAGGTGGAAGAAGTGAATTCCCTTGTGAAACCTATTATAAATTTGGTTCCACAAAACATTACAAATGTGAATGTCTTGATCTTCTAAAATGCTCTTGGTGTGAGAAAATGCACAAGTATGAGGAGTGCCCAGAGCTATTTGAACATATGAGCTAGAAACAAAGAAAATAAAATGGCATCGGGATGGTAATCATGAAGAATTTTGACTCACAATGGATGCCAAGCGTTGCGCGTGAGTCAAAGTTAGAACGTATACTAGTGACAACATGAGATGAGGCTACACGCACCCGGGAGACAAAATCATAGACCACTAATTACAAGAGAAGAGGTGGTGTATGGGAATTATCCGGACCCTACCCATTAGAAGGAAGTCTATCAAGAGACCATGGATGTAATCAGGAGTCTTCAAGGGGAAATTCAATGTCTAAAGGAGAAATCTAGGAAGTTGGAGTAGAAGAAGAGCATTGAGGCTCCATAGAAGGATCTGGATGATGTCAAAGAGGTATGCAAGATGTTGAGGCAAGAGAATATCATCCCCTTACTAGGAGAATGGTTAAGAGAGAAAGTACCAAGCATTGGAGTGGAGTGCAAGAGGTAGGTTTTGCATGTTAACCTTCCTCCTCACAACCTTGACTACGATAAGGAGATTACCTTGAATGCAATTGTTAATGGATGGATCCTAAGAAATATTTTGATTGACATGGGCATGGAAGTTAATGTTCTCACCTTAGACTCCTAGAATCAAATGGGAAGGCCCCATTACAACCATCTTCAAATGTGTTGTATATGTCTAATAAGACAAAATTAATTCCCATTAGTGTTTTAAAAGATGTGGCTATCACTATCTAAGGGGAAAAATTCACTGGAGACTTTGAAGTCTTAGTGCTTGCTGAGGAAGACAACTTTCTAGCATTACTTGGGTTCACCTAGTTTTATAAGAAAAATGTTAACTTATGTTTCAATAAGGGGTATATAAATTTTGAGAAAAAATAGGAACAATTTATCATTCCTTTGATGGATGGGAAGTCGGCATCCTATATTGAACCTTTAGGATAAGAAGACCTAGAAAAAATTTACATGTGCACTATCCGGAAAAATTTCATCACAGAATGGGGAAGCTTTTCCTACATGGTCATGCTTTTGGACTAAAGAATGTGCCTATTGTGTTTTCGTGCATTGTGGTATAGGAATTTCAATACTTCATCCATAAGTTTCTTCAGGTCTACCTTGATGATTGGATGGTATATGGATTAGTGAGGGATCATTGTAACAATCTAAGGCATATGCTTGAAAACATGTAAACAATTGAGGATATCCCTAACATTAAGAAATGTGTTTTCGCTTACTCCATTTGGAACTTTATTGGGGCATATAAATTGTAAGGAAGGGTTTCTAGTGGATCCTTCCATATTTTCCATTATTATGGGATTGGGATAACCTACCGACCAGCCAGCGCAATGCACAGATTCCTTGGGCATATAGGGTATAAGTGAAACTTTATAAAGGGGTATGACAAGATCGCAGTGCCTTTGGAAAAGTTACTAAAACACAAAAGTTAATTTCACTAGGGAGAGTCCTAGTAGATGGTGTTTAATACATTGAATAATAATCTTATCACCGCACCCATATTACACTTTCCTTCTTGGGATAAACCATTCCATGTACATGTTGATACATCGGGGTTGCAATTAAGGAAATCTTAACACAACTTGGAGAGGGATTTATTGACCACCCTTTGTGTTTTTCTAGTAGAAAGCTAACCCCTGTAGAATAGAACTATACTAATACTCGAGTGTGAAGCATTTTCAATGATCTATGTGTTGTACAAATTTAGGCAGTATATGTTGGCAACACCTTTTATATTCTACACGGACCACATGACATTGAATTACTTAGTAAACAAGATCATTTTACAAGGGCACATATTTCGTTGGATCTTATTGTTTCAATAATTTGAGTTTACTGTTGTTGTGAAACTAGGTAAGAGTAATTTAGGACCCGACCACCGATCAAGAAGTGACACGGGGAGCATGCGCAGAGCATTGAGGATACAATGCCAGATGTGCAACTATTTAGATTACGGCGTGTACCCTTTTACTTGGAAGATATTGATGTGTTTCTCAAAACAAGTGTGGCACCAAAAGGAATGAATACTTTAGAAAGGAAGTAGTTAGACATATGTGTCACACCCTATATGTTAATTAGTGGAGACTTGTACAAGCTAGGCCATGATTAGGTTTTGCACCGATGTGTGTTAGAACATGAACACATTACAATCATGGAGGAAGCACATGGTGGAATTGCAGGAGGACACTATGTAAGGAATGCAACCACACACAAGATCCTTCTAGCATTTTTTTGGTGGGAAATGGTTTACAAGGATTTTATTGAGTTTTGGAAGGCTGTGACCATTGCCAGTGCCTTGGTAAACCAAGGAAAAGAGATGAAATGCCATTAATACCTATTACAATTGCATAAATATTCGAGAAGTGGGAAATTTACTTTATAGGCCCTATTTCCCTAGCCACGTGAAGGATAGGTTTGTGTTATATCATTACATGCACAGATTATCTTATGAGGTGGGAAGAAGTGGCACCTACAAGGGATTCCACAGTGGAAACAACAGCTAGGTTCTTGTGGGAAAACATAATCACCATATATGGATGTCCACTGAGTTTAACAAGTGATAGGGGTATTCATTTCTTAAATGAGACAGTTAGGATCTTATTTTCAAAATTCATGGTATCCCACCACAAGACCACCCCTATCACCCACAAGTTAATAGGATTCCCGAGGTGTTTAAAAAGAAATTGAATCACACGTTACCCAAGATTTTTGATGTGGGAAGAAAGGATTGGGATGATAAAAAATTTGTTATGTTATGGTCATATCGGACTACTTATAAAAGACTGAACAAGGCCACCCCCTTTCAATTGGTGTTTGGCATAGAAGTGGTTTTTCCTATTGAATTCATGTTACCATCACTACATATAGCGTGTACAGGAGGATTAGCTAATGAACAAGTGCTTAAGGAGAGGATTGATAAGTTAATGCATTTAGATGAGAGGTGGGCTATTTCTCGTTAGATTCAGAAAATAGGAAAGGCTAGGCGAAGGCTTGGCATGATAGAAACATCAAGAATAAAAACTTGAGGTTGGGTAGATGGTTCTATTATATGATTCCAAGTTTTTGTGCCATCCTGGGAAATTCAAATTCCATTGGATGGGCCCATACATTGTATCCTATATACTTGATTCATGCTCTTTCTAGTTACAAATGCTGGATGGAACATGGTTACTAGGCCATTTCAATGGGAGTAGGTTGAAGCCCTACTATAAATAAGTCTTCCTTGTGTTTATAAATAAGGAAGTATTGCCATTTAGCCTAGGATTTCCCTTAATGAATTTCATTTCTTTGTGTTTCCCCTTCTCGTTTATGGTTTTCTTTATTTTTTTTTTTGTTGTGTGCATGTTTATATTCGGGTAGCCACTTATTATTTTCAAAAAAATCTATGCGATGAGGACTACGCATCTATTTTTGTGTGGGGTGGAATGATGCAACAAGTTCTAGAAGTTGGTATTGGAAGTAGTTTTTCGATGGACCGAGTTGAAGGATCAAAAGTGAATAGTTTGGAAGAGCACATGTAGAAAAGGTGAACATGAGGATTTTTTTGTCGGAAGGCCTTACAAAACCACATAAAAGGGTGAGAAGTGCATGAACAACATGACATAGGTGATGTCAAAAATTGAGATAAGGAAAAATAAGTGCCTTTGGTGCGAGAAAGTGCACGTGTAAGGATCTTCGATTAGTAAGGGTTTTACGCACTTAACATTATATAAGTTTTCACAAGATTGGGTTTGGGTTTAAAAGTGTTGAAGGTTGGCAATAGGAAAAATATGCCTTTATTGTAAAATTAGGTTGGTAGGTGGCATGGAATTTATTGCAGAAAAAATTAAAAGTTATAAGTAGAAGGTCTGGGGTGTATTATTATTTACCTTGGATTTTTTATATCAAAGAGATCTTGTGAACTAGGGCATCCTTGAAGAAAATTTGTGTCAAAAAAATGGTTGTGAATATTTGCGTGCATAGCTAGTTTGATCAATCAATAGGAGTGGAAAAATAGTACACAAAGGCGTGAGCGAGAGAAGGTTGTAGAAGTTTTTGAATCCCCCAAGTGAATACACCATCTTATGGAAAAAGGGTTTTCCAGGTTAGGGTTCCATAGCTATGACACATGATTGAAGGGATTTTCATGAAGGAGTAGAGCCGCAGAGTTGAGAAGAGATAAGATCAGGAGAAAGAAAGAACTTTTAGTGACCTAACAGAGAAATGGCACCAAGGAAAGAAGAAAACATTTCACCAAAGAAGGGCAAAGGCAAGGGGAAACAAGTTGTATCCACTATTTTCAATGAAGAATGGTATGTAGAGATGCAATACCCATAAGGTGTATTGCTCAGAAAAAAAATGGGTGTCTCATGTTAGAAAGATGGCCATGAGTGACTACAACCATCGAATGAGCACCACAGAGAATGAGATGACATTGGAATTGGTTCACCCTATAGAAAAAAGGACACCAGATGGAATGCCTATCTACGATGATAAGGTAAAGGTGAAGATGGAGAAGGTTAGGTTATTGCAACTCTATGAGTTTCCCTATTTCGGAAAACTTGAGCGATTGTACCAATGGTTAATGTCACATGTACATGAAGACCATTTCTACTTCGTAGGATGTAGGATGCGAATAACTCCCCAACTAATTTATAAGTTTTGCTGGTCTTATCTGCGAGGGATAATCTTTCAATGATGACTTGGATGATAAGGAGGCCATCAAAAATACTATTGAAGCCTACGACTACTAGAAGGGTTCGTGATACTTTGACATTTCTATGATTTTCGATGTTGTAATGAGGATGGCCACACGCTTGGTCATAAAGTTAAATGGGCAGGAGAGATGGACACAGATCAACAATGCTTAGTTGAATGTTTGTTGTAAGATCTCAGAGGGTACCATCTATAACCTTTAAGATTTCATAGTAGAATAAATCATCAATGTCGTGCACGATGCAAAAAAATCACGTTTGGTAATATCCTCCTTACCATTGTCTTTTCGATATTGGATTACCCGATGGGCCGATAATTTTTTTGGGAGTACCAAGATTAAAACCCTTCCCCGTAAAAATATTTGAGAAATACACTTGTGACACCATAACGGCCGCCCACAAGGGGCACCTAGAAAAATGGTATAAGTGGATACATGATGCATTCGACACTGAGTGGAGAATACCCAAATAGTTACCTATTTTGCTACAAGGTGAGGCTGAATTCATTGTCTACTAAAATTTTTTGTTGGCAAGTTTACTCTAGCAGATGGCACTAAGGGTCTCGATGCAAATTATCATTCTCCTTCACAACACAAAGTACTTCTAGGCTGGGTTCAATCGATTCAAAGAGGCAAAGAGATTAAGGTTTGAACTCATCATAGTATACTAGGATTATTGCAAGCTATGTAGAATATTCATATATCCAAATAAGCATGTCTATGTGGAGAATTATGTTTTCCATGACGTACATATGTTGAAGCTAGTAACATTTCCTATTGTTGGGAGGACCGCAGAAAGGGTATATCTGTATAAGGCCTAAATATGATAAGGGCGCTTACATTGAAAATTATGTCTCTATCCAAGAAGACCCCACCATAAGGAGGAATGTTGCTCCAAGGAAAAGGGAGAGAGAGAGGCTCCCGAGAAAAAGACACCAAGTGCACATACGAGTGTAGTCGGTAGGTGCGTAGGAATTAGGTGCAAAACCAAGAACCTATGCATGGAGGAATAAATCTCCTACATAAGATAAGGAGAAGACACTCGAGGAAGAGGCTCTAGAGCGAGATAATTCCCTGTGAAAGAAGAATAGTGGGAAAGAAAGGAGTCACGTAGGGAAGAATAAAACGAAGAGTGTCCTATATTGGAATCACTAGTTAGGAAGAAGCAAAGAGTAATAGAAAAGGTGAACTCAGAATAAATAGAGAGCATGGAGGTCGACAAGGGTGACGAGGAAAATGAATATCATAGTGAGGCTTATAACCATCCTGTGTACGATGTACATGAGTGAAAGGAAGAGGGAAATGAAGAGAATGATGAGGAAGAAGGATGTGCTCATGGCAAGGGGTGAAGTGAAGAAGTAAATATGGAGAATCAAAAACTCAAAGCCTAAGTAAGGAGTAGATAGAGGATGTCACAGAGAGGGAGGTAGCAGAAATCATAAAATACTTGGTGGATCAAGAGGTGGAGCGCAATGTTGAAGAAGTACTCAAGGAGATGGAGGAAATAAAAAGTGTGGAAAAGGAGTATGGAAGCATGGATAGAGATCCCACCTAGTAGTAAGCTTCCCAAAGGTAGTACGCACAAGTGGAAAGGGTATGGTAGTGGCGTAAGAATAAGGAATGAATTACATCAATGATCTAATTAAGTTACTACACATGCATTTCCAGTAGTATCGTTCCTTCAAACCAACTCCTTACATGGTCTTATTTTTATGAAGAGGACGCATACCCACACACAAGGAAGATGTTGTCTTGGGCTTTTGAGTCCCATCTTGATGAGCCTGAATTTGAGGTCAACAATGAGGTGTTGAATAAGACACTATATACGAAGGGAGTAAACCCTTTGTTGAATTCCCAACAACTATTAGATTAGTAGGTTTGTAATGTGCTCAACAAGGTGTCATTAGAGGTTGAGGTGAGGCTCTTTGGGAGAAATGATAGAATAAGGGTCTTGGAGGAAGAGCTTGAAAAGAAAAATGAAGAGATCATTGAAAAAGACAGGGAGTTAAAGAAAGAGGATTTGATCAGTGCACAAATAAGGAGTGAGTTTAGGGATGAAAAGGAAAAGGTACGCAAGATCCATAAGAAGATAGAGACTATTTCAAGATGCCATAATCTTGAAGCACCCAAACCTAGTCACGCCCGAGAAAAACATGAGTCATCCATATAATGCTTGGAAGACTTGACCCATATCCTCATCATGGAAAGGCGGCCAATGGCATTGGAATCGAGAGAAGAGGAAATGACTCACCACGAGGAAGAAAAACTAAATATTAGGGAGACAGTTACTTGGTATTTCAAGCTCCTTACTACTATAAATACCACCGCGCAAATGGCCGAGGTTGTATATGACAATTGTGTTGACATAAACAAGATAGCAATCATATTATTTGTTATGCATGAGGTGGATCTAAAGGATTTTCAAGATAAGAACAAAGGAAATAGGGTAGAGTGTGATAAGATCCTAGCCGAGGTTGAGAAAAAGTTGGAAGTAATCAAAACCTTATGGGGTTCGATTAATAATTGGCTTAAGGAATTATATCCCCAAGTCACTCGCAGAATGGACGCATTGGATGATCTTAGCAAGCAGCTAGAAGGCATTGTAGATACATTGAATGCTAAAAGTGATGAATTATTTTTTTATGAAGTAAGTGCTCTAGTAGGTGACCTACTTCAAGAGTGCAAGGTGAGGTGGATGCCTGGGAAAATATTGAAGCAATAGTAAAGAAGGAATTCCCACTCCTCCTACAGAAAAGGTAGTAGATTCTGCTATTCTTATATTCTTTATTCCAATTATCCCTAGTCTACTATTCTTTTTCTTTAAAGAATCAAGATGTTTCCGAGGAAATAGAACACACATAGTGTGGGGTGATGTTAGACCCTGAAATATTGACTAAGTACCAAGAGGTGTGCGCACATAGGACCATTGAGAAGAAGGGTACTCGGGAAAGTGCACAAGATAAAGGGGTTTAAGAAGGGTTTATGATAATCCGAGTGCGCGCAAAGGTAGAATACAAGTCTAAAGGACTTAGCCAATTTGGCATTCTAGAGGCACTTGAGGAAAAATGTGAGGACCTAACTAGGCATGATGAGTGGATAAAGTGTCATCCTAGAACCTTGGAGGTCAATAAAAGGATATTCAATGCGGGAATATTCCTAGAATACATCATTACAGAGAGTGGAGGTTTGGAAAAGGGATAATCATTCACCACCGGAGGACCACATCAAAACTTGGCACGCAACTGCTCTTCGGGAGAGAGAAGGCATGGCGGTGGGTGTTGATCCTATAAAAGAGATGCTTGTGCTAGAGATAGATATATAGAAGGAGACATAGACACACACGAGAGAAAAGATAGAGAAGGTAAAAGGTGCATAGATGAGAGAAAGAGAAGGAAAGTAACAAAGTGCTTTGCAAAGAATGTTAGGATTTAGAGCACTTAGTGCTAGAAGGTTATATAGGATACCATAAATATATGTATGGGTATTGGGATTTATAAAAAGGGATAAAATGGGAAAATTATAGTTAGGGTCTCATATCGTAGAAGTTAGGGTCTCATATCGAGAAGTTTATAGAAGTGGATACCTCACGAAAGTGTGGGAGAGAGACCCCTTCATTTTCTTATGAGATTTTGTCACTTGGAGAAAGGATATCCATTGGCACACATTTGAATCCACCTGGTGAACAACCCTTAGCACTTAGTTTTCCAAATCCAAAGATGAGTATTGCTAACGCAATTGGTATTGGTGGAAGTGACCGATCAACACCTAGTGGGTATAATTTTTAATTTTGCACATCTATGGCTGCATAATAATTTCCTATGTTTTGAGGTATATTATGTGGAGAAACATTTGGGAAAATTTTGGGTACACAAAGATTGGGTAATGCATCTAGAAGAGGAGCGGGACACACATCCGGTAGCATTACAATATCACAAATTGTTGGTGCGTAGTTCAAAGACAACATTGGGGACATAAGGCACGACCACTTCCGGACCTTTACCAACTAAAGAAGTTGGATCTAGTGGGTCATGTGGAATAGTGACTAGCGGACCTGGTAGATCTGGAGGATCTACAGGATCTAGTGGGTCGGGAGGGATAGGCACTGGTGGATCTAGTGCATCTGGTGGTAGAGGAAACATTGTAGGGAATCAAGGTTCTGGATCAAGCAGACAAGGGCCTCAACCACCTCAGGAAGTATTTTTGAAATTTCTTTACATCTACCGTAATATAAAGGTGGTTATCATGTTACAGAGCATGTCCACAAATGTGAACTACAATGGTGTGTGAAGGGGATCACTACCCTATAATAGAAGGCAAGTCATTTTCCAACAACATTATAATGACACACGCATAGTTGGTATCAAAAGTATGACCCCCACCTTACAGTGGTAGATTACACCACGGTGTGTAATGCCTTCTTAGCTGAATTCCATATTCCTAATTTTGAACAAAAGAGCATTAGTGCACTAAAGGAGATTTAACAAGGTGTGGTTGAGAGTGTGCGGGATTATAATGCGCATTTTAAGACTCTCTTATCAAAATTTTCTTATGATATTCATCCATCTCAAATGCAAATGGTTTGTTGGAGGGTTGATAACACCTTTTAAGAGAGAACTTGTGCACAATACTTTTACGCACCCACGTGAGGCCTTGGAGGCTGCTCTGCATGTTGAGGTGTAAGAAGCGTGGATATTGGTGTTATCACATTTCTTAAAGCTCATATTACTATAATAACAAAGCACGCTAGAGAAGCTACTGCAAACTCGGCATATGAGACTTGCAATGGCCTATGGTGCACCGATTACAAGGTAGAGGGGTATACAAAGGATAGTTTTCCTCAAAAATCAGGTATGTTTCATGACAAAGAGACTTTGATATTTACCACAAATATCATGATGTAAGTAGGTGCCCACTCTTTGCAAAGCACACGATCCGTAAGAATGTGTCTTGTTATTGCAAGATTTACACCTCTACTACTCATGACACTAAGGATTGTAGATTAATTGACCAGATACATGATTTCATTGACATTGGTGTGCACCGGACCAGTGTTGTAAACAATTCCAAGGATGATGGTTGCCACTATGAGGGGACGACGGATGGAGGATCTCATGGAAGAGGCTTTCACGGAGTATTTAGAGGTCATGAAATTTTGGAGGTGGAAGAAGTGAATTTCCTTGTTGAACCTATTATAATTTTGGGTCCACAAAACATTACAAGCGTGAATGTCTTGATCTTCTACAGTGCTCTTGGTGTGGAAAAAAACATAAGTATGAGGAGTACCTGGATCTATTTGAACATATGATCCAGCAACATCGAAAATACAAGGGCACTGGGATGGTAAGCATGAAGAAGGCTGATTCGTAATGGATTCCAAGGGTGGTACGCGAGTCAGAGTTAGAATATGTACTAGTGACAATGTGAGCTAAGGCTGTGCACATCAAGGAGACACCAAAGTAGAGACCACTAATTACAAGAGGGTGTATGGGAAGTATCAAGAACCTACCCATCAAAAAGAAGTCTATCAAGAGACCATGGACGTAATCAAGATTCTTCAAGGGTAAATTCAATGTCTAAAGGAGCAATCCAGAAAGTTGGAGTAGAAGAATAGCACTGAGGCTCCACAAAAGGATTTGTGCGATATCAAGGAGGTATGCAAGATGTTAAGGCAATTGAATATCATCTCCTTACTAGGAGAATGGTTAAGAGAGAAAGTACCAAGCACTCGGAGCGAATCGTGAGAGGTGTGTTTTGCATGCTAACCTTCCTCCCCACAACCTTGACTACGATAAGGAGATTACCTTGAATGTAGTTATTGATAGATGGATCCTAAGAATATTTTGATCTACATGGGCCCGGAAGTTAATGTTCTCACCTGACTCCTGGAATCAAATTAGAAGGCCCCCATTATATCCATCTTCAAATGTGTTTTATATAAAGTAATTCCCATTAGTGTTTTATAAGATGTGGTTATCACTATCCAAGGGGAAAAATTCACTAAAGACTTTGAATTCTTAGCACTTACGAGGCGTAAAACTTTCCGGTGTTACTTGGGTGCCCTTAGTTTTATAAGAACAATGTTGACTTACATTTCAATAAGGGGTATATAAGTTTTGAGAACAAATAGGAACGATTTATTATTCCCTTAACAGATAGGAAGTTAGCACTATATATTGAACATTTAAGAGAAGAAGACCGGATAGAATTTATGTGTGCACTATATGGGACCACTCAAGTTTTGAAACCAACAAAGAGGGCATTATTGAGTGGAAAGACACTCAATATATAAGTGATACAACTAGTGTGGCATGTGATAATTGGGCACATGGCACATATGAGTTGTTCGAAAGGTAGTTAAGAGGCTTTGTGACGAGATTAACAAAGGCACACTCAGTTAAGTTCTTAGGAAGAAAGAAGTTACCAAGTTATTCTGAGGGAACAAATCCTAATGTTTTCCTGTAAGAAACAGAGACCTAGTGGAGATGTGAGAATGAAAGAATATAGATACTTAGCTATACCTTTCTCAAGACTACAACACATTGGTGGGTGACCCATCTTGATAACCTTCTAGAGTGGCACGAAGTGATAATTGTGTTCTCTGTTAGGTTTTTCTAGAGCAATGCACCTACTATCATACAATATTATCATGGGAAGGAACCCACCTTGTTTCACGTCTAAGCATGTGAGAATGCCTAGATGGAAGGAGCATAATCATTTCTACCTTATTTATGGGTGCATAAGTTGTACTCCACCCAAAAAGGTTACACACGTGCATGGTATATTCACTCAGATATGTGCCATCGAGACAAGAAACTAGTAGGAGTTGATGGCTTACCTCTTTCAATCTTTCAAATATCGGAATACTAAGTCATCAGTGGATGAGGTGTTACAGTTGTTAAGCACCTAACTCGGGAGATAGTGTCGCGATGGAGGATAGAATACTATGACTATTAGGTGAACATAGCTTAGAAAATTTCTTTAATGAGGAAAAATCAGAGGAGATACAGCTTGAGCCCGTATGTATGGAGAAAGAGAAAGGATAATTTGTCTATGTGATTGGTGGTGAAGAAGTAAAAATTTGGTTTTTAACCATATCGAAGGTGAGTGTGACATTATGGATAATGCAGATGGGAAAGCATGCACCTACTATGAACACCAAAACTAAGAAGGTTAGCATTGTTTTAGAGGCAAAACCTAAGGAGGCTACTATTGGAGATTACTGGACAGAAAAGGAGGTTTCAAAGATCATTGATCTATTGCGTGAATTTCAGGATTTGTTTCCACACATGTACCATGAGCTTAAGGGATTTCACCACTCTCTAGGATAAATGCAAATAAAACTAAATGAGGGAGTGTGCACGAGTTCGTAAGAGACCTTATCACATGAATCCAAATATTTGAATAAAATTTAAGGAGGAGATTGACAAGATGATTGCATCGTATCATTCAAAGCTATTGAAGAATTGAAGAATTAGAATGGATAAGCCCAATGGTCATTAGCATTAAAAAGGATGGGAAGATAAGGATCTATGTTGATTACAGTGATTTGAATGTGGTATGTGTCATTGATCCCTTTCCTACCCCTTTTCCTTTGAAGAGATCCCGGAAGGATTAGTTGGGCGTGAGATCTATTCTTTCACAGATGGATTCTCAGGATATCATCAAGTAAGAATTGCAAAGGAGGACCAAGAAAATACAATTTTCATCACTAAATGGGGAATATTTTCCTACACGGTCATGCTTTTGGGTGAAGAACACGCTGTTGTGTTTTTACGCATTGTGGTGCATGCATTTCAAGACTTCATCCATAATTTTATTTAGGTCTACCTTGATGATTGGATGGTATATGGATTAGTGACAGATCATTGTGAAAATCTAAGGCATATGTTAGAAAGATGTCGATAATTGAGGATATCCCTCAATATTAAGAAATGTGTTTTTACTCCATTTGAAACCTTATTGGGGCAAATCATATGTAAGGAAGGATTATTGGTGGATCCTACCAAAGTTTCCATTATTGTGGGATTGGGGGAACCTACCGGCTAGAGTGCAGTGCACGGATTCCTTGGGCATATGGGGTATTACTGAAATTTATAAAGGGGTATGCCAAGATTGTAGTGCCATTGGAAAAATTACTAAAACACAAAAGTTAATTTCACTAGGGAGAGGCCCGACAGATGGTGTTTGATACATTAAAGAATAATCTTATCACTGCACCCATATTACGCTTTCCTTCTTGGGATAAACCATTTCATGTACATGTTTATGCTTCAGGAGTTGTGATTGGGAAATCTTAGCACAACTGAGAGGAAGTTATTGACCACCACTTTTGTTTTTCTAGTATAAATCTAACCCCAATAGAACAAAACTATACTACTACTGAGTGTGAAGCATTGTCAATGATCTATGCACTACAAAAATTTAGGCAATATCTATTGGCAACACCCTTTATATTCTACACAGACCACATGGCATTGAATTACTTGGTAAACAATCTTGTTTTACAAAGGTGCATATGTCGAGTGGGTTGTTTCAAGAATTCAAGTTTATGATTGTTGTGAAAATGGGTAAGATAAATTTTGGACCTAACCATTGATCAAGAATTGACTAAGGGGAGCATGCGCGAGAGCATTGAGGATACAGATTCCAAATGCGCAACTATTTAGATTATGGCGCGCACCATCTTACTTATAATATATTGATGTGTTTCTCAAAATGAGTGTGCGACCGGAAGGAATGAATACTTTGGAAAGGAATCGAGTTAGCCATACGTGTCGTGCCCTACATGTTAATTAGTGGAGACTTATACAAGCTAGGCCGCGATGAGGTTTTGTGTCGGTGCGTGTTAGAACATGAACACATTGCAATCATGGAGGAAGAACATGGTGGAATTTCGGGATGAAACTATGCATGGAATGTAATCATGCGAGAAAAATCATTCTAGTAGGTTTTTGGTGGGAAATCGTTTACAAGGATTGTATTGAGTTTTGTAAGGCCTGTGACCATTTCCAGCACCTTGGTAAACAAGGGAAAAGAGATGAAATACCATTAATATTGATTGACGTGTAGAACCACTTGATAAGTGGGAAATTGACTTCATAGGCCCTATTTACCCAGTTGCATGAAGGATAGGTTCATGATATATCATTTTATGCACATATTATCTTACAAGGTGGGCGTAGTGGTGCTACAAGGATTAGACAGTGGCAACAACAACTAGGTTCTTATGGGAAAACATAATCAGCAGATATGGATGCCCACTGAGTTTAACAAGTGATAGGGGTACTCATTTCTTAAATGAGATAGTTAGGATCTTATTTTCAAAATTCATACCATCCCAACACAAGACTACCCCTATCACCCATAAGCTAATAGGAGTGTTGAGGCATTTAACAAAATTTTGAATCACATGTTAACCAAGATTTGTGATGTGGGAAGAAAGGATTGGGATGATAAATTTTCTATTATGTTATGGTCATACCAGACTACTTATAAAATACTGAACAAGGCCACACATTTTCAATTGGTGTTTGGCATGGAAGTGGTGTTACCTATTGAATTCATGTTACCATCACTACATATAGCACGTAGAGGAGGATTAGCTAATGAACAACTAGTTGAGGATATAATTGATAAGTTAATACAGTTAGATGAGAGGTGGGCTATTGCTCACCGGAGTCGAAAAATAGAAAGGGTGAATTAGAAGGCTTGGCATGATAGTCACATCAAGAACAAACATCTTGAGGTTAGGAAAATGGTTCTATTGTATGATTCCAAGTTTCGCACCATCCTAGGAAAATCAAATTCCATTGGATGGGCCCATACATTATATCTTATATACTTGATTAAGGTGCTTGCTAGTTACAAGTTCTACATGGAACATTGTTACCAAGCCATTTCAATGGGAGGAGGTTGAATCCCTACTATAAATAAGTCTTCCTTGTGTTTATAAACAAGGTAGTATTTCCAGTCAGCCTAGGATTTCCCTTAATGCATTTTATTTATTTGTGTTTTCCCTTATCGTTCCTTGTTCCCTTTCTTTTTGTTTGTTGTGTGTGCTTTTGTGCACCGGTTTCCACTTATTGTTTTCAAAATTATTTTATGTGCGAGAGGAATGCGCATCTATTTTTGTGTGGGGTAGAGTGATGCGATAAGTCTTTGGAAGTGGTATTGGAAGCAGTGTTTTGATGGCCCGAGTTGAAGGATCAAAAGTGCATAGTTTAGAAAAGTGTGTGTAGAAAAGGTGAACGTGAGGATTTTGTTGTCGGGAAGTACTTACAAAACCACATACAAGGGTGAGAAGTGCAGGAACAAAATGAGGTAGGAGATGTCAAAATTGGGATAAGGACGAGAAGAAGTGCTTTCAATGCTGAAAATAGGTGTGTAAGGATCTTTGGTCGAGTAAGTGTTTTTACGCATGAGAATGTTGTAGAATTTTTGTGCGGGATTTGGCACGGGGTAAAAGTGTTAAAGGTTGGCAATAGAAAAAATCCACCTTTATTGGAAAAGTACGTTAGTAAGTGGCATGGCATTTATTGTAGAAAAAGTAAAAGCTATAAGTAGAAGGTTGGGTGCATTATTGTTTATCTTGAATTTTTATATCAAAGAGCTCTTGCGAACTAGTGCATCCTTAAAGAAAATTCTTCGAAAAAAAATGGTTGTGAAGATTTGTGTGCATAGCTGGTTTTATAAGTGAACTGGAGTGGAAAAAGAGTACATGGGCATGAGCAGAGAGAAGGTTGTAGAAGTTTTTGAATCCCGCAAGTGAATACATCATCTTGTGGAAAAATGGTTTTCCATGTTAGGGTTCTACATCTAGGGAACATGATTGAAGGAATTTTCGCGAAGGAATAGAGCCACGAGTTGAGCGAGATAAGATCATAAGAAAGAAAGAACTTTTATTGGCCCGATAGAGAAATGGCACCAAGAAAAGTAGAAAATGTTTCACCAAAGAAGGGAAAGGGCAAGGGGAAACAAGTTGTCTCCACCAGTTTCAAAAAATAATGGTACGCAGAGATGTAATACCCATAAGGCGTATTTCTCAAAAAAATGGGTGTCTAATGTTATAAAGATGGTTGTAAGTGACTACAACCATCAAACGAGCACCACAGAGAATGAAATCACAATAGAAGTGGTTTTCCCTACGACAAATAGCACACCGATGGAATGCCTATCTATGATGATGAGGTAAACATGAAGATGGAGAATGTCAGGTTATTGCAACTCTATGAGTTTCCTATTTCATAAATTTTGATCAACTGTACGATGGTTAATGTCATGTGTACATGAAGACCATTTCTACTTCACAGAAGTAGGATGCGATAACTCCCCAACTAATTTCTAAGTTTACTAGTCTTATCTACGAGGGTGTTTCTTTCAATGATGACTTCGATAATAATAAGACCATCAAGAATACTATTGAAGCCTATGACTACAAGAAGGGTTTGTGATACTTTGACATTTTTTTGGTTTTTGGCCCTATAATGAGGATGGCCACGCGCTTGGTCATAAAGCTGAATGTGCGGGAGAGATGGACACGGATCAGCAAGGCTAGGTTGAAAATTTTTGTAAGATCTCGAGAGGGGGCCATCTATAACCTCTCGAGATTTCATAGCAGAAGAAATCATCAATGTCATGCGTGATGGAGAAAAGATCATGTTTGGTAATGTCCTCCTTATCATTATATTTTTAGAGATTGGAGTGCCCGATGGGCCAAATAAATTTATTTTTGAGTACCTAGATGAGAACCCTTCCCCTACCAAAATATTTAAGAAATACACTTGTGACACCATGACAACCACCCATAAGGCACGCCTAGAAAAATGGTATAAGTGGATGCGTGACTCATTCAAAGACTTGAGTGGAGAATACTTGAGAAATTACCTTTTTTACTATAAGGCAAGGTGAATCCGCCATGTACCAACATTTTTTTGATGGCATGTTTACTCGCGGCAAATGGTGCCAAGGGTCCCTAGTGCAAATTTTCAAGATCCTTCACAACACAAGTACTTCCGGCTAGGTTCAATTGATTCAAAGAGGAAAAGATGTTAAGGTTTGTGTTATCCAAAATGTGCCCCCCTGCTCATTTTGTGGCTAACTCCTTTCATTCTTCCCTCTCTTGTGCCTCAGACATAATTTTTTTCTTTTCAAGCACTCAAAACTTTTTGGAAATGACACCATTGGATAGAGCTCTCTCTCAGCTTTCTAGAAAGGTAAAGTTTTCCTCCTAACTCCATGTATTTTTGAAGTTATGGCTCAGTGGAGTTTTTGTGGGAAATTTTCCCCTGAAAGGCCCGCAGCCAATGAGACGCTGCCACGTGTCCAAGGAAGCGGCGAGGGTCGGAGGAAAACTTGGTTTTTTACCAAGTGCTTTGGCAAAATTTCAAAAGGAAGATTTTTTCCCGCAGGCCGCCGACGAATCAGATGATGCCACGTGTCCAGGGGAGAAATTTGAAAAATTTGGCTAAGTGTTGCGCATGGAAAATTTTGGAGGGAAGGTCCGCGCCCAATCATATTGCACCATGTGTCCTATGGTGTGGAGTTTCGGAGGGTGGAGGAGAAGTTGGATTTTTGGCGAAGTGTTTCACCAAATTTCAAAGGAGTTTTTGGCCCGCTGCCCCCACCAATCAATCATGTTTCGACACGTGTCCCCAGGGGTCAGAGCTGCGAGCGCGGGAGGGAATTGGGATTTTTTCCCAAAGTGTTGGCACAAAAGAAAATATTTTCCCCAAGGGCCCGCGGTGAATGAAATTATGCCACATGTCCTGGAAAGGTGGAGCGCGGGGAGGAATTGGGAAATTTTCCCAAAGGAAAAATGAAGGAATTTTTCAAAGGGAAAAGCCCGCCCCCAAAATGCGAGCCAATGGAATCTCGCCACGTGTCTAGGTGGCGCCAAAAACTTAAGAAAAGCCCACATGAAAAATTTGAAGGGGCAAGCCCACACCCAATGGGGTTATGCCATGTGTCCAGGTCAAAAATGGTCAAAGTGGCTAATAGAAAATTCAGGAAGGACAGGCCCGCGTCTAATCAGCGCACGCCATGTGGCCTCAACTCACCGGCCCTGCGGGGATTTTTTGGAAAATTTTCCAAAGGAAAACAAAGGAAAATGGAGTAGGATGGGCCCATGCCCGATAAAAATGTGCCACGTGGCACCTAGAAAGGCAGAGCATGGGGATTTTTTTGAGAAATTTTCCCAAATGCAAAAAAGGTGAAAAATTCAAATTTTCACCCGCCAATCCGATTTGGCCCTGTTTTGCCCTAAAACTTCAAACGGCCATATCTTTCGATCTAGAGCTCAGTTTTTTGTATTCTTTATATAAATGGAAAGATGGTAAAATTCTTTATGAGATTCCAAGGTCATTTTGTATTTTGGAGTTTAGAGAGATAAAATTGAAAAACTCCTCTAAGACGTGGTCATGGACGAAATGACGTTTCAACGACCGTTTTTAATGAAGAATGGCTCGCATTCTCTCCCAGCATGGCTAAAAATGTCAGGGTATGGGCCTGTAAGGATGGCCATGTTTTTTAATCATGTTTTGGTCAATGGTTGAATCCCTTCCATGTTTTCCACGTTTCTCTCTCCTGGGCTCGTCCCTGCCTTTAAAAAGCCAAATTTGGCTCATTTTTTAAAGGTTGAACATTTTTTGTGTATAGCAGGCTCCCTTTTTCACCTTGAAAGTGATTTTTGTGGAAAACCAAACCTCTTCCAAGACTGCAACCTATTTTTCCTCTCAGGTGTTGTAATGCAAGTGTTTTTGATGTAAAATGACAATACAGGCTCTGTGAATGAGTTTTAATCCTTTGTCTATGTTGTTTGATTCATTTCTAACCCTCCATTATAGTTATCAATTTGTGCATGAAGTTTTGTTACATTTTTATGAACTGTGTCAATTTGCAGAAGTAAAAATTTCCACCACTCCTTTGGTGTATCACCTTATTAGCACTAGTTTCAGTTTTTTGCATTCTCCATCTCTACCCACTTTGGAATCTAGAGTAGGATTTTGAGTTTGAAACCTCTGTATAACTTGCAAGTGACATATCTGATCAGAGGAGTTGAGGAACTAGCCTCTAATCTGGAGATTCCTTTCCCATTTTTACAAGTCCCACACTTGGGGAGAGGATTCAATGTTGTGCAATCACACTGGATGCTTAGGATGATCAAACTAGAAATCTGATCAACATCCAGGGGTGCTGCTAATTTGCAACAATAGTTTTGGCATGCTCGGTGGGATGAAGAGTTCTTCATCTTCATTGTAACAAATTGATGTGCATTTGTTGCAAGTTTCTTGCTTAAAAGAGCCCTAAATTACACATCTGGAAACTCCAAGGAAGAAGCTAGTTTTAGCGGTGCGGGCTTGAAAAACTCATGAGAAGAATCACCACAAGGTCAAGAGTTGGAGAAGAAGAAGTTTTGTTTGAGTATTTACGCTTATCTCCAAGAAGAAGGGAAAGAGGGAGGAGAATTTAGAGGTCTCCATCTCCACCAAACAAAACTCTCTCAACTCCTCCACCTGGTAGGCCTTTCATTCAATCAACAAGGGTTCTAAGGCCAATCAGAATGGCACAAAACAACCCCTATGTCAATTTCACTGGCAGTAGCCCACTTGCTCTTAATGCACAAAATCCAATTACGATTGCGGCATTGAAGAACATCCCATACTTTTTGGAGAGAATCGACTACTCCCCTGGTGATCATGTCAAGGATATTTCTAACATTTGTGTAATCCATGAGATCAATGAGATGCAAGTTGTTGTCAAACTATTGCCATCTTCATTCAAATGGAAAGCTTTGCAATGGTTCGGATTCTTGCCTCGGTTCTATTCAAAATTGGAACCAGATTATGTATAGCCCTCCATGAGCATTTTGGGGAAAAGGGACACAACTTGTCCCTTTTGGAGCGATTGACAACCATCAAGAGAGCTCCCAATGAGCAGCTGAATGATTTTAATTTCAGATTTCAAAGGACTTAGTAGAGAATTCCGGTGGCGATCGGGCCAACGAGAAAAGGTGCTTTTCTTTATTACCTCAAAGCTTTAAATTTTGATATTTCTATGTTAATTCAGATCCATAGGAGGCACAACTATCCCCATTTCTTATATCATTTCCATTAGAGCTCAAAATTGTTTGATTCAAACTGGAAAGCTAGCCCCTAGACCTCCAATGCCACTGTTTCTAAGTTTAGAGAGCCCAAACACTAATCAAACGCCTAATTTAGCTCCTATCCCCACTCCTAGAAACCAGAATTCAAGTGAAGCTTCTACTTCATCTTCTAGTGCCTCGAATGAACTTCAAGAAGTCATGAAGCAGCTGCAAAATTTAGGTAATGAGCTGGTTACACTCAAGAGGTAGCAAGCCCAAGGTTTTAGACCTCCCTTCTAGCCTCAAGCTTAGCCTAACAGGAAGCCATATCAACCCCAAAGACCACCCAATCCAGCTGCAAATCTAAATCAAGCAAGGCCTCCTGCCAACAGACCATTTCAGCCCTATAATCCCAATGCTACATCTACCTCTAAAGCATTAGTGCCAGTACAAAACAATATAGCTCAAGAGTATGATTGGTGTTTCCCATGCAATGAACCTCATAACCAATCCATGTGCTTCAACGGTGCCTTGAATCAAGCATTAATGGTGACAAAAATTGGTGTGGAGGGTGAGGGTAGTCAAGAAACATTCCAGCAGTAGTCAGCTCCAAATGATACCACACTTGTAAACTGGCAGGCAGAAGATTTTTGTGGCATGAATCAAACAGGTTTCCCAAAGTGTTGCAGCCAACACAAGGTCAAAGAGGAGAAATTTGGGTGAAGAACAGCCATTAGCCCCAAGCAATCCTCAATCTTCTATCACTCCACAAACTATTGGCAAACAAAATCCAATCCCAAACATGCAAGGACTACCCAAAATAGCTCCTAAGCCAACTCAAATACCAATTGTTGCTACCCATGTGCAAGGAATGAATGTGTAGGCCAAGGGACAACAAAGGGATACTTCATCTCCATTCAATATCATTGATCAGATGAAGAAGACAAATGTAAACATATCAATGTGGGAATCACTATCTATCTAAGGCCAAATAGATTTGTTACAAGCATGAAGAAGCTGGTCGACTTCAATCAGCGAGTCCAAATGCAAGAGAAGGTGCTCACAAATGCTGCCCTTCGGGGGAATCATGGAGGACAGCAAGATAAAATGTTGAAGCCCCCTCCATTCTATGTTTCATTGATCATTGGAAATCAATTAGTACACAATTGCATGATTGATTCCAGGAAAGTAGTTTAGTAATGCCCAAGAAAATAGTTGATCAGTTGGGAATTCAATATGAAGTCATATCCAAAGGGGTAGTGCAATTGGATGGGATAGTAGTAACAACATTGGAGTGATAAAAAAACTTGAGTCTTACCTTGCATGCCTGCCCCAATGTTGTTGTTTTGCAATATGTCTCGATAATAGACCTTCCACCACTCTTCACCCTATGTTTGTCAAGGGATTTCATAGCCAAGATTGCAGTTACTTATCTACGGATTGGTCACACATGTTTTTAGGACAAGATATGGAACTAAAGCCACAATCATATCTGAGCCTATTGCAAACTTTCACATTGATCCTTACACTCCAAGCAAAATCAATACCAATTGTTCAGCATTTGATCAAGAGGATTCTCCAAGCACCGATGAAGGCGACACCATAGGAAGTGTTAGTGCCGGTGTGATTGCATTGATCATACTACATTGCATAACATTGAATCCTTTCTCCAAGTGTGGGACTTGAAGAGTGAGAAAGGAATCTCCAGAGAAAGGCTGGTTCCTATTCCTCTGTTCAGGTGCACACGAAATATGCAGAGGGTTTTCTCAAAATCTAATCTAATCTGCCAAGGAGACAAGGTAAGAAGATGCATAAAATAAATCTAAGCTAATAGAGGTGATGCACCGAGGAATGAAGAACATATGCTTTGCCAAATTAAACACAGACCATGTAGATATAACACAACACCATGCACAGATAGCAAAAATGCAATGAAAGATCAAAAATGACAGTAATAAATATGTAAGAGGGTTTAGAAGCAACCACAGACACATATATATTGCTCAAGGATCGATTCAATACATTGCAATGGCCAAAAGGCAAAAAAATGGTGTTACAGTCTATATGGGAGGTTTGAAAACTCCACAAATCTTCTTATGAACAGGAGAGAAGGGAGGGTGCAAAGCAGAAAATGTCCAACTACAGAAAGAAACCCCTCCTTACAATTTATAGGAAGAATGGGAGAGAAAAGAGAGAGGAATTCGAAATCTGCCCCAACCACCTCTAGGTTGCATTTAATTCATCCATCATGGCAGAAGTGGCGGGTTCTGGCAAAGCGGCGGTTTGCCTAACAGAAGCGGCGGGTTGTCTGCTGCATTAAAGTGGTTGTTGAAGCATTACCTCTGCTTGTTATTTCGTGCCAGAGGCGTTTCTCAATTTTCTCCCTCCAGGACTACACCAAAATGCAAGATTGACCCTGGAAACATGTAGAGAATTTCAGCAGCTTTCCGTTGATATCAAGAACGTGCAAATCCGAGCTCTGGATCGAAAGATATGTCGATCTGAAGATTTAGGACACGGAACAGGCGAAAACGGATTTTGAAATATTTTCCCGCGCACTGCCACTTGGACGCCACGTGGCATGCTCTGATTCACTGAATAATTCTCTCTCCTCTGCTTTTAGTGGGCTGTCTCTTGAATTTTGACTTTTGGTGCTCTTGGAATATTTTCCACATTTTTCCCACGCCCCGCCACTAGGGATACGTGGCATGCATTGGTTGGTTCACGAACCTGTCGGGTCTTCCTTCCCTTTTACCCCTTTTGGCTTAGATTTGGCCAAACTTTCCAACTCCTCCCCGAGCTCCGCACTTCTATGCTCCATTGGACACGTGTCCAATTTCTATTGGCTCGGGCCAGCGCTTCAAACCTTGCCTTTTGACCTTTTGGCTTCTCCTTGATGACACGTGGCAATTTCTCAATGGTTCTCGGGCCTGCCGGGTCTTCCGCGTACTTCGCGTCCATTCGTCCCGGACGTCCCATTTTGATTTTGGACCTTTTGGGACAATTTCGGCCGGTTCGGCCGGTTCGGGTATTTCTGGCCCGCTTGTCCCACTTTGATTCGGACTGACTTGACTCTTTTCGGCCGGTTCGGCCGGTTCGGGTCCTTTTGTCCCGCGTCCCGAACTGCCCCTCTCAGCAGTTAGTCGATTTTCTCTCTCGGTCGAACCGGCATTTCGCGCCCGCCGCGTACTTTCGTCCCACTTGTCCCAAATGCTTAGTGGGCCGCTGGACTCATTTCGGCCGGTTCGGGCGGTTCGCGTACCTTTGTCCCATTTGTCCCACCTTGTGCTGGACTAGGACTTAGCCGATTTTCACAATTTTTTCTGGCCCAAACTACTTGCTTTCTGCAACCTTCTCCGAACTTTCTCAAAGCTTGCTCCTTCCTTCTTCGGCCTGGGGAGTTTAGAAAGATTCCTGAAGGGACCCTAGAAACCTGATTTTGCTCACTGAATCGAGTCATTTTCTTGGAATTTGGACATCCTGATGCATGTTATCAAATTTACCCTGGGGGTGAATTTTGGATAACAATTTGGCGACTCAGCGGGATCATCTGCCTGCTAGATGAAAAGGCCAGTTGCCTGAAGCCATCCATTGGGCATGGAGTCATCAAATATTCTGTTAGAATCCAAACTGACTCAGAATGTGCGAGGAGGAAGATGGAAAGAGACTTGATTTTAGCAAAGACATGCATCATCTCCATGGACAGCAAGTTGTGCCAAGGCACTTAGGGAAAACAAAACTAATCTACAGCAAAACAATGTGCACAAGCACTTGGAGGAAAGAAAATCTAATCTAGTATTTACAGATGTAGTGAACCTCCCTCTAGAAGCAATGCTTGAGATAGATTCCATTTACTGGAATCTGCAGTTCTTCACCATCCAATGAGGCCAATTGGAAAGCATTGTTGTTCTTGCACTTTGTGACCATGTATGGGCCACTCGAATGGCATCAAATTTTGAATGCCTTCTGGTTTTGCTCTGTCCACATCCCATTTCAATACTAGATCTCCTACTTGAAAAGATCTATCTTTGGCCTTCTATCAAAGGTCTTCTTGATCAAAGCTTTGATCCTTTTCCATTGCTTGGAATGCACGATTTCGATTTCTTGCAGCTCCATCAATTCTACATATCTCACCTCCATGGGCCCAAACTCTAGCAACTCCAGGTGTTTCATGAGTTCCAGCGTTGGCAGCTCAAGTGACATGGGCAAGACCCTCTCTTAGTAGACAAGCCTAAATGGAGAGTTACCTGTGGATCTTTTGGGAGTTATCCTATCTGCCCATAAGGCTGATTTCAGTTTGGTATGCCAAGCCTTCTGATTCTCATCAAGAGTCCTCCTAATGATCCTCAGCAAGTTTTTGTTTGTAGACTCGGCCTGGCCATTACCTTGAGGGTAATAGTTTGATGAAGTGCTCAGGTAAATCCCGTTCTTGACAGCCCACTCAGTAACTTTAGATCCAATGAATGCCAATGCATTATCAGAGACTATTGTAGCAGGTACACCAAATCTGGTAGTTATCCCCTCGTAAAAGTCCAAGATGCTAGACTCATTCACCTCTTTGAGTGCTACTGCTTCTGTCCATCTGGTGAAGTAGTCTGTGGCTGTCAAAATCCATTTGTGCCCTTGGCTCGAATTGGGATTGATGATTCCAATGAAGTCCAAACCCCATTGCATGAATGGCTGATCATGCGAGATTGGATGTAATGGGAGGGCTGCGAGTCTCTCTTTTCCTGTGAAGAATGCACAATTCTTACATTTCTTGATCCATGCATAGCAATCACTAAAGATTTTAGGCCAATAATAACCAGCCTTCATGATTTTGGTGTCACTCTTGGTGCAAAATGGCCACCAGCTGGTCCATCATGAAACTCCTTTAATACCCTTTGAATCGACTGTGTGTTAATGCATCTCGCGACACTCCATTCACGTCCTTCTTGAACAAAACTCCATCAATGATGGTATATGGAATAACTTTGCAACTTTGAAGTGTCTTCTTTTTGCTTTGCTCATTTCTAGAGGGCACATACCCGTCTGTAGGAAATGTATCATATTCTGAGTCCAACAGGGAGTGGACACATCATCATTTTCCTGTTTTTTATCATCTTGTAATAGCAGGACAGCGTCCTCTTCATCTTACGGGTTGTTTAGTTGTTTGGGCGAGCTGCTCACACAAACCTTTGCCTCTTACCAGCTTGGTGATCTTGATCTCAATGTCATACTCCATGACACGGGTGATCCATCCTGCCCTTTTCTCATTTAAATCCTTGTTGAGGAGGAAGTCCTTAACCCCAGCATGTGAGACCAGCAACTGGACCTTGTTGTTTGAGACCAAATGCTTGAATTTCTTCAAGCTCCTGATTACTGCAAGCACATGTTTTTCAATAAAAGAGTACCTCAATTCGCAGTCATTTAGGCTTTGGCTGAAGAAGGCAATCGGCTGCTCATCATTATCTTTGTTCTGTTGTACCAGAATGGCAGAAATAGTGTCATCACCTCCAAATGCATAGAGGATGAAATCCTTGGAAAAGTCTGGGTTGATGAGAGTGGGTGCCTGGGAGATGGCTTCTTTGATTGCTTCAAAATTCTCCTTGCCTTCTGCCGTCCATTTGAAAGCCATGCTTTTTCTTAACATTTTGGTAATGGGTTTGACAAGGGCTGCAAAATCTGGGACAAACCTTCGAACAAAGTTTATCCTTCCCAGGAAACTCTGAAGGGCTTTCTTGTGACTTGGCAATGGTAGAGCTCTTATGGCTTCAACCCTCTCTGGATCAATTGCTAATCCTTCCTTGGAGACAATATGGCCAAGGAGTTTCCCTTCATGTGCAAGAAAGATGCACTTCTTAGGATTCAAAGACACTCCAAACTTTCTACACCTCTGAAACACTTGCCTGAGGTGAAAGAGATGGTCTGCAGCATTCTTTGAGAAGACAGTGATATCATCTAGGTATATCAGCACTATCTTGTTGATCAAGCCTTTGAATGCCATATCCATGGCTCGCTGGAATGTTGCTCCGGCGTTCGACAGTCCAAATGGCATCTTCTTGTAAGCATATGTGCCCCATTTGGTTGTGAAGGCTGTCTTGAACTGGTCTTCCTCCTTTACCATAATTTGATTGAAGCATGAGTATCCATCAAGTAGTGAAAACCTTTCTGAACCAGCTACGACCTGCAATATTTGCTCCATGGAGGGGAGTGGATAATGGTCCTTGAGAGAGGCTCTATTCAAATCTCTGAAGTCAACACATAGCTTTGATCTCTCCACTTTTCTTTACCGACCGGAACCAGTTCGCAACCCAACTTGAGTGCTTGATAGGGAATATAATTGTTGACTCAATCAGCTTGTCCAGCTCCTTCCTCATGAGAGGCTCCATGTGTGGATTGGTGGTCTCTGTTTTACTGCTGACAGAGGCTTAGTATTTGGATCCAACTCGATTGTATGCTGAGCTAAGTTGGGATTGAACCCTTTCAAGTCTTCATAGCTCCAAGCAAACACATCAGGGAATTCTTGACATAGCTGTATGAACTCATACCTTTCCTGTTCAGTTGTCATCTTTCCAATTTGCAGTGGCTTGTTCTCTTCTACCAAGATGGATGCCGAATCTTCCCTCTTGACCTGAATATTTGCTTTCTCCTTCCTAAACTGATCATTGGGGTTAAAAATTGACTCCAAGGTGACAAGTCCCTTGGGCAGCTTGTCAGTTCTCAGCTGTATCACCTGGTCACCATATTGCTGTTCCAACTTCTCTTGATTCTTAGCTGAGAACTCAGCTTCTTCTGAAGAAGTGGATGATTTGCTGGTCATTCTCAAATACTTGCCAATTGACATCGTTATCCGGCACTGAAGGCCTCACAATCACATGGATGTTTGGTTGTACCTTGTCTTATTGAATGTTTTCTACAATGTCAAAGGCTGCCCCTCTACTGCTGCTGAAGCTGTCGGCGACTTGATTCTCTTTCTAGGGATGGATTTGATGCCAAACCCTCAAAATCTTCCATGAGGTCCCATACCCTATTCTTGTAGCACCTGAGTAGGTCATTTTTGGTGGCATGCTGTCCCTTGACCTAATTTACAATCAGCTCACTGTCCCCAAAAACTTGCAAGTTATTTATTTTTCTCTTTATTGCCCAATGCATCCCTTGCACCAAGGCTTCATATTCAGCAGTGTTATTGGAGCATGCAAATTGAAATCTAAAAGCTGAATAATACTTTACTCCTTGAGGTGAAATAAGCACGGCTCCACCTCCTGCGCCTTGTCTACTCCTTGATCCATCAAAAAACAGTTGCCATACCTCGTTGTCATCCTTGTGGTTTGGCTTGGTGATGCTAGGAATAGGTTGACTTTCTTCGTGTATACAATAGACCCCTAGCTCAGATTCTTCTACTTCTTGATAAGGATCAAAAGCATGCACCTTGCTTGCCCATTCATCAAGAGTCAAATCTGGGATACTTCCAACCTTAGTGTCGGCTTCATCAGTGCCAGGTGATCTTCTTGATCAAATGCTGAGCAATTGGTATTAATATGACTTGGAGTATAGGGCTCAATGTGGAAATCTGCAATAGGTTCTGACCTAATTGTAGCTTTAGTTCCATACCTCATTCTGAACAGCATGTGTGACCAATCAGCGGACAAATATCCCCCAATCTTGGCAGTAAAGTCCCTTGACAAACAGAGGGCAAAGAGTGGTGGAAGGTCTATGACTGATATATCTTGTAAGACAACAACATTTGGACATGCATGCAAGGTAAGACTCAAATTTCTAATCACTCCAACTGTTGCTATTGCTGTCCCATCCAGTGCACTACTCCCTTAGATGTTATTTCATCTACTAGAGCCCTAAGCCCGATCAGCTATCTGTTTAGGCATTCTTGAGCTACTTGCCCCGGAATCTATCATGCAATTATGCACTAGATGATTTCCAATGATTAACGAAACATAGAAAGGGGAGGTTTCAGATTTCTACCTTGTTGTGCTCATGATTTCCTTGAGTGGGGCAGCATTTGTAAGCACTTTGTCTTGCCTCTGAACCTGTTGATTCGAAGTTGGCCAATCCTTTATGGCAGCTTGCAGCAGATTTCTTTGGCCTGGGATGGATAGGGATTCCCACATAGATATATTGATATTTGTCTTCTTCATCTGATCAATGATACTAAATGGTGATGAAGGATCTCTCTGTTGTCCCTTGATTTGCACATTTGCTCCTTGAATGTGGGCAGCAACAGCTGGCATTTGAGTTGGCCTAGGGGCTGTTCTTGGCTGCCCTTGTGCATTTGAAACTGGGTTTTGCTTGCCAATCATTTGTGGAGCTGTGGAAGGTTGTGGATTGGCTGGGGCTAACGGCTGTTCTTCACCCAAATTTCTCCTTTTTGACCTTGTGTTGGCAGCAACACCTTGAGAAACTACCTGATTCATGCCACAGAAATCCTCTGCTTGCCAATTTACCAATGTGGTGTCATTTGGGGCAGGTTGCTGTTGGAATATTTCTTGTTGTTGGCTGTTTTCTTGACTACTCTCACCCTCCACACCAGCACTTGTTACCATTAAAGCTTGGGTTAAAGCACCATTATAGCACATGGATTGATTATGGGGTTCATTACATGGAAAACACCATTCATACTCCTGGGCAATGTTGTTTTGTGCTGGTACTAATGCCTTAGAGGCAGATATGGCATTTGGATTATAGGGCTGGAATGGTCTATTGGCAGGAGGCCTTGTTTGATTCATATTTGCAGCTGGATTAGGTGGCCTTTGAGGCTGATATGGCTGCCTATTAGGTTGAGCTTGAGGCTGATACGAAGGTCTAAAACCTTGAGCTTGCTGTCTTTTTAGAGTAACCAGCTCATTGCCTAGATTTTGCAATTGCTTCATGACCTCCTGAAGCTCATTTGGGGCACTTGGAGATGAAGTGGAAGCTCCGTTTGAACTTTGATTTCTAGGAGTGGGAATAGGAGTTAAGACAGGTGCTTGACCAGTACTTGGGCTCTCTAAACTTGGATATAATGGCATTGGAGGCCTAGGAGCTAGCTTGCCAGCTTGAATCAGACAATTTTCAGCTCTAATGGCAATACTATAAGCAGCAGGGATAGTTGTGCCTCCCATAGATTGAACCAACATAGAAATATCAGAATTTAAAGCTTTAAGGTAGTATAGAAAAGCACCTTCTGCTGTTGGCCTGACTGCCACCGGAATTCTATCCCAAGATCTTTGAAATCTGAAGTTGAAGTCGGTTAGCTGCTCATTGGGAGCTCTCTTGATGGTTGTCAGCTGCTCCAAAAGAGACAAGTTGTCTCCCTTCTCTCCAAATTGATCATGAAGTGCAATACATAGCTGATTCTAGTTTGTGATAGAGCCAGCTCCAAGGCTCCTAAACCATTGCAATGCTTTCCCCTTGAATGAAGACACCAGCAATTTGACAGCTACTTGCATCTCATTAATCTCATGGATTGCACAAATGTTAGCAATGTCCTTGACATGATCACCGGAGTGGTCTGATTTTCTCGATAAAATATGGAATGTTCTTGATCTTTGCAAGTTTGGGATTGGATTTTGTGCATTGAGAGCAAGTGAAATTTCTTTGCTGTGAAGTTGACATAGGGGTTTACTGGTTGCGCCATTCTGAGTGGTCTTAAAACCCTTGTATATTGAAAGAAAGGCCTGTCAGGTGGAGGAGTTGAGAGAGTTCTGCTTGGTGGAGATGGAGACCTTTGAATCCTTCTTCCTCTTTGCCTTCTTCTTGGAGATAGTTGCAGGTATTCAAACAACACTTCCTCTTCTCCAGCTCTTGACCTTGTGATTCTTCTCATAAGCTTTTAGGCCTGACTGCTGAAACTAGTTGATTCTTCCCCTTGGAGTCGCCAGATATGCAAATAATAGCTCTTTTCAAGCAAGAAAATTGCAGCAGATGCACATCAACCTTGCTGCAATAAAAAATGAGACCTCTGGTCCCACCGGGCGTGCCAAAACTGTTAGTGCAAAATCACAGCACCCCTGGATGTTGATCAGATTTCTAGGTTGATCATACTAATATCCAGTGTGATTGCATAACATTGAATCCTTTCTCCAAGTGTGGGACTTGAAGAGTGAGAAAGGAATCTCCAGAGAAAGGCTGGTTCCTATTCCTCTGTTCAGGTGCACACGAAATATGCAGAGGGTTTTCTCAAAATCTAATCTAATCTGCCAGGAGACAAGGTAAGAAGATGCATAAAATAAATCTAAGCTAATAGAGGTGATGCACCGGGAATGAAGAACATATGCTTTGCCAAATTAAACACGAGACCATGTAGATATAACACAACACCATGCACGATAGCAAAAATGCAATGAAAGATCAAAAATGACATTAATAAATATGTAAGAGGTTTTAGAAGCAACCACGAGACACATATATATTGCTCGAGGATCGATTCAATACATTGCAATGGCCAAAAGGCAAAAATGGTGTTACGGTCTATATGGGAGGTTTGAAAACTCCACAAATCTTCTTATGAGCAGGGAGAGAAGGGAGGGTGCAAAGCGAAAAATGTCCAATCAAGAAAAAAAACCCTCCTTACAATTTATAGGAAGAATGGGAGAGAAAAGAGAGAGGAATTTGAAATCTTCCCCAACCACCTCTAGGTTGCATTTAATTCATCCATCATGGCAGAAGCGGCGGGTTCTGGCAAAGCGGTGGTTTTCCTAACAGAAGCGGCGGGTTGTCTGCTGCATTAAAGTGGTTGTTGAAGCATTACCTCTGCTTGTTATTTCATGCCAGAGGCGTTTCTCAATTTTCTCCCTCCAGACTACACCAAAATGCAAGATTGACCCTGGAAACGTGTAGAGAATTTCAGCAGCTTTCCGTTGATACCAAGAATGTGCAAATCCGAGCTCTGGATCGAAAGATATGTCGATCTGAAGATTTAGGACACGGAACAGGCAAAAACGGATTTTGAAATATTTTCCCGCGCACTGCCACTTGGACGCCACGTGGCATGCTCTGATTCGCTGAATAATTCTCTCTCCTCTGCTTTTAGGCAGGCTGTCTCTTGAATTTTGACTTTTGGTGCTCTTGGAATATTTTCCACATTTTTCCCACGCCCCGCCACTAGGGATACGTGGCATGCATTGGTTGGTTCACGAACCTGTCGGGTCTTCCTTCCCTTTTACCCCTTTTGGCTTAGATTTGGCCAAACTTTCCAACTCCTCCCTGAGCTCCGCACTTCTATGCTCCATGGACACGTGTCCAATTTCTATTAGCTCGGGCCAGTGCTTCAAACCTTGCCTTTTGACCTTTTGGCTTCTCCTTGATGACACATGGCAATTTCTCAATGGTTCTCGGGCTGCTAAGGTCTTCCGCGTACTTCGCGTCCATTCGTCCCGGACGTCCCATTTTGATTTTGGACCTTTTGGGACAATTTCGGCCGGTTCGGCCGGTTCGGGTATTTCTGGCCCGCTTGTCCCACTTTGATTCGGACTGACTTGACTCTTTTCGGCCGGTTCGGGTCCTTTTGTCCCGCGCGTCCCGAACTGCCCCTCTCAGCAGTTAGTCGATTTTCTCTCTCGGTCGAACCGGCATTTCGCGCCACCGCGTACTTTCATCCCACTTGTCCCAAATGCTTAGTGGGCCGCCTGGACTCATTTCGGCCGGTTCGGGTGGTTCGCGTACCTTTGTCCCATTTGTCCCACCTTGTGCTGGACTAGGACTTAGCCGATTTTCACAATTTTTTCTGGCCCAAACTACTTGCTTTCTGCAACCTTCTCCGAACTTTCTCAAAGCTTGCTCCTTCCTTCTTCGGCACAGGGAGTTTAGAAAGATTCTGATTTTGCTCGAAGGGAATTTGGACCTCGATGCATGTTATCAAATTTACCACAGAAATTTTGGATAACTCCCAGATTTTTGATGAATGGGCTGCATGCTTTTGATTCTTATCAATAAATAGAAGAATCATTTCTATTGCTTGAAGAAAATCATCCTATTCCTAGCATCACCAAGCCGGACCACAAGGATGACAATGAGGTATGGCATTGTTTGATTGAAAATGATCAGCAAAGCATCCATTTCTTACAAGAAGAGGTGAGTTCTCGGCTAAAAATTAGGAAAAGTTGGAGCAGCAAGTATGGTGACCAATTGGTGTAGGCGAGAACCAACAAGCTACCAAAGGGACTTATTACTTTGGAGTCCATTTTCAATCCTAATGATTAGTTTAGGAAGGAGAAAGAAAACATCCAAGTCAAGGGAGAAGATTCAATGTCCATCTCGGTAGAAGGAGGCAAATCACTCCAAATTGGTAAGATGACAACTGAGCAAGAAAGGTATGAGTTCATACAGCTTTGTCAAGAATTCCCTGATGTGTTTGCTTGGAGCTATGAAGATTTGAAAGGTTTCAATCCCAAGTTAGCTCAACATACCATTGAATTGGATCCAAGTACTAAACCCATCAGGCAAAAACAAAGGCCAGTCAACCCCCATATGGAGCCTCTCATGAGAAAAGAATTGAATAAGTTGATAGAATCAAGAATCATATTCCCTATCAAGCATTCTAGTTGGGTAGCCAACTTGGTTCCAGTAAGAAAGAAGAGTGGGGAAATCAGATTGTGTGTTGACTTCAGATATTTGAATAGAGCATCTCTCAAGGATCATTATCCACTTCCTTCTATGGAGCAAATTTTGCAAGTTGTTGCTAGCTCTGAAAGGTTTTCATTACTTGATGTCTATTCAGGGTACAATTAGATTATGGTGAAGGAAGAAGATCAGTTCAAGACAAACTTTACAACCAAATGGGGAACTTATGCATACAGAAAATGCCATTTAGGTTGTCCAATGTTGAAGCTTCCTTCCAAACAACAATGGACATGGCATTCAAAGAATTGATTAACAACATAGTGCTGATATATCTTGATGATATCACTGTTTTTTCAAAAAATGCAACAGACCATCTCTCTCATTTGAGAAAAGTGTTCCAAAGGTGTAGAAGATTTGGAGTCTCCTTGAATCCTAAAAATGTATTTTCTAGCCCATGAAGGAAAGCTCCTTGCCACATTGTCTCCAAAGAAGGATTAGAAATTGATCCGGAGAGAGAGTTAAAGCCATAAGAGCACTACCATTTCCAAGCCATAAGAATGCCCTTCAAAGTTTCTTGGGAGAATAAATTTTGTTTGGAGGTTTGTCCCAAATTTTGTAGCCCTAGTCAAGCCTATCACCAAGATGTTAAAGAAAAGCATGGCTTTCAAATGGACAGCAGAAGGCAAGGAAAGTTTTGAAGTAATAAAAGAAGCCATCTCTCAATCCCTAACTCTCATCAACCCAGATTTCTCCAAGGATTTCACCCTCTATGCGTTTGGGGGTGATGATACTATTTCTACAATTTTGGTACAGCAGAACAAAGACAATGACGAGCAGCCAATTTCTTTCTTCAGCCAAATCCTAGAGGACTATGAGGTGAGATATTATTTCATTGAGAAGCATGTTCTTATAGTAATCGGGAGCTTGAAGTAATTCAAGAATCTAGTTTCAAACAATAAGGTCCAATTGTTGGTCTCTCATGTGGGAGTTAAAGACTTCCTCCTCAAAAATACTTGAATGAAAAGAGAGTAGGTTGGATTACTCATGTCATGGAGTATCACATTGAGATCAAAGTTACCAAGTTGGTAAGAGGAAAATGATTGTGTGAGCAGCTGATTTTAGGCAAACACAAGGAAGCATACAATGAGAAGGAGGTTGTTTTGGCGTTGCAAGACAGCTATGAGAAAGGAAGCACTCAAGAGGAAAATAATGGTGTTCCCATTCCTTGCTAGACCCAAGACATAATGCACTTCCTAAGCATAGGCCTATGTACTCCAGAGATGAACAAGACCAAAAGAAGACACTTCAGATTGCAGGTTGTCCCATATGCCCTTGTTGATGGTGTTTTGTCCAAAAGAGATGTGAATGGAGTACTACTTGAGATGCATTGGTACAAATCAGATTCAAAGGGTGTTGGAAGAGTTCCATGGTGGACCAGTGGTGATCATTTTGCACCAAGAGTGATAGCTCTAAAGATCATGAGGGCTGGCTATTATTGGCCCAAGATTTTTATTGATTGTTATACATGGATCAAGAGGTGCAAGAATTTTACATTCTTCACGGGTAAAGAGAGGCTAGCTGCCCTTCCATTGCATCCAATTTTAGTTGACCAGCCATTCATGCAATGGGGTTTAGACTTCATTGGAGTCATTAATCCTAATTCAAGCCAAGGGCACAAATGGATTCTAACAACAGAATGATTATTTCACCAAGTGGACTGAAGTAATAGCACTCAAGGAAGCAAATGAATCTAGCATCCTAGACTTCTACGAGGGAATAGAACCGAATTCGGCATACCTACTACAATAATATCAAATAATGCATTGGCATTCATTGGGTCCAAGGTGATCTGAATGGGATGTCAAGAATGAGATCTACCTAAGTACTTCATCAAACTATTACCCTCAAGGTAATGGCGGGATGAGTCTATAAACAAGAACTTGTTGAGGATCATTAGGAGGACTCTTGATGAAAATCAGAGGTCTTCGCATACTAAGTTGAAATCAGCCTTATGGGCTAATAGGATAACTCCCAAGAGATCTACAGGTAACTCTCTGTTTAAGCTTGTTTATGGGAGAGAGGCAATTTTTCCCATGTCACTTGAGTTGCCAACATTAGAACTCATGAAACAACCGGAGTTGTTGTAGTTTGAGCCATGGAAGTTAGATATGCGAGAATTGATGGAGCTCCAAGAAATCGGAATCAAGCATCCCAAGTAATGGAGAAGGATCGGGATTTGATAAATAAGACCTTTGTGAAAGGCCAAGAATAGATCCTTCCAAGTTGGAGAGCTAGTGTTAAAATGGGATGTAGACAGAGCAAAACCGGGAATGCATTCACAATTTGATGCCATTTGGAGTGGCCCATACATGGTCACAAAGTGTAAGGACAGCAATGCTTTCCAATTGTCTTCATTGGATGGCAAAGAACTGCAGATTCCAGTCAATGGAATCCATCTAAAGCATTGCTATTGAAAGGAACTCTCCACCTTGTACATATTAGCTTAGGTTTCCATTCCTCCAAGTGCTTGTGCACATTGTTTTGCTTGTAGGTTAGTTTGTTTTCCCTAAGTGCTTTGGCACAGGCTTGCTATTCCTGGAGATGTGTTTGCAGGCCTTGCTCCATCAGGTGATATTCCATCTTCCTCCTTGTAGTGTTCTAGTTAGTTGGGGTATCAAATAGAGAATTTGATGACTCCATGCCCAATGGATTGCTTCAGAAACTGGTAATTTCATCCAGCAGTAGATGACCCCTCTGAGTCGCCAAAATTGTTATCCAAAATGTGCCCCCTTGCTCATTTTGTGGCTAACTCCTTTCATTCTTCCCTCTCTTGTGCCTCAGACATAATTTTTTTTTTTCAAGCACTCAAAACTTTCTGGAAATGACACCATTGGATAGATCTCTCTCTCAGCTTTCCAGAAAGGTAAAGTTTTCCTCCTAACTCCATGTATTTTTGAAGTTATGGCTCGCGAGAGTTTTTTGGGAAATTTTCCCTGAAGGCCCGACCATGAGATGCCGCCACATGTCCAAGGAAGTGGCGGGGTCGAGGAAAACTTGGTTTTTTACCAAGTGCTTTGGTAAAATTTCAAAAGGAAGATTTTTCCCCGCAAGCCCGCCGACGAATCAGATGATGCCACGTGTCCAGGGAGAAATTTGAAAATTTTGGCTAAGTGTTGCGCATGGAAAATTTTGGAGGGAAGGTCCGCGCCCAATCATATTGCGCCATGTGTCCTATGGCATGGAGTTTCGGAGGGTAGAGGAGAAGTTGGATTTTTGGTGAAGTGTTTCACCAAATTTCAAAGGAGTTTTGGCCCGCCCCCGCCAATCAATCATGTTTCACCACGTGTCCCCGGGGGTCAGAGGCGCGGGAGGGAATTGAGATTTTTTCCCATAGTGTTGGTGCAAAAGAAAATATTTTCCCCAAGGGCCCGCGGTGAATTAAATTATGCCACATGTCCTAGAAAGGCAGAGCACGGGAAGGAATTGGGAAATTTTTCCAAAGGAAAAATGAAGGAATTTTCAAAGGGAAAAGCCTGCCCCAAAATGCAAGCCAATGGAATCTTGCCACGTGTCCAGGTGGCGCCAAAAACTTAAGAAAAGCCCACATGAAAAATTCAAAGGGGCAAGCCCACACCCAATGGGGTTATGCCACGTGTCTAGGTCGAAAATGGTCAAAGTGGCCCGCGGAAAATTCAGGAAGGACAGGCCCACGTCTAATCAGCGCATGCCACGTGGCCTCAACTCACCGGCCTGCGGGATTTTTGGAAAATTTTCCAAAGGGAAAAACAAAGGAAAATGGAGTAGGATGGGCCCGTGCCCAATAAAAATGTGCCACGTGGCACCTAGAAAGGTGGAGCATGGGAATTTTTGAGAAAATTTCCCAAATGCAAAAAAGGTGAAAAAATTCAAATTTTCGCCCGCCAATCCGATTTGGCCCTTTTTTTCCCTAAAACTTCAAATGGCCATATCTTTCGATCCAGAGCACATGGTCATGGACAAAAATGACGTTTCAACGACCGTTTTTAATGAAGAATGGCTCGCATTCTCTCTCAAAGATGGCTAAAAATGTCGGGCATGGGCACATAAGTATGCCCATGTTGTTTTAATCATGTTTTGGTCAATGGTTGAATCCCTTCCACGTTTCTCTCTCTCCAGGCTCGTCCCCTTGCACTGTAAAAGCCAAATTTGGCTCATTTTTAAAGGTTGAACATTTTTTGTGTATAGCAGGCTCCCTTTTTCACCTTGAAAGTGATTTTTGTGGAAAACCAGACCTCTTCCAAGACTGCAACCTGTTTTGCCTCTCAGGTGTTGTAATGCAAGTGTTTTTGATGTAAAATGACAATACAAGCTCTGTGAATGAGTTTTAATCCTTTGTCTGTGTTGTTTGATTCATTTCTAACCCTCCATTATAGTTATCAGTTTGTGCATGAAGTTTTGTTGCATTTTTATGAACTGTGTCAATTTGCAGAAGTAAAAAATGTCCACCACTCCTTTGGTGTATCACCTTATTAGCACTAGTTTCAGTTTTTTGCATTCTCCATCTCTGCCCACTTTGGAATCTAGAGTAGGATTTTGAGTTTGAAACCTCTGTATAACTTGCAAGTGACATATCTGATCAGAGGAGTTGAGGAACCAACCTCTAATCTGGAGATTCCTCTCCCATTTTTGCAAGTCCCACACTTTGGGAGAGGATTCAATGTTGTGCAATCACACTAGATGCTTAGGATGATCAAACTAGAAATCTGATCAACATCCGGGGAGTCTTTGCTTATTTGCAACAATAGTTTGACCTCAACACGGTAGAATAGGATTACCATGAGCTGCATAGAAGATTAATATATCTAAAGAAGTGTGCCTAGATGGAGAAGTATATCTCCCATGACGTACATATGTTGATGCTAGTAATATTTCATGTTGCGGGAGGACCGCAACAAGGGTATACCTACATATAAGGCCTAAATATGAGAAGGGTGATTATAATGAAATGATATCTCTATCCTAGAAGATCCCACCATAAAGAGGAATGACGCACTAAGGAAAAGGGAGAGAGAGGAGGATCCGAGAAAAAGGCACCAAGTACACATATAGTGCATTCGGTAAGCACGTAGGAATCGGGAGCAAAACCAAGCACCTATGCATGGAGGAAGAATTCCACCATAGAAGAGAAGGAGAATACACACGAGGAAGTGGCACTAGAGCAAGAGAAGTCCCAATAAAAGAATAATCATCGGTAAGAAAGGAGTTTCCTAGGGAAGAAGAAAAGGAAGAGTTTCCTATATTGGAATCACCAGTAAGGAAGAAGCAAAGAGTAATAGAAAAGGTAGAATTAGAAGAAATAGAGAGCATGGAGGCTAACAAGGGTGACGAGGACAATGAAGAGCATGGTGAGGCTCATAACCATCATATGTATGATGTACATGAGTTAGAGGAAGAGGGAAATGAAGAGAAGGATGAGAATGAAGGAGATGCTCACGGCAGGGGGAAGTGAAGAAGTAAACATAGATAATCAAAAGACTCCAATATTGACTAAGGAGTAGATAGAGGATGTCGTGGAGAGAGAGGTTACAGGCATCATAAAATACTTTTTGGATCAACAGGTGGAGCTCAACACCGAAGAAGTACTCAAGGAGATAGAGGAAAGTGAAAGTGTGGAAAAGGAGTATGGAAGCATGGGCAGAGATCCCAGCCTAGAAGTAAGCTTCCCAAAGGAAGTGCTTATAGGTAGTAAGGGTATGGTAGTGGTGCAGGAATAAGGAATGACTTACATCAATGATCCAATTAAGGTACTACAAATGAGTTTCCAAAGTACCGTGCCTTCAAACCAACTCTTTGAATCCTCTTCTTTCGATGAAATGGGCATATACCCACACACAAGAAAAAATATTTTCTTGCGCTTTTGATTCCCATGTTGATGAGCCCAATTCAAGGTCAACCATGAGGAATTGATGAAGATACCATATACCAAGGGATTAAACCCTCGGTTGAATGCCCAACAACTATAAATTGAGATTTTTATAATGCACTCAACAAGGTGTCGTTGGAAGTTGAGGCAAGGCTCTTTGGGAGAAATGATAGAATAATGGTCTTGGAGGAAGATCTTCAAAATAAAAATGAAGAGATCATTGAAAAATAAAGGTGGTTAAAGCGGGAGGAGTTAATCGATTGCACAATTAAGGCGCGAGTTTAGGGAGGAAAAGGCAAAGGTATGTGAGATCCATAAGAAGATAGAGAATATTTTAGATGTCATAATCTTGAAGCACCCAAACACAGCCCCGCCTAAGAAAAATATGAGTCAACCATGCAATGCTTAGAAGACTTGACCCACATTCTCACCACATAAAGGTAGTCACTCACATTGGAATTGACATAAGAGGTAATGACACATTGTTATCTCCGTTTTGAGTTCACGCCAAAACGATCAGATAACCCCTACGAAATTTTTAAAGTTGGTTTTGTAAAATTGCCTCTATAAGAGAAAATCGGGTTTTCGGGTTTCACCGACAGGTCGACATGTGTTTTAAATGTTTTATGTCTTGTGTTTTCCGAAACCCAAACCCGCTTCAAGTAGAGTCAATTCGGGTTTTCGGACCTTCGGCACATCGGAACATGCCTTATCCAAAGCATGTTTTGTGTCACCTGTCTCCCGATACCCGAAGTCTGATTTAGTCCTTCATGTCAGGTTTTCGGAACGTTGAAGCATCTAAACATCTCATGCTCTGTGTCGATTGTTTCCCGCAACCCGAAACCTGAATTGCTCTAAACACCTTTGTGTCGAGGTTTTCGGACCTCCCGAGCATGCTGACATGGCGTTAATGCCGAGTTGTCGGGTGAGTTGGCACGTGCCAGGCCGAAGTGTATTAATTACAAATTTTCTTATAAATATGTGGATTTCCACGTCATTTTTACCGGACGTATTTTTAACTCGTGGATTTTCGTACATGCTCTTCCAACCTCGAAACCCGAAAGCTCACCTGTGCCCGATTGAATCACCTGTTTTTGATCTTTCCTTTCTCTGGTTGAAGGTATTTCTCTCTCCATTCTTTGTTCCTAGTTTTTATGGATTGATTGCACGTGGATTCTTCTCATTTTCTTATCGGGTTTTGTGGGATTTTTATTCTTCTTCTTTCTGGAGTTGTTTTCTAAACGGGGTTTAGGTTTTAGGGTCTATCTCTTCGAAATTACCACTTGGTGTTATTTCCTCATAATTTTCTTATGTGCTTGGTACATGAATGGTAAAAAAGGAGATTGCATGTTTGAAATTCAACAAAAAACCCTATTTTTCTCTTCTCGGGTTTTGAAGGGTGTTGTGCAGTGTCAAAGACCCAAAGTATTTTGGAAGGTTTGGTGTGTCGACTTTCCAGAGTTTTCGACATCATCACAAGTGTCAGACTTTCTAGAGTTTCCGACATCATCACAAGTGCTGGAATTTCCAGAGTTTCCGACATTCTTAGTGCATCGGGTTTCCTAGATTTCCCGACATCCTCCTCAGTGTGTCGGACTCTTCCGTTCTTCCGGCATATCCAGTAGGTCGGGTTTTTCACAGTGTGTGACATCCCCTGATCTTCGAAACTTTCTTCCTTTGACATCCTTCATGTCGGACCCTGGTCCATCTCAAGAAAAGACTGAGAAGTCAGGAAGAATGAAATACAAGTTTAGAAAGGTGGAGTCTCCATCATATATTGATTGCAACTACGACATCCGAGATACAGAGCTCGGGAATATAGATATTGAAGATTTCTGGAGTAGGGTAAGGAGTTCCTCCCAAACTCCATGGATGAAATCTATAGCCGATAGTGGCTTACCTCTCGCAGCGGGTTTTCCCATGGCCGCTCAGTGCCCTGAATTCATTTTGGCCTGTGCCTCCAGTTATGACTCGGCTTCTCGTTCTGTGAGGAGTCAAGCAGGAGAAGTAGTGATCAAATTGGACGGAGGTTACTTTGATGACCTCCTCAAACTGCCCAATTTTGAAGAGTATGGAGAGTTGGACATCAAGTCAGCTTAGAAATCCTGGGACAACGATCAGGAAGACTATATCAAGCATGTAAATAAGAAGTTCCTAATCAAGGCCAAACCGGCTGTCTCCAGATTTCCAAGACTTATCCCCAGGAGTGATTTCATCCAAGAAATCAATGACATCATCACTCTGTTGAGTCGGGTTTTGGTTTACAGAATCGAACGTCTTCCAGGGTGGATGTATCAATTCATGATCACCATCAAGAATCAACAAGGGGATTGACTAGGGCACTCTCATTAGTAATGAGATAGATTCCCAACCGACAACATCTTGTCCACGGGAAATTTTATATGTCTTCATATGTCACATATGCACATTTCTTAGGGATGAGGAACTATCCTGGATTGGATACTAAGGGAAGCGAGGATGGGGAGTCATGTGTATTAATACTTCCTTCAATCGAGCGAGGAAGGGATCCCAGATCAATTCGAAGGGTGAATGAAACCTTATTCTATGAAAACATCCGTAGGCTAAACCACAATTGAGGGAAGACAAGAGTCTCAGATGAGGCTTGGGCTGAAGTTTCCAAATGGGGACGTGTCTTCTTACAGTTCAAGAAGTTCACATATCTTCGGGTGGTCATGTACTCGGGGATCCTTTTCGCCTGCCCCGATATCCAGGGGATAAACTGATATTGATGGAATTGGTTAGGCAGCTGTTGGATTTCCATAAATTCCAACAAAGTAAACATAAGGCTATTGTATCCTTCCCAATTTCTATTGGGAGATACACTTGCTCAACAGTGGTGAAGGCTAAAAAAAATTTCCATGAGTTTTAGGACAAGTTGAAGAAGCATATGAAGCCTCGAGACGGTTTTGACATCCGAGGAGTGCTCAGGGCGTATGGAACCCAGCATCTGCATAGGCCAAACATAGAGGATATTTGGATTGATCTGTGTAATGAGGTTGTTGTTCGCAGAAAGGATAATAGCAGATTGACAATTGCTGAGATTCAAACACTTGAGCTTGCTGATTTACCCAGAAGGTACCAGTGACAATGAAAGTGTTTTGGATCTTTCCTATGATGGACTAAATGAAGATCAATATGTTTTCCCACCTATTGATTGGTCAATCAGTGAAAAAGCCTCCATTACAGATAGGTCGGCTCCAATCCTTGCACACACCAAAGCATGGCTCTCCTCTTGGGGAATGAATTTTAAAGATGATAAGTTTTCAAAGTTGGCTGCTTCAGAGGCGGGGCCCTCCAAAAAGGAAAAGGACAAAAAATCTTCTAGGGGGCCTATAAAGGTCAAGTTTGTCAAAAAGAGGAAAGAAAGACAAATCTCTTCAATTATTTCTCCAGCTGAAATGGTGGATGTGCCAGAATCACCAACACCACCAGAAATAGGAGAAATTAATTTGGAAGAAGGAGGAAGCCACCTCTGGTTTCATCATTTGTTGATTACCAAACTGAAGAGACCTTATCTCTTGCATCCCAGGCTTTGGAGTCTGAATCTGCACCTCCCCCCTCACAACCACTCCTACCTCCTCATTCTCCATCCACTTCTTCAGTCATGGCCAGTATTTTCTCTGGACTCTCACCCCTCTCTGCTGGAACCCAAGTGATCACCAACACGCCCCCTCCTGTGCCTCTTTTTATTGGATCTACTACCACATTGGTAACTATTCCCCCTCCACTGGTAGAATCTTCTCCCCTTGAGAGTATGATACCAACTTCTACAACATTGGCAACTTCCTCTGATACGCCGCAATGGCTACTCGAGAAAACTCCGAGGAAGAGGAAGGTAATTGTACCCCTACCAGCCTTTGATTTCAGCTCACTCAAGGCTCCTACTACAAAGTCAGCCAAGAAACCTAAAATAGTTTCAAGGGTTTTGGTGGACGCTTCAGGGGATAAGTTCGTAAAGATCGCCACCCCCGCAGCTGACAAAACTAGGGAGGACATAACAGCCTCTGATTATCAGATAACCAGGGTGGCTCTAGGTAAAGTGACAGCAGAAGGGGCGCAACAAGATGCATGGGATGCCACAAACATGTTGTGCTTAAGTTGTGAGAAATAAAAGACAGCAGAGATGAGCTTAAAGGGAAAGTGGAGCAGTTTGGTGAGGTTTTACTTAAACTCTCAAAACCCCTTAATCCATACCATCTTCTTCTCGTCCCTGTCGATTCGATTTCTCATCAGTACCTACATTGAGAAGATTGCTAAAAAGGAAGGGTGGTCAATGAATGGATCCAAAGGTTGCTCCAACAGGGGAAGGAAGTAATTCAAGACATTGTGAAAGTTCATCAGTTTTTAGGGGACATTCAAAAGGATGGAGAGAAGATGGATGATTAATTCTCTCAAGAAATTGGACATCTTGATTTGACTTTTTAAGTTCTCCAGGTATTAAAGCAAATAACAGCACATCTCTTGGTAGAGGAAGGTATTCTCTCACATACGGATAAGCATTTCCAGCTGACCAAAGCCATCAGGTTCAGAGTAAAGATTCTCAATGAAGCCTGCGGTAAGTTGAGAGAATCAAGGGATAAATTGATTGATGGAAAAAGTGATCTGGAAGAAGAATTGCTGAAGATTTGTCCAAAGGTGTCAGTTGGGAACTCAGGTATCTTATCAGTAGATGATCTCTTCAAACAAGTCCAAGAGTCGGTTCAGCATGAACCAATGCACGGATTTGGTATTGAGGTCATTGATCGGTTTGTAAGGATTGAACATTCTTTGGAGTCCTTGAGAAAGCTCAGCAAAGGATTGAAAAAGCTTCCCGAATGCCAGCGATATTCATGAAACCTGCAAAATTTGGAATGATCATTCCACTGCGCCTGATGAGAACGAAATGCAAGGCATAATTCGAAAGTTTCAAGAATTTCAGAACAAACAGTCTCAGCTGGAGGAAGAAAAAGATGAAGGAGCAAAGGATGACGATTCAGATTGAGTCCCAACATTTCATGTCATTTCAATCTTGAAATTGACATGTCTTTTTCATTTCTGTTTCATCACATAGGAAGTAAATTTTGACTTGGTCTCCTGCGTGAGAGTCAAGCAAAATAGAACTCTCTTTTAAAGAACACTATTTTCTAGGATTTATCCTATTTTCTCTCGTTTCCTTTTATTATAAATAAGGGATGCTTATGCATTCTAAAGGGTCGAGATTTTTGTAATATTCGGAGCTATTGGAAAGAAGAAAAACTTTGTGTTTTTGTTCAATCATTTCAAAGAATAGGAGTTGATATTATTTTGCAAACTTTGTGTTGTGGGATATATCTTTCTTAAGACATTGTTCTTACGTTCATGATCTTAAGCTATTCTTTGCATAGCATCTTAGTGTTTCTAATCATCTCAGACATTATATTTATGATCTAAAGCTCGTATGATTATTTCGTGCTCTGCATTTACTCGAAAGAAAATATGTTTCTCTCATTTCCTTTCCATTGTGCTTCTTTCATTATAATAGTTTCTAACCCCGTTCATTTACGAAAGCAATACCTTTGAATCGTGTGAATGCAGATTTTGGGATTCTATCCCAACCCCCAATGGTTAGATTAGTGTGAATACTGTATATATTGTTTTCGTTGTGTTTTAGATTAGTAGCAAGCAGGCAGCCTCACCTGTCTTTGAGGAGGGATTTAATCCCATATACTATGGTTGAACCTCATATTTTGGGTTGACAAAATATCCAACCAACACACATTACAAGGAGGAAGGAAAATTTAAGGTTGGGGAGACAATTACTTGGTATTCCGAGCTCCTTGTTGTTGTAAAGACCACTACACAAATGTCCAAGGCTATATATGACAATTATCTTTGAAAGAGACAGGGTAGAAAGCATACTGGTTACTACGCATGAGGTGGATTTGAAGGAGTTTCAAGAAAAGAAAAAAGGAAACATGGCGGAGATTCATAAGATCCTAGCCGAGCTTAAGAAAAATTTGGAAGTAATTGTAACCTTTTGGGGTTCGATTAAGCATCGGCTTAAGGAACTATATCCCCAGGTCACTCACAGAATGGATGCACTAGATGATCTTAGCAAGCAGCTAGAAGGCATTGTATATACCCTGAATGCTAAGAGTGACGAATTAAGTTTTGATGAAGTGATTGCTCTAGTAGGTGACCTACTTCAGTAGCCATAAGGTGAGTTGGATTCTTGGGAAAAGATTGAAGCAATAGTAAAGAAGGGATTCCCACTCCTCCTCCAAAGAATAACAAATTCTTCTATTCTTCCATTCTTTATTATGATTTTCCTGGTCTATTATTCTTTATTCTTTGAAGAAGCAAGATGTTTCCGAGGACATAGAACACACATAGTGTGGGGTGATGTTGGACCCTGAAATATTGACTAAGTACCAAGAGGTGTGTGCGCACGGGACTAGTGTGAAGAAGGGCGCTCATGGGAAAGTGCACAAGAAAAAAGGGTTTAAGAAGGGTTTAAGAGAATCCAGGGCACGCATGAAAGTTAGAACATGAGTCAAAAGTACTTAGCCGTATTTGGCATTCTAGAGGCACTTGAGGAAAAACGTGAGGACCCGACTAGGCGTGATGAGTGGATAAGGTGCCATCCTGGAACTTTGGAGGTCAATAAAAGGATATTCCATTCAGGGAATATTCCTAGAATACATCATTACAAAGAGTGGAGGTTTTACAAAGGGATAAGAATTCATCAATGGAGGAACACATCAAAACTTGGCACATGATATGTTTAGGAGAGAAGGTATGGCAGTGGGTGTTGATCCTATAAAAAGAGATGTTTGGGCTACGAAAGATATATAGAAGGAGACATGGATACACACAGAGAAAATAAAGAGAAGGTAGAGGGTGCATAGATGAGATAAAGAGAAGGAAAGTATCGAAGTGTTGCTGATAATGTTAGGGTTTAGAGAACTTATTGATAGAATGTTATAAAGGATTCCATAAGCATATGTATGGGTACTAGGATCTCAGTAACAAGGATACAATGAGAAAAGTATAGTTAGGGTCTCATAGCAGAGAAACTTATAGGAGTTAGGTATACGATATTTACTATAGATGGCCTAAGATCACCCCTTTGACTTTAATTTGGCTACCATAACTATTTCAAATCAATATATATATATATAGGTTCATTATGTATACTTTATTTATGGGTGTAAACCCTCGTGTTATATGACTTATCATGGCTTAGATCTAGTTTATTATGCTTCTTACAATGTTCTTTAGCTTTTGTAATGCATTAATGGGTAGATCTGTTAGTTGCATCTCTACCTTTTCAAGTAAATGAATGTACTTTTGTTTCTGCAAATCATCCTCCATTAATGGTGGAACCTTCTCACAAATCTCACATAAAGGAGGGGATTGGTCCCCGCGCATTCCTCGGGTGAGCACCCAATGCCCACTGGGTGATAGGCCGGCGCGCTTGGGGTTAGTAAAGGTATTAAGGGTAAATAAATGACTACACCTTTCATTTTCACATATTAAATGAATTATGATTAAGTCATACATTTGGCTATTAATTACACTATTGTACATTTAAATAGTTTTCATAAAACATCTTTTCATCATTATCTTGTGTGGAAGGTAATAACTATTTTAAAGGCCACTAATCTCAAATTTTCACTATGTTTCATCAATACAATACAATAAACATCAAGATTAGTGGCTGTTAGGCTTGGAATATCATGTCATAGTATCTAACTATAGCTATGGAGCTTAGTTCGAGTTTTCGGAAAATCATTATTAATTGTTTTTTTCCGGAATGTAGCAAACTAATCTCAAATGGTTGTTTCATTGCATCAAAGTTTTGAAATAAACATCAAGCTTGGCATCCGTTAGGATTAGAATATCATGTCATAATATCTAACCATAGTCATGGATCTTAGTTGTAGCTAATCATTTTATTTTATGTAAGCCATTAAGAAATATGTTTATTCTAGACATTTCATATTATACAAGATTATATGCCTTTAACAAATCAATGTAATATATTTAGAGCTTAGCGGTCGCTAGGAAATGCCTTAAAAAGCTATCAAATACAAATGGGAATGATTAACACTTTTTTTGAATAGATAAACAGAAAGGATTTGTCATCTCTTAATCTAAATATTTGGTTATATTTTACTAATGGAACTTATCCCAAAGTGTTCATGAAAATGTTCATGTCGTTAAAGGATCACCTTTCATTTGCAAATATTAAATTGATTATGATTAATCCTTACATGTGGCTATTAATTACACTATCAGACATATAAATAGTGTTTTATGTATGGAAGGTAATAACTAGACTAGCGGCTTCTAATCTCAAATGTTTATTACGTTGCATCAACATAATGTAATAAGAAACGAGAATATTGCTCGCTAGGTGTAGATTTTGGACATTGTATTAGTGTTATTGGCATTGATGTCAAGTAACAATTTTTCAAAGAAGTGTCAAGTTCAATCAAGAAGCTAGATTTTGTAGACAAAAATTAGAATTCAAGGCAGTCAAGTAAAAAATTGATACAAGCAAAAGAGGTTTGTTATCCCTAGTTGAAAATGAGCTTGTGATTGAAGAAAATCATATGTGTTTGACATGTTTTTAAACCGTATAGGAAAATAAAGACAATGTTGAAATTAATCCTAAAGTGCCTAAGAAAGAAAGAATACCTCAAAAGCTAACTACAAGCAAGATGAGAAGAAGGACATGGAGATTTGGGAATCTCCTAAGGATTTCATATTGTTATATTTCCCTAAGAATCATAGGGTGTCTTCATTAAGCTTCATGAATAAATTCATCGAGTTAAAGAATAAAATGTTTATTTTGTAAAGAGATCTACAAAGTGATAAGATAAGGTTGGTGACAAGCTCAAGAAGAATGAATCTAGGAGGACATGTTAAAGAGGCTTTGAATAACTTTCATAGGTTGCGAAAACATGTAGGATGTGGAAAGAACTGAGTTTGATTATGAAAAGATGTTAATAATTTGAGGAAAGATATGATGATGCTCTACATATGATAAGACCTTTTGAGGATCTTTGGAGATCTAATCATGATATATAAGGTATGATCTATGTGTTTTATAATCATATTCTTATTGGTTTGAAGTTACATTTGAAAAGTGTAGTATAAGGTATTGTTGGTCCGAAAATCACGCAAGCTTGGGCAAATCTATGGATAGGCAGAGCCAACGGTGTCCAGGGCATAGCCCCTCTTTGAGTTAGCAAAGCGAAACCCGGTTTATTGCTATTCTACAAGCAGGGAATCTATGCAGTCTCACAGTTACGCCTTCGGGGGGTTTTGGATCTCATCCCAGTGGGGTGTTTTTGACTGTGAAATGAAAGGAAAGGAAGAGGGGATGAGGAAAGAGCAGGTCGAAGGAAGAAAAGAAATGAATTCCAAAGCGTAAAGGTCGGGAAGTTTATGTTTTGGGATTGGTAGTAAACATAGACAAACCTACTTACATAAACAAACAAATCAATACTGATGAGCAAATGACAAAAAGGTAGATATGAATCTAACAGAATAAACACATACAGATCTAACATAAGAAAGCTCTGATGTATAACACAAGTATTCAGTACAAAGCCTCAATATTTGTATTGTTGTTTTTCTTCTGTTACAAGAAAGCTCAAAGTCTTTCTCTCCTCACTTCTATTTTCATCTAAAAAATGTCCACCACTTGAATACAACAAGTATTCCAATATATATAGAAGAGGAGAAGGAAAGAAGGCAAAAAGGAGCCAACCACCTATTTACAAAGATATTTACAAAATATCTAAAAGTCATGTTGACTTTTGACAACTTGATGGATGACATCATCCCATGACGCAACATGGATGATGTCATCATTTGTGCCAACATACTTTAGACATTTCAACAAGAAAGTCGAGAAGAGAGAGAAGAAGAGGAAGAAGAAGAAGAAGAAGAAGAAGCAGCTACTCATCGTCATCATCCTGCGGCCGAAAGGGGGTAGCCTGCTTTTGATGCTGCTCAGGTGATGAGATATGGAACTAAGCGCGGTATTCCAAAAACTTGTTAATTATTGGCCCAAGTTGATCCTGAGAAGGATCCTTGTGCCTATCGCTTATTGCCTCACAAGTCTCCCGCTCATCTATAAGCTTCTCTGGGAGTTTGGAAAAGTCCTTCTCCACCTCAATGAGGAACCCGACGAAGTCCCTACAGGCCAGCAGGTTGTTGATAGATTCAGTGTCAAATGTGACCTCTGGCCCCGTTCCTTGAGAAGCGATCTCCTTGAAGATCTGGATGGTTTCATCAGCTGACCTTAAGGTAAAGGAAGGAGTGAGCAACCCTGGAGACATGTTGAGAACAATTCACTCCATTTGATGCATTGTATCCAGGGCCTCTTCCTTTACCTTGTCAATCTTTTCTAGAATAAATTCTAGCTGATCCACCCGATAGTCCAGAGTGGACATGATTTTGTTGAGGGCCCTTGGATGGCCGAAGACGCCGAACTTGACCAGATCTTCGACTGAACAGTCGAACATTTGTTGGAAGGCCTCGTGCTGCAGTCTAGCATGTTCCAGCTCTTCTGATATGGGCCCTGCTAACGCTTGGAGTTCTTTATTCGCCTTACTGATATTCAGGTATAAGTCAGAGAACTCGGCGATCACTTTTTCGCTGTCTTTGAGGATTTGGCTCCTCCAAGCGGAAACGGCCATACCCTGCTCACCGATCTTTGCATATTCGTTGATTTTCTCTGGCCGAAGCTCGAAGTCTTGGCGCGATTGTGGGAGGCGCACTACCCATCTTCTGTAAGGCTTGGAGCAGATATTTGTTTTGCTCCTTTAGTAGCCTTTTCTCTTCTTTTGTCTCTTGAAGCTTTTGACAGAGGGCGTCAACCGCGGAAAGAGCTTCCCCCTGGAGACTTTTAGAAGATGTCCCCATTGTGACTTGGGCCACAGTAAAATCTGTCGGAGACAGATCCTTTTTCTCTTTAAGGGGATCGGGGTATGCAATTTCCATGATTCTCTCACCTGCAGCACTTTTAGAGAAGCGTGTAACAGGCTTCTGCTTCTTCGCCCCTTTGGCTGGGATCACTGAAAAGTCCATCGGAGCGATGGGAACTTTCCTCTTTTGTTGGCTTAGCTGCTGAGAGATCCAGGCTGGTCCTATGGAAGAAGGACCAGAGACAGAGGAGGAGGCAGCTACAGTAGAAGAGGGGAAAAACGTGGAAACACGCGGCGGCGGCATTGAGAGAATAGCCGAAGAAGTGTCCATGGGAGGAAGGGAAACTACAGCTGGAAGACATAGGAAGGGAAGGGAGCCCAGAGATGAGGGAAGAAATGGAGGAGGACAGATCAGTGAGGGAGGAGAAGATAGACGAAGAAGCAGGGGAAAGAGTAGAAGAAGGGGCAGAGGACACGACCAAAGGGATGGTCGCTTGAGTCACTCGAGGAGGGGAAGGAAGAGAAGAAGAAGGGATAGAAGGGACCTCTATTGTGGTAGCAATGCCGACATCCTGAGTGGATGGGCCTATGGGACTATCCTCTGCTGCTTCTTTCTCTGGCGAATCTAGAGTTATTACCTGTTCTGGTGCTGCGGAAGGAGGACTCTCAGGGGCTTCTTCCTGAATGGTGCTGGATTCACCTTCTACACCTTTGCCTTTAAGCTGCTTCTTGGATCGTGAAGGTGCGTTGCCCAATGGGGAGGTTGTGAAATCTACCCCGAGGTAGATTAGCCCGTTCATTCGGCACCAGTGCTCTGTCCTACGCAGAGTTTCCTTGACCCTCTCCTCAATTGTCTGAGGAGCTTTAGTTCTATCAATGGCCGGAAAGGGCCAATCGTCCCCATCTGTATCAGTATATACCTTGTCTACTTCATCTTCTGTTGTTTGGTAGCCTTTGGGGACAATGGCTACCCCATATTGGATGATTTCTGCCAATGCTAGGCGAGAATGATCCTTTCTTCTGAGCTCTACCTCATGGAGGATGTCAATATAAATATCCTCGATCTGAGGAACATGGATTGGATCAAGCTTTGCTCTTGGCAGGTAGCCCCTTGGGTCGAAGGTAGGCCTGGCTGGGAAGTCGTGTTTCAAATTAAGTAACTCCAGCTCTGCAAACATTTCCTTCACCTTGTGGTGGGTAGAGCATGTGTATCGGCCCACTGTGAGGGGGAAAGGAGTTCCACCCTTCTTCCTTTTCAGGCATTTTTCGTGGTATGTGATTAGCTGCCTTGACAGTTCCAGCAGAATCAGCTTAGGCCCAGCATACCTTGGTAGCCTGGTTGGCTCTCCCAAAAAGTTGGCAGCCCTTAGATAGGTGAATGTGGGAAATTGGGTGAACAGGGCCCCCCATTTCTCCGTGGCTGCCACTATGTTTTTGGTCGTACGACCATGAGTCATATTCGGCCTCAGCAGGCAGATGATGTGATAGAAAAACACATCGTTAACTTTTGTGAACTGGGAGATGCTATTCTCCAGCCTCAACTCTGGGTAGTACTCGTATATCTTGACCTGAGGCCAAACTCCACTTCGTGTTAGGCCTGGATAATCCCTCTCGACGCTGTAGCGTAGACCACGTAGGAGTTCATATGAAATACTCTCGTTGTCTTTGAATTGTTATAGCTGCTCAGAGATGGTGCTGCTTATAATTTCCCCCCAGCAAAAGCGCTGATCAGGAAAATTCTTGTTCATTGTTTCCAAGTAGCGCAGCATCCATTTATGGAAGTAATGGGCGTCAGAAAGCCCGAAGACCCTGCTCAGGAAGGTAATGGTATCGCTGAGCTCTTCTGAGAAGTCACTGCGGTGGATGATTTGGGGCCACCGGGTTACCACCTTCTTATTTTTCAGATATACTTCATTCATTAGCTGCATACATTGGTCTTCATTGTCTTCCCAGGCCTTGATGCACTCTGCTTGGCTAACGGCCACAAAGTGCCGGTGGTGAGGGATGCCGAGTATGATCTCAAAATGACGGCAGTGAGGTTAATGACTACCTCGCCCTTGCTGTTTTCGACACACCTTGTGTCTTTGTTGTAACTCTGGGCAATCACCATCATAAATTCATTGTTGACGGCGCTGACGGGGATTCCTCCGGTGAAGTGCAGGGCACTGCCGATCAATTTGTCCATCCATGGACTCCTTGTAACTTTCTGAGTTCTGGCCCAGAATTCCTCCATGTCGATATGCCCCAATTCTGAGTCTCTGACGTCCATGCTGCATTCGGCCTGTGACTCGGGCATTCTGACCCTCTGATATTTGTATTTCATTTCTTCCTCCGTAAGCTTAGCCTTTCCTTTCGGTTTGGTGGGTCTCCTGCTGGATGTAGACATATGTTCTTTCGAACTCAGTTGCTGATCTGCATGAAGAAGAAGCGAGACCCAATCCGAAAAGGTTGAATTAGCCATTTGGTCTTCCATTGGAATGTTAGCAGAAGAAAGAGTTAGAGATTTTTAGGCTCAGGGCGCAGGGCGCATGAAAATTGTAGCTTACAGGGCTAAATAGGTAAGGCGCACAGGAAAGGCGTGTTGCAAAGGTTAAACTGGCGCCAAAGGCGCATGGCGCGTGCATACTGCAGATTACATTTTATAAAAGGCGCATGAAAACATTGTGCTATATAGGGACGAGATGTGCCCTTTGGCGCATAGACTTTTCATGTTGCACTGGGATTTGGTGCGCCCTTTGGCGCATGTAAGGTTTGTGTAACATGAGCTTTTCGTGCGCCAAAGGGAATATGGCGCGGCGCACGAAGGGTTAACGCAACATGATGTTGCTGCAAGGAGGGATGCGCCTACGCCTTTATAACTTCACACGGCGCAGATAAAGCCGGTGTTGCATAGAAGATGGGTGCGCCAAGGGCGCGGGTTTTTATCATGTTGCAAGGGGGACAGATGCGCCATGGGGGCGCAACTGTTTATGATGTTGCAGGACGCACCGATGCGCCAAAGGGAAAAACAGGCTTTTCTCCATTTCTTTCTTCATTTGTTTTAGCAGGGTTATTGGGCAATGAAATGGCTCATCAAAAAGGAGATAAAACCATGCTTTTAGACAGGTTCCCCTACCAGCAGATCTGGACAGAGGGGGAGGGATATGGGAAGATAGCAGGAGGAGGATCTTGATATTTCAAACTTCAGGCACAAACTAAAACCAGACCACCAAGCACAAAGAACCAAAACGCAAAACATGAGAAAGAGAAAAGAACCTCTCACCTGGACAAATAGCGAAAACTTGTAACGGGTCCACAAGGCATTGAAAACAATGAGGCAGGGGCTGACAGGCTCAGAAAAATCACGTGCTCAGTGAAAAGTGAAAATGACATTTTGGGCGCGCAAACACATATATATAGGCGAGCTGGTCATAAATGCGCCACCCACTTTTTAAAAGGCGCATGAGAGTTGCTGTCGACAGGGAAAAGCGTGTGCCCTTTGGCGCATGAAAACGTTGCAGATAGGAAATTAAGCGTGCCTTTGGCACACCAAAAGCTATGTCGACATTAAGTTATGTGCCCTTTGGCACACCAAAACATGGCACAACAAAAGTTGTGCCAACACAGGCGCATGCACCTTGGCGCACGCAAGGAAGGCTCAATATACTTTGGCGCACCAAAAGATGTGTTGACACTGAAAATCATGCGCCAAAGGTTTTAAAGGGGGCGCACCAAAAGTTGGTGTTACATAGTAGTTTCATGCGCCCAGCCAAAAAAAAGGCTCAAAAGACTAAGTTCGAAAAACCAAATTTCCCGGGAAGGGATTTTATAATGTTTCGAACGCAAGGGATCCCTAACGAGGGATCGGAACAAAATTTCGGTATGGTTATCGGTAAAATTGCCCTTGTCAATTTTACGGGATAACAGTATCGAAGTTTGTTGGAGTAAAAATAGAGGTAATTTCGGTCTCAATGGGAGTGATAAAGGAAAAAAAGGATGTTTTATGATGGATTTATGGTAGAAAGGAAAATATTCTTGTTACAAAGTTTGAGTTGTATTATTAACATCAATATTGTTGACTTTTAGGTTGAAGTGCATTTGGGTTTCATCTTGAAGATATAGATCATGCTTTGCGTATATGTTGTTTATGACCGTGTGTTGAAAAATAAGTCATGGTATAACGGTGCCATGGAGATCTAGAAATTGTTATAAGAGCTATGGAAGGAGGTAAAATTTGGTTGAAGTGTGTGTTCTAAAATAAAAAATTGGAGGTTCATGGTTTTGTACGTCAATTCATGAAATAGTTCAAATCAGTTATAGGAGATGGTACAGTGCATATAGGAAAGGTTATGTGATGACTCTTGAGGATGTTTAAAGAAGAAACATATTGCATAAGGTTTATAAAAGGAAGTCACAAAGTATGTTTCTAAGAAGTGTGATTTATCTCAAAGTATGTGTTTTCCTTATAAGAACTATGAAGTTTTACGAGTATTTAAAATTTTGTGCAAGCACATTAACATTATTTGAGGAAGGTTGTGGTGTCAAAATAGTAGTATGAAGGTCTATGAAGATATATGAGATGTATTATTAGTTCAAAGGATAGTGAGTCAAGTTAAGAATTTATTGTGATCTGAAACATGTTGTAGACACTTAAAATTTAACCCGGGTAATTTAAATAATTAAATTGCACTAATTATCTTTTTCCCACAAATTGACAACATATCGTCAATCGGCACACTTCCTCTTCCATCATTGTTAATGAGCTACATTAGGATAGTTAATTAACCCGTCTATCTAAAAAATACACCAATTAACTACCTTCCGTTAAGTAATCTCCCTTTCCATCTAGACTAATTAATTATTATTAATTAATTAGCTTCCTCTTCCATTAAATCATCATTTATTTGATTAAATCCCTCTCATAGTCTAAATCATGTTAATTATTACTTTAAAAACTTCTATAAGTTTGCACACCTATTAATTAATCACTTTGGTTAATTAATAAATCCCCTCAAACCCCATGAGTCACTAAAGGACAAAATAAACTCTCCTAAGGTTGACTCAACCCTTTATAAACCTCCCTTATCCACAACTAACCCAACCTCTCTATTATCCCACATGTAAAGGGATGTAGAGATTCTTTTATCCATTGGGCTATATAAGGAGCCCTCCTCCTACCTTTCTTCTTACACCTAAATGAGCATAGAGCCTAAGCTATAGCCATTTTCATCATCTTAGAGTATTCTTCATTGGAAGAACTAGCTATCTTCATTTCTTGTATTCATCCATACAAGTTTTGAATTCATATAGGGATATGTCAAATGGTCTTATAGCCATGGATTGATAAGAATCCATTCTTGAAAACCTTGGGATTCAAACATACAATCAAACCTTTGATTGTTAAGGATCTAAATAGGTTCATTTCATTTTATTAGCATTCAATAGAGATAGAGATTAATGGATTAACATGTTAGTTTGAATATTTATTCATGTTCTAATGCAAGAATGTTGGTAGATTAGTATTTTTAAGCTCTAAGCATGATGGTGCATTGATTTCAATTTAGCTTTGTTTTAGGACTACTAGGTGTTAGTTCTAATTATTTTTACATTGCTAACAAATTCATGTACACATTTGGCACACCCGGTGGGACATGAACCTTTGTCCCTTAACATTCTAGTTCAAATTTTATTGTTATTTCAAACATTTGGCTAACCCTTTCTATACACATATGTGAAGTGATCTTTATGACTTTTTTGCAATCTTACATGTGTAGAATCTCATTTAGAGCTTTAATTCTAATGGGTTATTGTCAATTTCAAGCTAACATACTAAAATTTGGAGCATTTTGAACTTGTTTGTGTCATTTGGCCATATTTTGACATCGTGACCAAGTACAATTTTTGCACAAGAGACACAGTACACAAATCCAAGCACAAGCACACTAAACCATGCACAGAACACATCCCAAAGCATGCACACACACCACCATCATACTGTACCTTTACTACTTTTGAAAAACTTGTCAAGCTAGCGTAGGAACCCTAACCTCAAAGCATAGATACCATAACCTTTACGCACGCACCATTTTTCTACCGCACACATTATTTCTTTGTATCTATGGCGTAGGTGCCCATATCCTAGCACAGGCATTCTTGGGTAGCAAAAACGCACTTCAAACCTATAATTACACGGAGGGCGTAAGCACCATAACCCACGTGCACAAGTGCTTCACCTCTGAGTTGGCTTATTAATTGCGGGTCTCCAATGGCTTGTGTCCTAAAGTGCCACATCATTGTAGGTTTTATCTAGCTAATTCTTATGTTTGCATGGGTATGTTTACATGCTTTTGCTAGACTAGACATTGGATAAACCTTGCATGCTTAATTATAAGAGTAAGGTCACGTATGATCTTCCCTCATGTCCTTTGGGGTGATCTTGGGAATCATAAATGATTCTTATATATTTTCTTGCTTTGAAAATGTGTAGAATGTCCAAATTGAGAAAAGATGAATATATTTTATGTTTGAACTAAGTGTTTCCATTTGTTGATTTCTTGGATTTTGCATCGTGTATGCTCTTCTCTTGCATCTTAGGATGATCTTGAGAATCGAAATGGCATTTATTATTTTTATGGAAAATTACTAATTCGTTGTGTAGAACCAAAAATGCTTGTCAAAGAAAGGTGGAGTTGAAACAAAATTAAACTACTAATACAGTTTCCATGCAGGTTTCCAAAAGGTGTTCAAGAAAACCACATCCAATTAAACAAGATAAAAAACACACCACAATCATCACACTATATTTACAGGTTTGGATAAGGGTACGCCCCATCCACTTAAAACTAGGACATAACCCCTTTGGCATAATCCTTAAGCTATAACAATGGGGGTGGTCCTAGGAACCCCAAAGTAGTCCACATAAGAGGGAACCTTGTGGACGAAACAGAAGTGCTCCGCACAAACTACTTGACTAGTATTACCATTTGTGAGATTTAGCATCACAAGTCGTTTATATCGTGACCCCAATGAGAGTACATAATGGACACATTTATTGCCAACTATCCTTGAAGGGGGTAAAGTAAATCCATGATACTCCAAGAATTATTCAGTGTGAATTTTTTTGGTAAATCAAGCTTGCTCTTAGATGACTTGTGACACCTAGTTGAGTGAACCACCTAGGAAGCTATCTTTGACCAGGAGCCAACTTTGACCATATCAAAGCCAATTTGAGTTGAGATCCATTGTTCATCACGAAACATGTGAAGCATTACTTTTTCTTAGTTTTTCACTTTCCCTAAGGTGGGGAAAACTATGCCGAAGTGAGGCCAACATTTTTCAACACCAATTGATCTACTTCCTTCACTTTCTTTTAACACTTTTTTGATCAGAAGAAGAGTGAATACCCTTATGTTTTTAATTTATTTTATTCACCACTTTTGTGTCCATTTACGCTCATCCATATTTTTGGCTGGGTTGTTAAACGTCTAAAGTGTGTAGAGATGTTTTTATATCATTAGTAGCCTTGTTGATCTTGATACCCAAGTCAAGATCATCATCGTAGTTATGATTGGTTCATCACTTTGATTCCCCTTGAATAGTTATCTTTTTTATATCATGTCACTATAATTTTTGTATTTACGTCTTCTTTCTTGTAGAATTGACCTAAATATCTATATTGTGATGGTACATTATATCCACTTTAACAATTCCTAGGTATATTATCGCTTTAGTTTGATTCCAATTATTACCTCGATTTTGAAAAGTGGTAAGTGTTACCACTTGTGCATGTTCTATCAATATCATCTTAATATCAATACCTTACTTTCTCACAAATTTTTGTTAACATATCTTGGTGAAATTATTGTGTCACTCACAATCGTAACTAGACACTTTTTGGGATATAGGTGTCTATTGGATTTGGGCTTGCTTCTAGTATACTTTGTTTGGAGGTCGCGTTAACTTCTTGTTATTACTTACGCCTTGTTCATTTCTTTGAACTCGACATAAGTAGGGACATTTTGTTAATCATCTTACAACACCAACTACCTTTTTGAAAACAAATTTAGGAAGTGCTTCATTTGATTGATTGGTTTAAAACTAAACAGTGTGTGATTGAATCTTGCTTAACTCGTTCATTTAAGAGCAATCACTGTGTCACATTGGTTCTTTGACATTCATAATATACCTTGATTTCTTGACATTATTTTTTTCACTTAAGTTTGATAAAAATATTTGAACATATTCACAAGACACCTTAGTGAAACTATTACACATCATGGCCCCTAAAACAAGATTAGGGCTCAAAAAGTAGGATTTCAAAGCAAGATAAACACAAACGTGGGAAAATTCAAACAAAAAGGGTCAAATACCTTTATTGGCCATGATCTTGGGCCTTTATTCTTTATGGATAAAGAAGTAGAAGAAATGATAGATCAAACAAATATCGGGTACTAGCACGAGTGGTGGAGTTAGGATCTAAAATTCCTATCAAACAAGAGATAATCCCACCTACAAATGATACTAATGACAAGGAGAAACCTCTCATTAACATGGAGGATATCTTAACACATGGACATACTTCTACCTCTAACGTGGGAAACAATAATGTAGTGGGATATAGAATTCCTTTCATTAAAGTACCACGTAAAGTCAGAATAGAACACAAAAATTTGAACAACCTCCATGTCATGAAGAAGAAGAGGAACCTCTTGAAGAAGAATTCATTATTCAACAACAAATTTGCAACCTTAGTCGATAATTAGCTTTGTTAACATCTCATGTACAAAAAGAAACAAACAAGAATGTACAAAAGACAAAACCTAAGGTCAAAATTAGTGAACTTCACATGGACAGTCAAGGAGGAGACAATATGGAATACAATCACATATATATCCCTACTTCTCCTACTAAAGAACAATTACTCACATAAGAAATGCAATCTATGAAAGTGACACTTACAAGCCTCCAAGAGAGTACTATGGGGAATAGCAGAAAATATCAATACAAAGAACTATGTCCCCATCCATTTGATAAAACTATGACACTTCAACCCTTCCCTAAGAAGTTTGACATGCCAAAATTTGACAAATATAGAGGGAAAGGTGACCCACAAGATCATGTGAAGGATTTTTACATGGCATGCCAAGAAGTGGCCTATAGCGACAATTACCTCATATGACTCTTTCCAAAGAGTCTAGGGGCCAAGCCTTGGAATGGTTCACTCGCTTACCTTGTACAACATAGAAAGAAACATAACCATTGTGGACTTATGTGGCACTAAACAACACCCAAATGAGACATTCGCTAGCTTCCTACAAATATGGAGAGGGATAGCTAGTTGCTTCCCTTGTGCATTCCCTAAAAAATAGCTTGTGAGTATCTTTGTGCCCAATCTCAACCTAGACATCACTTTTCATCTGCAAATGCATTGTGTTCGCACCTTTGAAGAGGTCATTGAAAAGGGAATTCAAATAGAGAAAGCCCTTATTGCCAAAGGAACCATTAAATCACACTCTAAGGATAACCAAAATGCCAAACCCACAGAAAAGCCAAAAATCTTTAACAAAAACAAGAACGTGGTGGGAGATGGGATCATAGATTCCAAATGTGTACAAATGGTTCAAGTTGGTCAACCTTTTAAACTGACCAAGGGACCTATTCAACCACCACCCAAACATAGAACATTCACTCCTCTCAATGAGCCTTTGTCTGTAATATTGAAGTAATTGGATGCAACTCACATGGTGACTCATCCCACAACAAAACCCTTTGATGAAAATGCTCCAAATCCATCATGGTATAAAGAGCATGACTATTGTGAATTACATCGTGTCAAGGGACACAAATTAGAAAATTGTCTATGACTTTATCACTACATCAAAGATCTCATTGATAATGGGGAGATAGAAGTTGACACCCTAAAGAAAACTCATACGCCAAATGAAAAGATGGGAATATTCAAAGAACCATTCCCTAAACATGGTAAGTCAAATGAGAAAAATTCGGATCGAGGAGATTCATCCCAAAGTTACAAAGTGGTGAATTATCTATATACCAAGAATGACAATAATCATTACAATTCACTCATTGGATGTATCCGCTCTCCTAATGACCATGTGAATACCATTTAGATCAAGGGAAAGGATTGCATTGCGGTAACAAGGTGTGCTCGCCTCATGATTCCTAAACCTTTTCTATCAACCCCATAAGATGGTAACTACAACTCTTAGAACAACTTGAGAATACATCTACCAAGATTTCAATCTTGGATCTTCTTAAAATATCAAATGTACATAAGGACATCTTGTACAAAAATCTTCAGGGGTTAGGAGTGCCACTAGAAGTAGACCCTTTGCATCTTCAAGTTGTGGTGGAAAACATTGCACCAACTGAGTACATCTCCTTTAATCATAGGGAGATCCCTATTGAAGATCCTACACATAATCTCCCCTATATATTGAGGTATTTTTACCCGCCAAAAGATAAAATGGGTGTTTGTGGAAAATGGATCAGGGTTGAATATATGCACTTTGAAACTAATTAAGAAACTAGGACATACAGAAGAATATCTAGAGTCCCATATTATTACCATAACCGCTCACGACAACGTGGAGCGGGAATCAGCTGGAACAATCACATTGCCAATGGAAGTAGGACCAACTTTTCATCATACAAAGTTTCATGTCTTAGACTTGGAAATTCCATATAATATGCTTCTTGGCTGACCATGGATTCATGCCATGCAAGCCATCTGTCAACATTCCATCGGTGCATCAAATTGAAACACGAATGACGCCTTGTCACAATACAAGGAGATCCATAGCCCTTCACTCACTGTAGAGCTCTCAATAGATTTATGCGTAAGGGTACCTATACATGTCCCTCTACTGATATAGTTGTTCCTCTTCAATCCAAGCCATGGATTCATGGGTAGATTCATATTCCATAAGTTCTTGTGCCCATGATTCTTCTACATCAACTTATCCTTTTGATTCATGGGAGATGAAGGTTCTAGAATACGGTTATGGAGAATATAATGTGAAACAATCTCTTTTGGTTTTAGACCTATCATTGTCACCTAAAACTACAAGCCAACCCAACTATCATTTCAGGAAGTCTAGAGATGAGCAAACTATTAGGTCATTTTTACCTAGGGATTACTCACTAAAGAGAAATTATTGGACCCACCTACGACTTGGGTCCCAGAAGATACTCAACCAACTTGCTACCAAATCCCTGAGTATGAGAAGTCTAGCCGAATGATGTATTTTATGGGCTACAAGGGTCTAGGATGTAGAAAGAATGAGAAAGGACCAAGAGAACCAGTTCCTCTCCCACATTTCAAGATAGAAAGATACGGTATCGGCATTCAACCCTATGGATCGCACCCCAATGATCAATACACTACCTATTCTGAGCATGAAGATAACTCTGATTATTTAGATAGCAACACATATTCCCACTAAATCCAATACAAGGATCTTGCCTCCATGAACCTATTCATGGATACCGTTGTCCTTACCTTAACCCCCACTAAACCTAAAATTGACCTTGTTACCCTTGCCTTGTAAAAAGGGACCAACAACATCATGTACCACTAGACCTCTTGAAAATTATGAGGCCATTACGGAATTCATCGGCATTTGGGATGCAATTCCGATTGTAAACTATGTAAGAAGGTTTTCTACATTGACTTAAATACTGTGCTTACTTCGTAGAGGAATTTGAGCTTTGTGGTCAGCAAAACTTAAGAAAAATTGAGGGAAAAAGTTACAACGAAAATCTTTAGTAAAAACAAAAGTCCAAGTAACATAGTGAAAACCTCTTTGAGGCGATGGTGACAAAAAAGTTATAAAATCAATGGACAAGAAAAGTAACCATGTCAAGGGTGAAAATCATGTAGAGAAACCCTTGGAAGAAGATCTCAACCTTCCTCCCGATCCTATGTATATGGAGGATTTGTCAAAAATGCTAGTGGAATAAATCATTGATGTAAACATTGGAGCAGAAGACGACCCAAAAATAGTCAAATCGGGAGCTTCACTCTCAAAGACGGGAATAGAATACATTCACCATGCTTCAGTGGAAATTTGTACATGTATTCATATGGTCCTATAAGGATATTTCGGGCTTGGATCAAACTTTGGTAGTACATAACCTAGTTGTGCACGCAGACGTCAAAGCCCATCAAACAAAATATCATAAAAATGCATCCATGGGTGGCTCTTCTAGTTAAAGGAGAGCTAGAAATATTGCTAGCAACGGGCTTCATTAGACCTATTGATTACTTAGAATGGATATTGAATATAGTCCTCGTATAAAATAAACATGTTGGGATCATAATCTGTATGGATTTTAGAGACATCAATAAGGCATGTCCAAAAGATGATTTCCCATTGCCTAATATTGACATGATTGTTGACTCAGTGCAAGGGATATGAGATACTATCTCTTATAAATGGATTTTAGGCTACAATAAAATCAAAATAGCAGATGAAGATCAACACAAGACAACCTTCACAACCCCCTGGGGGACTTTTTGTTATCAAGAAATGCCCTTTGCCCTCAAAAACACGGAGTCTGACCTATCAAAGGGAAATGACCGTGATTTTCCCTTATATGATTCATGACATCATGGAGGACTATGTGGATGATATCCTTAGGAAATCCAAAATGAGATCAGATCACCCTGATATTTTGTGGTGTATCTTCGAACACCTACGGGAATACAAAGGTAGATTAAATCCAAACAAATGTGTGTTTGGTGTATTGTAAAGAAATTTTCTTAGATTCATTGTATCAAGAAGAGGGATTGAGGTAGACCTAGCTAAATTTACCACCATTACTGAAATGCCTCCTCCCAAAAACATCAAACAACTACGCAGCTTGCAAGGAAAGATACAAGCCATCTATTGCTTCATTTCCCAACTTGCTAACAAATGTCATTCATTCACCCATCTACTTAAAAATGATGTTTCCTTTATTTGGGGACCAAAGAAACAACATGCCTTCGCCTTACTTAAGAAATACTTATCCAATCCACCTATCCTCATGCCTCCAACTCTCGGTGAGCCACTCCTGCTGTATATTTCTACTACTCAATTTGTTATTGGTGCCCCACTCACCCAATGTGACCTCAGCCACAAAGAAAAATCCCTTTACTATCTCATTCGTACTCTAATTTCTTATTAACTCAACTACCCTTAGATCGAAAAAGATTGTTTAGTTGTAGTTTTTACCTTCCAAAAACTTCTCCATAACCTATTGAATACTAAAACCAAGCTTATATCCAAAGTTAACCCACTCAAATACATGTTGTCAAAACCCACCCTTATAAGTAGAATGGATAATTGGATCATTTTACTAAGTGAATTTGACATTTAGTATGTACATCAAAAGTTGGTTAAAGGACAAGTACTCGCCGATCAATTAGCGAAATCACCGTTACCAGGAACAAAGCCTATGAATCTAAATCTTCCAGACACTTCATTAATGTATATTGAGGAATTTGTCATGTGGCAAGTGTACTTTGATGGATCTTTTACTTTTCATGGTTCGGGGGCTAGGTGTGGTATTAATTAATCCTTCAAGCACCCCATACCTCAATATTTTCACCTTGGTTTTCCTTGTACAAATAATATTGTAGAATATGAGGTGCTCATCACTGGGATGAAGCTAGCAATAAAATGGGATATCCATCATGTTAAGATTGTTGGTGATTCACAATTGATCATCAAACAAGTCAATGATGAATACAAAGTCAAGGATGAGAAATGCATCCCCTATAAGAAACTAGTGGAATTTTGAAAGAGTATTTTCTACGTATTACATTCGAAAAAATTCCAAAAGAAAAAAATAGATCCGCAGACACTATGGAAACCATAGGTTTTATGCTACGAATTCCACCAGAGAGCAATGATATTACATTCTTTGTGGAGAATCTACACTAGCCTGCGTATGACATTCCAGAATATTGTTTGGCTTGTGAAGTTTTTGGTCCCTATTCCCCATGGTATGCACACATCTATGCATATCTTAAACACAATACCTTCCCTCTTGACATCTCCCATTCTAAAAACAAATCCTTATCCACCAGATAGCTCGTTACACCCTCTTAGGAGATACGCTCTATTGTCATGGCTATAATGGTAACTTTTTACGTTGTCTAGATGTAACAGAGTCGGTACAATAAATCAAAGAGGTACATGAAGGGGTGTGTGGTGCCCATACAAACGGGATGGTTCTAGCTAAGAAATTTTTGAGAGTAGGATACTATTGGCCTACTATGGAAACAGACTTCTGAAACTATGTGAGGAAATGCGTACTATGTCAAAAGTATGGAAATTTCATCCATACGCCATCACAACCATTCCATCCGATCAGAACCCCATGGCCATTTTCCAAATGGGGACTTGATTTAATAGGTAATCTCACCCCTACTTCATCTAATGGTCAAACCCACATCATCATGGCTATAGAATATTTCACTAAGTGGGTGGAAGTTATTCCTTTGACTTATGTTACGGGTGCTCGATTTCAAAGTTTATCATGAAACACCTTATATTCCAAAGATGGCATTCCTACGCACCCTTTTGGGCATGTGCGCACCTTGTGGCTTATGCGCCCCCATTTTTGGGGACGTGTACATGTGCATATCCACCTTATGGCATTTGCACCATGTTTTTGTTACCTACACGTGTGCGTGGGTGTGTGTTGTGTGTGCGCTAGGGTTTTGGTGCTTGTGCATATGCTCAGATGCTATCTGCATGTTCACAGGTGCACATACACTTTTGTGGCATTTGCGCGTACACGTACACATTTTTATGTACCTGTGCATGCATGCATATGCTTTAGGGGTCTTTGTGCCACCTTAAGGGTGGCTACACCCCAGCAAATGTGTTACACCCTACATCTAACCTAATAATTAATGCATTAATTACAATATTAAATGTGTAATTGACAAGATAGGTCAAGCTACTCATTAAGGAGCCATTGTATGGGTGTCGAGTGTACTCTCGACCTCAGTCGGAGTGTCTCCTAAGGGCTCTCCCTCTCACCATCGTCCTTGTCGCTATTAGGGGTCTCATCATAAAATTAGGAAGCGATCATTGCTAACAAATTAATTGCTCATGATGATTTACCCCCTGGATGGGGTATATTAAACCATTCTCGGTGGTTGTGATGCCTGCAAGACTATTTTGACATTGTTGTTGCTCTAACTCTTCTTCTACTCACCGTGAATAATTATTTTATTTAAATAATTATTTTTCTTTCATTTTTCGTTGTGTTGGGGAATTATTTGTCATCTGGTACTCATTTCTTCTCACTAGGACAATTTTATTTCTCCTAGGTGATGTCACTTCTTTTTCACACTCCATCAACGAATTATTTTTATTAAATAATTATTTTGTTAATCTTTCCGTTGTCTTTGGGAGATATTCACTACTGTTTCTTCTTTCTTCTCCTGGGAATTTCTTTTCTCTCGGGAGATTATTTCTGATTCTTCTAACTTCTTCTCTATCCAAACTATCCAAATTCTAAATAAAAAATTTAAAAAATTCAATTTAAAATCCAAAAAAATTCAAAACTTTTTCAAAAATCCTAAAAATTGTAAAATTTACAAAACTAGGTAAACCATCTCATAACGGCTGAAACTTGTGTCTTGCACATGGTATTCATTCCATATATTTCTGGAATTTTCATGTGTTCACAGATCAAACAACTCATGGATCATCTGATTTACAACCATTTACAAAGTTATCCTACTTGCTTCGTCGGTACTCTGGGGCACATCTAGTTATATGATACTATTTTTCGTTGCACACAAATGCTTTATCATTAGACCCAGGCATCCTTTATCATCTCCCCTTGCATGTATCCTTGTTAGGGGCATCATTTTTCACCCTTATCGTCAATCACAAACATTTTAGGATCTTCATCTTGATAACAAAACATATGTACAACCTTCTTGACCGTTATTGGTTGGAATATGTGTGCTTGTACTTGTTTTCCCTATTAAATGAGTTTGGTTCCTTCTCATATTGCATTTATTTTCATATGTTGCATTGATTTGGTGTTTTCAAAAATGGAAAACTATTTGTAGTATGTATTTTCATTTCATCCTAAATTTTCCGTATGCTTATATTTTTAATAAGGACCAATGACGTAGATGTTTGGCAATATGATAACAATAAAGTTGTTCTAATACACAGGATGAAAGCTTGTGATTTTCTCTCTATGTCTTCCTTCCTCTTCTACATCACTCTCCTATCAACATTCCCCTAGAGAATCCTGCCAGTACCCATTCTTCTATCCTTTTTCGATCGTCGATCACCTTCTTTCATTACCCCATCAACACTCGAGGGGGCATCTCCCACTTCTACTAATTTTTCTTCTATGCCTTCAAAATGTATTTGTCTACTATCTTTGAAGTTACGTCACTTACGCCACCCTAAAGAGGGGAAAATTTAGACACCTATAATTTAACCCAAGTAATTTAAATACTTAAATTGCACTAATTATCCTCTTTCCCGCAAATTGACGACATATTGTCAATATGGTGCACTTCCTCTTCCATCACCGTTAATTAGCTACATTACACTAGTTAATTAACCCGTCTATCCAACAAATACACCAATTAACTACCTTTCATTAATTAATCCCCCTTTCCATCTAGACTAATTAATTATTATTAATTAATTAGCTTCCTCTTCCATTAAATCATCATTTATTTGATTAAATCCCTCTCACAGTTTAAATCATGTTAATTATTCCTTTAAAAATCTTATATAAGCTTGCACACCTATTAATTAATCACTTTGGTTAATTAATAAATCCCCTCAAACCCCATGAGTCACTAAAGGATAAAATAAACTCTTGTAAAGTTGACTCAACCCTTTCTAAACCTCCCTTATCCACAACTAACCCAACCTCCCTATTATCCCACATGTAAAGGGATGTAGATATTCTTTTATCCATTGGGCTATATAAGGATCCCTCCTCCTACCTTTCTTCTTACACCTAAATGAGCATAGAGCCTAAGCTATAGCCATTTTCATCATCTTAGAGTATTCTTCATTGGAAGAACTAGCTATCTTCATTTCTTGCATTCATCCATCCAAGTTTTGAAGTCATATGGAGATATGTCAAATGGTCTTGTAGCCATGGATTGATAAGACTCCATTCTTGAAAACCTTGGGATTCAAACATACAATCAAACCTTTGATTGCTAAGGATCTAAATAGGTTCATTTCATTTGATTAGCATTCAATAGAGATAGAGATTAATGGATTAACATGTTAGTTTGAATATTTATTCATGTTCTAATGCAATAATGTTGGTAGATTAGTCTTGTTTAAGCTCTAAGCATGATGGTGTATTGATTTCGATTCAGCTTTGTTTTAGGACTACTAGGTGTTAGTTCTAATTATTTTTGCATTGCTAACAAATTCATGTACACACATATTTCAATAAGAATTGTGACATTTGTATATGTTTGGACATCTAAGACAAAGTAAGTATGGTTTGAAAACCTCTTTTGGGTTCATTAAATTAGGTTTGGTATCTATTAAAGACATTATACATGTAATTAAATGGTTTGTGCCATGGGTTTGGTTTACATCTAGGTGAGTACATGATTTGAAGGTATGTCAAGCCTCATTTTTATTTCTCCTAAGAGTGTTTCAAGGCCTTATTTTTCCTAAAGAATGTGAAATGTATGTTCTTTTTGCTTGGATTAGTACTGTGACTGAACTAGATCTATAAAAGTTAAGAGAAGAAAGATAATTGAAAATATGGGCTTTAAATATGCAAAAAGTTACTCCAAGTTTTTTATGTTGTTGATAAGGTATTTCCTAAGGTATGTATAGTCATGTGAAGGTATTTATTATTTATATGATGTAATGACTTAGTTTATTGATTGTCCCCACTAGTTAGAAAATTGTAATATCCCTATGTGCACTATAAATAAGTGTTCCAAGGAAGGATTGGGTATTTTAAGGTTTAAACTAGAGTCGAGATCATAGTTATAGGGAGTCTTGTCAAAGGATGAAGATACATGGTTTACTGTTCTTGAAATAAGGATGTATCATCTCAAGGGAGATGTGTTCGACATACATCTTGAAACAAATTCAAGGTGTAATCACAAGAAAAAAAAGAGTATGTTTCTAATAGAATCAGGTCCAAAAGAGGTCTGTAAAAAAATGAAGATCAAGATAGGTATGTATGTTTTCGGGGGAGAAATGAGCATTTAAGGAAGGACGAAATCTAGGTCCATGGATAATTTTTTATCATTTGGTACCAAGAAAGTGAGTGATCATTTCAAGGGGGAGAATAAAAAAATTTAAGCATTCTTGTTGATGCATTCATTTCAAGTTGTTAGACTTCCTTTTTCATAGATGTCAAATGGGGAGAGTTAACTCAAAAACAAGAAATGAGAAGTCTAAAGGTGCTTGTGTGTTTGGTTGTCATTAATGTTTCGATGATGATTTCCATTGATGTCAAGTAAAATTGATTTCAAAGGGTTTCAAGGTGTGTTGGAGAGAGATTATTATATTTTCTAATGTTAAATGGGGTGTTAAGAGGCATTATGTATTGCTTTGGTGAAGTTGCATGGTGTCTAGGTGTGTGTGCATAGTTCTTAATGCATGGTCAAGAAATTAGGTGTCATGTATGTACCTCATGAGTTGTATGAAGGTTTGTATGATTTCTAACATGTTCAATATGATGTGTTATAGTTTTTAATGATTATGTAATATGTTGACAAGGTCATTCCACTTGAGGTATGTGTTGACCCATGCCATTTTAAACCTAGTCCTGAACCTAATGCATAGCAGATGGCATGATTTCTTGAATTAAGAATAATTTCAATCATGTTTAGGAATTTTTAAGGTGTTTTTATGTTTTATAATAGGTTCATATGATGTTTAAGGCCGTGTTTCAAGTTAATAATGTAGGTTCAAGGTCCTTTTGGAACAAGACTACAAGATAAGGCAATGAATGAATGAGTAATTCATGGTGCATGGAGTGTTTCAGAGGTTACAAGATATGAGTAATAATTTTAAATCAAGAATAAGGTTGTCCTAGAGGTGTGGAAAAAGTTTGAGGTCAAGGGGATGATCTCAAAAGTGAATTTCCGAGCTCAATATGCATCTTTGGTTTCTCACCCACACAATTGAGTTTTGCATGGATACCTAGGCCTTTGGTAAATGTTAGGTCATGTAGCTAATAATAATTAACAAGAATAATGAGGTAAAATGGAAGTCGGGTTTTATGAACCATCGTTAGAAGCGAGAGCAGGTCTAAAACCCTCCCAAAACCCTAGTTCTAGAGTGATAGGTAACATATGAAATTTTTAGCCATGAAATGTATTGAGAAGTATAATTTTATGATTCATAATTTTATAGGACTCCTTAGAGGTTATTTTGCAGTGGTCTCATGTTCCGGATCTGCTAGTAAGGTACAGAAAAACTTTTATTTTGAGAATATTTGATGGTACAAATTTGTGTTGCAAGTTTCATGGAGTGAAACCAATTTTTCTATATATATTGGGATGTGTAATAAGTGATCATGAAAATATATGGGAATGTTTAGTGTAAGAAATGGGTAAAATAAGGCTTCCGAGTTAACCTACAACTTTTGATCTTGAATGTGTAAAAACAAGTCATGGTGGTTCAAGGTGTGTTTATTATTTTTCATGTTTTAGTAATGAATTATGGGTATAAATAGTGTGTTGATGTATAATGCGATGTGTTGTAGCTCTTGGAATGGTCAGAATAATTTTTTCATTTTCAATCCCTAATGGCCTAATCAACCCTCTTAGGCTTACCAAGAGGTGTGTTGGAATAGGTATGCTTGGTTGGTTTTCTCCATGTGACATATGATTATGAATTATTGAGGAGGTGTTTTAGGAACCTGGATATGTGTTTCATCAAGTGAATTTTTTTAGGAGATTCCTTGAATATGTTAGAGGATTGTTAGCTCAAGACATGTTCTTGAGTCCTGTGAAGCTAGTTTGAGCAGCTTTTTTGGAGTTGCATGCATTTTGGGATATTGTACCTTGATTTGAAGGATGTAATGAGTTATGTGATTTTTCTTACATACATATATTCCTATTGATATGCCATATGTTCCATGATTAATTTATTTGGTATGATAATTCATTCACTTTCCAGACTAATTTTTAGGTGTTTGAGACCTAGTTGGCGATTGTTGATTCTAAGTGTGTTCCATGGTGAAGTTGGATGTTGCATAGTGCTTTTATCTTATTGAATGTTTTGAAAGGATTTTCATGACATGTATGGGTCTCATGGTGTCTTTGTGAAGCTTTTTTGTGCCCTTAGAGTTCAATTCTTGACTTTCTAAGAGATGTCTTGTGTTTTAGGCCTAATTGAGAAGTGTTGAGCTTGTTTGAATTGTGTGTGCCTATGCTGACCTATTTGGTCTCTACATTTGATTTATATGAGAGTGTGGAATGTTTTTTTTGTTAACATGACATGACTTAATGGTCTTATCCAACCTCTTTTTCTAAGGAGATTAGTCATGTATATAAAGCAAGTGTATTTGCTCCTTTGAGCTAGTGGAGAGTAATGGAGAAGTGAGTGAGATAGAGAGAAGTGTGTGAATAGGTGAGAGGGCTCTAGAAAACATAAAATAAAAGGATGAATAGGTGATAAGAGAGTAGAATAATGGATTCAAGTTCATTATACCTAATCAGCACATATTGGTGCAAGTTTGAGCGAAGTAGGAGAATGCATGGTTTGAGAGAGTTTTGAGAAGAGAGAGATGAACAAGTGATCACAATCAGTTGTTGAAGTAAAAATTCATGAAGTTATCTTCATATTTACGTGGTTGAGTTTGTGTTTGATCATCTTAGGGGTTATATCTTCCTTTTAGAGTTGGTGCTCTACTAAATCGGGTTTTTGTTTTACTTGTTGGGTTAGTTCCTCATTAAATCAGATGTTAGTGCTCCTTGTAGGGTTGGTGCCCTACTAAATTAGGGGTTGGTGATCCTTGCGGGGTTCGTACCCCACTAAATTTGAAACATGGAAAATAATTTTATATTTCAATGGGTTTCTTCCCCTTGAGGTTTTCCCACTTAACTATGGTGTTCTTGTGTTCTCTCTTGTTTCATGCACTTTGTGAATGGTTATTACACACTTAATAAGCTCATATTGATTATGTATGTTGAATGGTTGATCTAAATGATGAATGTAAGTTATGATCAATTAAATTAAACTTTTGTATGACTGATTCACCCCCTCTCAATAATTGTGCTTCCAATAGTAGAATATCAAGCTCGAATATCTAACCACAGTAATGGAGCTAATCTCAGTTTTTAGGGAAATCATTACTAAATGTTGTGTTTGGAATGTAATAACTAGCCTAGTGGAATTTAATCTCAAATGTTCATTACGTTGTACTAAATCAATGTAATAAGCATTGAGCTTAGCGGTCGCTAGGCTTGGAATATTATGACATAATATGTAATCATAATAAACTTCTTACTAACCTAAACAAGGAGATATTAGAAATTTTATGCCACGTGTTAATTACTTAGTGGGTAGTATTTGAATAATAATGCTATAGGTTTATTCATGATTTAACTGGTTTATTATTTTTTGAAAACTAATGTTATAGGTTTAAAAAGTGACATATGTCACATTCCAATTGGATAAGTATATTAAAAATGTGTACACTATTTAGCAATGTGTGTGCTTTATCAATTTAAAACAAAAATAGTTTAATATTGTTTTAGTTTAATGTAATTTGTTTATTTCCGGATAAATAACTAGGTTTCATATATTTGAAAAAATGCATTTTTAAAAAGTAATTTTATATTTTATTTTCCCCCAAATTTTATTTTCCTCATGGTTTTTCAAATTTCAATTTCCCCTGTATTTTTGATATGGTTTGAAATTTCAACCTCCCGCTCTTTTTTCTTAATGAGGGGGAAATTCAAATTTTAAGATTTCAATATCCTATGAAATGTGCAATGAAATTTTATTAAATATCACTAAAAACAATTATTAGGGTTTCTACATTTTTGGTCTAATAGGAGGGTAATCTAAGAAACTTAAAAATATATTCAAAGAGTTGTGGGTACAACTTGCGGTCATTTTTGTAAGGAAAATATGATGTAATGGAAATTATATGATTTTTGAAGCAGGTACACAAATTAATTTGTGGAGAGGATCACATAAACAATTTTAAATAGCAAGAAAAAAAGGGAGATAAAAACGAAATCATTCCATATATCTACCATATAGAATGAGTATTTATCAAAATTATCTACCATATACTTCTAATCTATCAAATTCATTCCATACATTTTTAGAACAGAATTTATCAAAATTGAAGGGGTTTGTGCACTGATTGTTTGAGAGAACGTTTGAATCGAACCTCTTGAAAACAATTGTGTTACAAATCTTCCCCTTTTACTTTGCACCACAATCCAGCCCGATTTTTCTCGGATGAATCATGTTACACTACATTTTTAGTTCCTTTATTTTTCTTGTTAAACCACCTTTTTGTGCCCTAATTAAACCCTTGTGCTCCCTTTCCATCTCTTCTAGCATCGTTAAAATATTTCTTGCCTTGCACTTTGTTTTCTCTCGATTTGTCCTATCGATTCTTTTTTATTTCTCTACAATTATTAAATTTCCATCACACATCTTCAAATATGTATGAGTTATAATGCTTTGGGAAACAAAAAGTTGTCAGTTTTCACATCTTTGTAAAACAATCAAAAAAGTGTTTAATAGTATATTGTTTTAGGAAGCAATTAATTAGGTCTTTTATATGCTAGATTTTTAAAAAAATTATTAATATATTGAAAATAAATGTAGATAATTATCATAGTTAAATTTAATTATATTATTACACTTAATTGTCAATATTGAGTCAACACTCCTAAAAATTCAATTTCTAAAGTTAGTAATTTAGAAGATGTGGAAGAAAAATAATGATATTTTTTACATCTTTCCTATGTACATGTAAATTATATTTAAATATAATAACTTACATATATGCACAAAAAAATATAATAAATATCAATATCAATCTATTTAATAATAAATGCATATTAAAAATTCGGTGGAAGGCGATCGCAAGGTTTGAACCCAATTTAAAATATGAACGTTACACACGGCAGAAACATTTATCCTGCTTCGACCCATGTGGAATCTACCCTGAATGACACGATATCTAGTGGAATCACATGGGAAGAGTTTGTGAAAGGGAATTCAAATGCTTAACGATTACCCAACCAAAGCTAGTGATAGTGGCCCTCTAAAGCTGACATCTCCTTCCAAATGGACGAGGATAGATAGTTCCACTTTTTGATTCCTGAAGAAATAATCAATGAGACTTTAAAAATAATTATCTAACACTTATCGGGTAAGTTTATGGGCTCTAGACAAAATATTAATACTATTAGAAGATGGGATCATAGGAAATGGTCTTCAAAAGGTAATATGGAAATTTTAGTCATGAAAAAAGGATTTTTTTAGTCAACTTCTCTATGTTAGAGGATTAGACAAAATATTTGTTGAGAGGTCCATGGTTTCTTGAAACATGGGCCTTTTACTTGAAAAAATGGGCACTTGAGTTCAACCCAAATAAAGAGACAATGAAAGACATTTTAATATAGGTGAGAATTTCGAGATCTCCCTCTTGATTGATTTTGGGAAGAATCCACAATCTTGAGTTGTTAAATCTTTGGGGTCACTCATTGGTTTTAATAATGCCACAAAATCTAGTATAAAAGTATTTGTTTCTCGATCCTACATTAGGTTGAAGGAAGGTCAACAACTCTCTGATAGCATCCTATTACATTCCTCCATTAGAACATGGAGACAAGCCTTGTATAAAAATCGTAGACACCTAAATTTTGCTTATGCAATTTTATTGCTAAAAGCACACTAATTACCCTCATTCTTACCATTTTGGTTAATTAACGATGCTATGTTTATTACCTAACCTCTATCACATTATGCATGCCAATTGATGACACATCATTAGTCATAATCCTCTTCTGAACAAAAATTAGCAATTTTTAGCTAATTAAGTCTATTTACCCTTGTTTTGATCAATAAAACCCTTTTATGGGCTCAAACCCCTCTTCTAACTAATCAAAATCACCCCTTTTCCCTCCAAGACATTCCAAAAGGCTTCAAAATCTTATCCTAGCCTCTTAATTGACCCTAATTGGTTAATTAAGGCTCCTCACATGCTAATCACTTGTTAATTCACTAATCATGATTAGCAAACCTTAATCTACTTTATGCTTTTAGTCCCACATGCACCAAGATGCAAGTTTTCCTCAAATAGAAAACTATAAAAAGGACCAAGCTCTAACCTTAAAAATTTACACCATACTTTGATTAGTATATCATATAAGAAATATGATTAAGAGCCTTACTTCCTTCTTGGATTAGCTTTCTCAATCTTTGCATCCAATCTTCATATTGGTTAGTAGAGGGATATCTAATATGACCTTGTATTAATTGTTAGAGATATCCTCTCACTATTTGTGGAGTAAAACAAACATAATTTGATTTCCTTAGATCAAATTAGATCTATGTTCATTACTAATCATCTCACATAGTAAGGATGTTTGTAGATTAAATGTTTGATTTCATTTAGTTTCCATTAATGCAATCTTTTGAGATTTTATCATGATGTTTCATTCTTAAGATTGATCTTGGCTCTAGGATATTATGGTGTTAGCCTTTACTAGTTAGTCATATTGCAAAATTTTAGGGTGTTATCATTTGGCACACCCAAAGGTGGGACTTTTCCCCATTACATTCATTCCATTTGAAGTTTTCTAGATTAGTTTCAAGATTTTTAGAGTAAATTTCAAGTTTTGTAGATTAATTTAAAGTTTTGATAGTTGCTTAAACTAGATTAGTAGTATATGCTTTATTTTTATGTTCTTTACAGGGTCAAAAGAGGTAAAGTGTTGTCAAAATTGCATCAGAATATCAAAGATCTATGTTTTATCATATTTTTCTTGTCAAATATTGTGTTTTGATGAGCTACGAGAAAGGGCACGCATACGCTAAAAGGTACGTGTGTATGCTTAAAGGGTCGTGCATACGCAACATTGAGTTTTGACCTTCTATAACTTATTTTTTCCAGACTCACGCATATGCTCTACTCGATGTGCATATGCCTCTCGAGTCGTGTGTGTGTATGCGATAATAGCCGTGTTTTTAACACGAGAGGCATGTATATACATAAACCAATGTGCATACTCTCTTAGGCTTGTGCATATGCTCTCTCATGCGGTGCATAGGTGCATTTTGTGTAATTTTTCACACTTTTTCAAAGTTGGCATTTCTGATTTTTGGTTTGTGGTTGGTTGCAGGTTTCTATAGCTATTTTCGTAGGGTTTCAACATTTAAATTATATTTTCTAACAATTTACTTAATTTTTTGGTGAATGCTTTTATTTCCATGCTTTGTATGAGTTTGGGATAAAGTTGTGTATGCTCTTCTCTTGCACCTTATGTGATCTTGAGAATCAAAAGCAACTTTAAACCTTCTTTTTCTAACCTTAGAGTAAGTAGGAAATTTCATTATTCATTTTTATGCTTAAGGGAATGAACTTTTCATTTGGCATGTATATGATCCTTTAGTTTAAGATATTTTCATTTGATAAACAATCAAGGCTAAAGCTTGTGTATGCTCTTCTCTTGCACCTTGTGTGATCTTGAGAATCAAAAACAACTTTATTTTTTCACTAAAAAGCACTTGGATTAATTGGGAATGAACCTTGATTTACAAATCATTATGGTGGTTATTTGATTTACAAGTTTTTCATTGTTATCTAGTTGGGTTGTTTGTTGTGTATGCTCTTCTCTCGCATCCTTGGATGATATTGAGAACCAAAAACAACATTTAATCCTATTTTTATGATATTGTAGATATTTTTGGATAACTACTAACTATTTTATATAAGACCTAATTCTTGCCAAAGAAAGGAGAATCTAAAAAAACCTCTAATTACACATGTGTTGCAGGTTGCCAAACGGTGGTCTAAACCAAATTTCCTAATCCAAAAGATAATAAAACACACCACACCTTTATTCATCACATTGTCTATGTAGGTTTTGATTAAGAGTTACGGCTCATCCACTTTGAACTAGGAGAAACTCCCTTTGTCATAAGCCTTAAAATAACAAGAGGGATGCTCCTAGGAACCCCAAAGTAGTTCACGCAAGAGGGAACCTTGTGAACAAAACAAGAAAGTGCTCCACTACCCAATTGATTAGTACGCCTTGGAGAGATTAGAGTCAAAATTATCTTCATATGACCCTAATGAGATATAACTGAATGCATTTATTGCTCATTGTATTTAAGGGGTAAATTAAAGTTAGGATACTCCAAGACTAGTCAGTGTGACTTTCTTGGCAAACCAAGCTTACAGAGGTAATTTGTGACACCTAGTTGAGTGAACTAATAGGAAGCTTGTGGCTTAGAGCCAATTTGATTTAGACATCGTGTTTTAAAGAGATCTCACAAAGTGACAACTTTTTTGGAGTCAAAACCTTGTTATTTAAACAAGGAGAGAGTCCACTTAAGTTGAAACTACATTTTATTCATCACGAGACCTACGACGTGTTACTTTGTCCTAGTTTTTCACTTGTCCTAAGATAAGGGGAAACTCGACCGAAGTTACACCTAGTTTATTTCATCACCACTTGGTCTTACTCCTTTTTCTTCATGTTTCCCATTTTGGGATAAAATAAAAAAACCCACATGAATACCGCTAGAAATAATCATGTCCACCACTTTTGTAGTCTTCTTACATGAATAGGTTGAAATTTTGGAATGCAAGTGTTGAAAGTGTGAATGGTACGTCTTCATGTTCTAGTAGGCCCTTTATCTCACACCCATATTGAGACTAATTATCATTGTAGTTAGGTGATATCATCATTTACTTCCTTTGAGTTGTTATGCTACCCGCATTATAGCCATATAATTGTGATACTTATGTCTTGTTTCCATTTTGAAACTTGGTCTAGTCTCTAAATTGTATTGTTATGTTGCTCACACGCATAATAACTTCTTGATATACTTAGGCTTAGTTTTTAATCCTAACATTTCCTTGAGTTTTTTTGAGTGTTGAGGTTACGTTGTTCACATTGCGATAACATCATTTTGATACTAAAATCTTGCTTTCTTGTAAATCTTGATTAACATGTCCAAATAGTGTTGTTACGTTGCTCACATTTATAACTTCCATTTTCAAAGACTTGGACTTTGTTGGTGTCTAAAACTGGTTTTAGTATACCTTGTTGGAGGATCGCATCAACACTTTCTTAGTATTTAGGTATTTTTATTTTAAACTTGACCTAAGTGGTGATATTGTGTTGTCACTATTTGCTTTAAACCTATCTTGGAAAAACGTAGGGAGTAAACTATTTTTGTGACTAGATTTTAGTCTTGTGCTTAATTATCTTGTCCTAGGTACTTCTTGTCATATATTATGTTAGTGTGTGTTATTATTTATTCTTTGGTATCCTTGGGTTCATATTGACCTTTGGATTTGTGACCATTTGTTATTCAACATTATTTGTGATGACTTAACGTCGTTACGTTGTGTAAATTTACCTAGGGTCCATTTTAGTCAACCTTAGTAAAACCTTTCGCATTATGCCTCCTACCACAAGAATGGGGCATCAAAACTAGGGGTAGGTCCCTTTGGAGATGACATGTTAAACCCACTTTTAGAATAAAATTTCATGGTTGATCATAGTGGTGGTGAGGAGAATTCTCCTCAAGTGAATTTTGAGTTGAATCCCACCCACTTTGACGATTATATATACCAAAACAAACATGAGGTCCTAATGTGTGTCGTAGAGATAAGAGCAAGGTTACCCTCTTCAGTTGACCTCTCTCCCATTTCTGATATGGTTCATGGAGATGAAGAAGTAAAATTTCCTTCTCTAAATATTAACGACATCTTAAACCCAAGTCATGCCTCTACTTTTGGATAATAGAATGATGAGGAGATACCTTTCGAAAATGATGGAGACTATCATATACCTATTGTTAGAATTCATTGTGAGGACCATGAAGAGCATGTTCATCATGAACAACCTCCTCCTTATGAAAATTGTAAATAAGTACCCACTCAGGAGGTAACTTTAGAGAAACAAGTGCAAGCTCTCACTCACCAATTGGCAAGTTTGGCTTCACATGTAAACAAGGAACAACTGAAACCTTTAAAACAAGATATACCAAAAGCTAAACCAAAAGCTTCATACCATAAGTTCTAGACAAATACTCCTCATTGAGAGGCACGTAAAGAGTCTTATGAGGAATTTTATATAGAAAATAAAGGTGGGGATACAACTAGATTTAACCATTTGTATAGGCCCACACCACCCACACAAGACCACCTCTTTAATCAAGAATGGTCAACCATGAAAAATGCCCTTATAGATTTACAAGAAGGCAAAATAGGAAATAGAAAAAGTACCAATTCGAGGAGTTATTCCCATATCCCTTTGATAGATTTAGATTGTAGGTACCTTTCCCACGTCATTTTGATTGTCCGAGTTCAAAAATACAAGGGAAAAGGTGACCCCAAGAGACCATATTAAGGACTTTTATATGGTGTGTCAAGAGGTCATGTATAGCGATAACTATCTCATTCACCTCTTCCATGAAGCTTAGGAGGTCAAGTTTTGGAATGGTTTTTACAAATCCCTAAGGGATCTATATCTATATGGAAATAACTAGTTGAACACTTTGTACATCACTTTTTGTTTAATATAGAAAATGATGTCACCATGTTAGATTTATGTAATGTAAAACACCGGAATAACAAGAACTTCTCTATTTTCTTACAATGATGGAAAGGGCTAGGTATTTGTTTCCCTTGCTCGATACTAGAGAAACAGTTGATCAATATATTTGTACCCAACCTCCACCTTGAAATTACATTCCACTTGCAAATGCATTGTGGTAACACATTTGAAGAGGTGATCGAAAAGGGTAGTCAAATAGAGAAAGTGTTGTTAGCTAGAGGGACCTTAAAACCCCTTTCGCGTGACCATGATCATAATGATTCCAAACCTAGTGACAAGACAATGTTTGTTCCCAATAAAAACAAAAACATCGTAGGAAATGGAATAGTAGACTCTAAATGAGTGTAAGCAATTCAAAACCATGCTCCTTTGAAACTTGCAAAGGGAACTCCACCTATAGAGTATAAACATCGTAACTTCACCCCTCTCTCTGATTCTATGTCGTCAATATTAAAATAGTTAGAGGTGGTTAATATGGTTAGATATCCTAAAACTACACCTTATGGGGATGACGCACCTAAGCCATCATGGTTTAGGGAAAATGAATATTGTGGATTTCACCGTGTCAAAGGTCATAAGACCGATAAGTGTTTAAAATTGAAACACTATATTTAGGACTTAGATGGCGGTGGTGACGTGGAAATGGATTTTTCCGCACCTACTAAATCTCTTAATGTAAACATGGGGATATTCAAATAACCTTTCCCAAAGCACAACAAAGGAAAGGAAAATTCAGATCAGGGACAATCATCTCAAACCAAGAATGCTAATTACATTTCAAAGATGGACCATTTTGATTCCCTAATAGGTTGTGTCAATCCACCTGTTGATAATATCAACACGATCAAGATTAAATCAAGGGAGTGCATCATGGAAATGCAATGGGATCACCTTGTTATATCATAACCTCTCCCTCCTACTTCTCAAGACAGTCATTATGACATGTTAGAATAATTAGAGAAAACTACGACCAAGATTTCAATCTTAGACCACCTTAAAATCTATAAAGCATTCATAAAGACATCCTTTGTAAGACACTACAGGATTAAGAGTGTCCATTGATATCAACCCAAAACACTTACAAGAAATGGTAGCCCAGATTGCTCCTATTGAATATATAACCTTCAATCTAATAGAAATCCTATAAGAAAATCCCTCTCATAATTTACCCTTACATATTAAAGTCATAATCAAATGTAAGAAGGTAAAAGAGTGCTTATGGATGGTGGATCGAGTTTAAACATTTGTACTCTAAATCTAGTTCAAAAACTAGGGTGTACTGAAGCTGATTTAGAGACAAAGGTCATCACCATAAAGGCATATGACAATGAAGAACAACATTCAGCTGGTATGATCACTTTCTCACTAGAAGTAGGTCCTATCAATCATGATATGAAGTTTTATGTCTTATACTTGGATCTCCCTTACAACATATTTCTCGGTCGCCCATGGATTCATGTCATGAAATTCATACCTTTAACATATCATCAGTGCTTAAATTTACATCATGAAGGATAGACCCTCACTATTTAGGGAGATCCCCAACCTTTTGCTCATTGCAGAGCATTGTTGGGCTATTTCCCCACCATTTACGAATGTCCTTTTACAGAGATAGTTGTTCTAAATCAATCAAAGGCCCTTGCTTCATGATTGGATCTAAATACCTTGTCTCCTCATTAAAATGGTGCTTCTACAACAAAGTCTCTTTTTTCTACATGGGAGATGAAGGTTAGATAAAATGGCTGCAAAGAATATTATCTTCAGCAGGACCTTCTAGTTCACAACCTTCCCCTATCATCTAAATCGTGTGATAGGTCATGTTACAAGTTTCAAATATCTAGGGAAAATTTCCCTTTCGACACTTTCACTCCTGGTGGATTATTAGAAAATGAAAATTTACTCAAAGATATCGTATCTCATCCTAAAGATGATGAAATGGATCTATGTTATCAATCACCTAGGTATGTTATCCCTAATCAAATGATGTGTACTATGGGATACAAAGGACGTGGCTACATCACAATGAACAAGGTACACTAGAAGCTCTTCCAATACCTCATCATAAAGTGGGTAAGCATGGTATCAACATCTAGGTGTATGGGTATCACCCTTCAAAGGTCAAGGATACCTCTTCTGAATGCAAAGATAGTCCATCTGAATGTGAAAGTGAAACATATTCCTAGTGTAGTCTTTATGAGTACCTTACATCCTCAAAATTATTTTTTGATTTGGTTATCCTAAATATGACCCCCATCGTATCCCTTACCACTCAAACATTAAACCTTATTTACCCATCACTTGTGAATTGATACCAACAACAAAATCATTAATCGACGTCTTTCGAACAACAAGTCTATTGGTGATTTCTTGGGTATTCGTGATAGTATTCCAATAAGTGACCACAAGAAATGCTTCTCCATTCATCTCAATGCATGTACATACTTCGGGAGGAGGATGAGTTATGTGGTCATTTAAGAAAAAAAATAAGCAAGGGAAAAATTTATACAAAATAGCCTTGCAAAAATAACAAGTCCAAGTCCTATAGTGAAAACCTCTTTGAGGCGCGTGTGGATAAAAAAACAGAGCAAAAAAATAGGAGACCCATCGAAGGTGAAAATATCTTTGAACCACCTTCAGCAGAATAAGATCTTAATCTCCCCCTCATCCTACGTGTATGAAGGATGAGTCCAAGTTACTAGTAGAGGAGACAATAGATGTAAATATTGGCATGGAATAATTACCTAGAATAGCCAAGTTGGGAGCTTCAATCTTAGCTTAAGAACAAAAAACTTTGGTGTTTCATTTAAGAGAATTCATAGATATCTTTGCTTGGTCTTATGCAGACATGTTAGGACTTGATCCTGCATTAGTGGTGCAAAATATTTTTGTACACCTTAATGCCAAACCCATCAAACAAAAGCTCTAAAAGATGCATCCTCGTGTTAACTTGTTGGTTCAAAGCATAGCTAGAAATATTATTAGCAGAGGCTTCATCGGTCTTATTGACTATTTAGAGTGCATTTCCAATGTAGTCCCAATGCGAGAATAAACTCCGTTGGTATTTGAGTTTTCACTTGATTTCTCGAGATATTACTAAATCTTATCCTAAGGACAACTTTCATCTTCCCAACATCAACATGATTGTCAATTCAACAACTGGTTAAGAGATGTTATCACTCACTGATGTATTTCCATAATATAACCAGATAAAAATAGTTGATTAAGACCAAAATAAGATGGATTTTACTACCCCATGGGGGAAATTCTGTTATAAATTCATGCCCTTCGGCCTCAAGAATTCAAATGCTACCTATCAACTAGAAATGATTGTTATTTTCATGACATGATCAGTGATATCATGGATGATTATGTGGATGACATATTGGCAAAATCTAGGACTCGGGAAGATCATCCAAATATCTTGTGATGCATCTTTAAGCACCTAAGGGACTACAAGCTCTGAATAAACCAAAAGAAATGTGTCTTCGACGTGTTATCTAGAAAACTATTAGGATTCATTGTTTCATGGAGAGGAATAGAATTAGATCTAGCAAAGGTTACTTGCTCTAATAGAAATACCTCCTCTAAAAATATTAAACAAGCTGCGAAGCTTGCAAGTTAAAATCAAATAAATTAGAAGGTTCATCCCTCATCTTACAAATAAGTGTCACACATTCATGCATTTTCTCAAGAAAGATGTCATTTTTCACTGGGGACTAGAACAGTAGAAAGCATTTGCATTGCTCAAATATTATTTGGCTAAACCCCCGTCCTAATGCCACCCACGGAAGGTGAACTGTTGTTCTCTACATTTCTACCATGCACTTTGTAAGTGGTGCATTCTTGGCCCAATATGATAAGGAGCAGAAATAAAATGTTATGTATTACTTAAGTCAAACTTTAATAGACAAATAGAAAAGTCTTGCTTGATCGTGGTTTTTTTCTTTTTAGAAACTACGTCATTATCAGTTAAATAATAAGGTCAAGCTTATCTCAAAATTTGATCCATTAAAGTAATTTTTTCAATGCCCACACTCACAGGAAATATGGCCAATTGGATCATCTTACTCAGCGAGTTTGACATTGAGTATGTACACTAGAAATTGGTGAAAGGATAGGTTTTAGCATATCAACTAACCAAAGCCCCTGTACCAGGTACTGAACCTTTAAGTCTGGAACTCCTAGACACATCCACAATGTACCTTGAGGAATCTATTATATGGTAGCTATACTTTGATGGCTCCTTTACCTTTCATGGTTGACGTGTCAAATTTTTATTGATCACTCCTTCAGAGACTTGATCCCTCGGGCATTTTGACTTGGGTTCCCATGTACAAATAATATAGCAGAATATGAGGCCCTTATTGTAGGGATGAAACTAGATATTAAATGGGATATCAGACAAGTAAATGTGATCGGTGATTCCATGTTGATTATAAAATAGGTAACATATGAGTATAAAGTTAAAGATGAGAAACTTCTTTTGTACAAGAGAATAGTTGATTATTTGAAGGAGTTATTTGAGCAGATTACATTTCAACAAATCCTAAGAGGACAAAATAAAACAGCATATGTTATGGCCACAATAGTGGGGTCTATGTTGAGAATCCCACCTAGGAACAATGATATGCCATTCTTCATCAAACATCTATGAACACCAGTGTATGACATGCCAGATTCCTATTTGGTATGCAAATTTGTTGGTCCCTTTTCCCCATGGTATAGTGACATCTTTAATTACCTTCACGATGGAACCTTTCCCACAAACATTTCATGTTCTGATAAAATAAACCTCATCCAGCATATATATCGTTATACCCTACTTGGGGGCACTCTCTACCATCGAGGATATGATGGGAATCTATTGCACTGTTTAAATTTGGATGAATCCATCCTAGAAGTCAAAGAGGTGTCTGAAGGCATCTACGGGGCCCATACAAATGGGGTCGGATTAGCAAAAAGATAGTTAGAGTAGGCTACTATTTTTCTACCATGGAAAATTATTGTGGGAAGTATGTAAATAAGTGTTTTCATTTTTAGAAGTAAGGAAATTCGATACACGTGCCAACATAATCATTATAACCTATCATGACACCTTGGTCATTCTCAAAGTGGGGGCTCGATCTTATAGGTAAGCTTAACCCTATATCCTCAGATGGCCACAAGTTCATTATCACTGCCACTAAATATTTCACAAAATGGGTAGAGGTTGTTCCTCTTACCTATGTCAAAGGTGCACAGATATCTAAGTTTATAATGAACCACATAATTTGTCGATACGGTATCCCCTCTTCCATTGTAGCTGAAAATGGTAAGTCCTTTAAAAATAAAACTATGAAAGCATTATGCAAACATTTTCAAATATCTCTCAAATTTTCAACCCCTATTACCCTCAAGGTAATGGGAAAGTTGAATCTTCTAATAAAACCCTCATCCATATTATAAATAATATGTTGAATACAAAAAAGGTCGTAATCGGCATTTAAAAATTCACCCTACCCTTTGGGCGTACATAATGTCTATCTGTACTCCTATAGGTGTCACTCCATACTCCCTAGTGTTTAGAATAGAATCCGTACCACCCCTAGATATCAATCTCGCCTCTTTACATATAGAGTTGAGATATTACCTAAATGAAGAGGAGGACTATAAAGTAGCTCAATTAGCAAAGTTAGAGCTATTAGATGAGAAATGATTTCACACTCTAGATCACCTTAAAGTGTATCAGGATCGAGTGTGGAAAAGTTACAACAAAAGAGTGATACCTCATAAATTTGAGGTAGGATAATTGATACTAAAATAAAATGAGTTCAACACCGCCAAGGACCAAGAGAAGAAGGGAAAGTTGAGTCTAACTTGTTGGGGCCATATGTTGTGGTTGCTAAGTTTGGTTCGAGAGCCTACAAGCTTGCTTACTCGAATGGTTGGGAACTTTAGGAATCCATGAATGCAATGCATCTTAAATTTTTATGTGCTTAATTATGGGGTCCCTAAAATATCAGAACGGAAAAAAAAGTGTAAAAACAGAAAAAGAAAAAGAGAAATAAATATGTCCAACAGTGAAAACCATACAATGGTGGCACTTTCGACAAATTCCTTGGTGAAAACCAGGTTTAGTGTAATTGGAGGGTCCATTTTTCACAATAATTTCAGGTCTAGGATTATGGTAGCTTTAACCTAAGTTAGCCTTTCCTTACATCTGAGCTACTTTTGAGCCTAGCCCTCTTGGCCTTGATTCGGTGATCTTACTTTTGAATGCAAAGATTTTAACTTTGAATATTCCCATCTTACGCTGGGGGAAAATTTTAATCGTCACTTCTTGCACATAGCACGTGGCATTCTTCCCTTGTGCATCCCATATAACATTGGGGGCATCCAAATTTCTTCATTTCTTTGCATTTGACTTTGGAAAACTTATTAGAAAACGTCAAAAACAGCAGTTGTATAACATTTATAAAATCCAAAAACATACAAGTATGTTATTCGGAAAAAATCAAAACATCCATATATGTTTCATAGAAAAATCCAAAACAATATAACATTGTCTTGAGATAATACCAAAAATAGTGAAAAATGTCTTAAAACTATCCCGCAAAAACAAAGTAGTGGTTTTCTTACTTTTAGTTGTTGGTTTGTATAGTTTTGGTTGTAGTACTTTTTCGTCTTATGTTCTTTAAATTAGATTCATTTTCTTACTTAGATTAAGTGTTACTTTAATTTTGGGTACATTACATTGAATTTATTTTCTCTTGCATACTTGTATATAGTTTTATTTCTTTGGTTAGATTTGATTAATGTGTGTTTGTCTTATTTACTTTTGCGGTTTGTTGTCATCTCATCATCATCACATCTATACATCATATATCACTAACGACCAAGCTACATCATCCTGAACATGAAAATTAAACATGTATGTTAAGCTAACATCATATAATATCACCAAGAGGGGAAAGAGGGACCACCTTTTATCCCCCCTTCAAACATAGACCATGATAAAAATGTGGATTAAACATGTTATCTCATAAACACAAAATGTGATAAGTAAATACAATCCATCATCATCATCATAAATATAAATTTCTATGTACAAAACAGTGTGTCTTGATATGCATTCGATACAATGATGAGCCATAACTCTCAACGTCATAGCTCTCTCTCTAAAAATTCAGCAAAGGAGGAGTGCAAATGAACTAGATGTAATGGTTTCCCCCCCCAAAGCTAGGTATTTATAGCTTTTCTCCCCATAATGTTTTCACTTGCCGCAATGGTCATGGATGGTGATGAAACCGTTGCAGTTCTTCTGGAGTCTTTTAGCATTCGTTGTGATGGTTATTTTTAATAAATAATCATTTTTGGTACATTTTGCTACGATGTGGCATGTTTTTGCTTCTTGGTGACCCTTTCTATTGCTTGGGGAATATTTTCTCCTTCCAAAGCATATTTTGGTGATGTCCCATGAATTCTTCATTTCTTGTACAATATTTTATTCCCAAAAATCAAAATTCAAAACAGTATAAAAATTTCAAAAAAAAATCTAAAACATTGGTAAACGGCATGCACGTAGGCTGAAGCTCGTATCAAATGCATTATCCTTGAACATCGACATTTGTCGTACAAAAACATCTTTCTTAGGTTCTTTCTTGTTCTTGTCTCAAATGACTCACGGATCATTTTGATCTACCTCCATTAACAAAGTTGGCTTGCTTACTATGTTGGTACTCTCGTGCAACAATGAGTTGTTAGAGACTATGTCATAGCGCATGAATGCTTTTCATGGGACTAATTGTGTCCTTTGTTATTCCCCTTACATGTATCCTTGCTTGGGGTACCATTTTTAACCCTTGTCGTTACAACACGAACATTCGGGAACTGAAGCTTGATAACAAAAACATTGGTGCAACTATCTTGAACGTTGTTTGTTTGAGTATGTGTGATTGTACTTGTTTCTCTGATTAGGTTAGTTGGTTTAATTTCTCGTATTGCATTGCATTATGTATGTTGCATGGAGTTACACATTTTTAGCAATGAACAAATGTTAGTAATATAGCTTTTCATGTTATTTTACACTTTTTTATTTTAATAAGGGTCGATGATTTAGATCATAGGGGAAACATGATGAAACAAAATTGCTTATATAAATATTGGATGAAAAATCTATTCATATATTCTTCACTGTCATGTCTTATCACTATTAGTTTTTCTTCCAAAACACCCGGGCATTAAAAATCATTTTTATTCCCGTCCTATTTCTTCTATTTGTTTCAATCATATTTTTGATCATTGATTTACTTATTCTATCACCCCATCGACACTCGAGGGGGCATCCTTCATTCTACTATTTTTTCTTCAAAAATTTACTTGTTTATGTTTTGCCTACTACGTTTTAAGTGATGTCACTTAATTCACCTCAAACAAGGGAAAATGTAGACCTAAATTCCACTTACACAGTTTTATTGCTCAAAGCACACTAATTACCCTCATTCTAAAATTTTGGTTAATTAACAATGCTTTATTGATTACCAAACCTCTATCACATTCCAGATGGCAACTGACGACACATCGTTAGTCATAATCCTCTTCCAAACCAACAATTAGTGATTATTAGGTAATTAAGCCTATTTACCCTTATTTTGATCAATAAACCCTATTATTGGCTCAAACCCCTCTTCCAACCATTCAAAATCACCCCTTTTCCCTCCAAGACATTCCAAAAGGCTTCAAAATATTATCCTAGCCTCTTAATTGACCCTAATTGGTTAATTAAGGATCCTTACATGTTAATCACTTGTTAATTCACTAATCATGATTAGCAAACCTTAATCTAATTTATGCTTTTAGTCCCACGACCACCAAGATGCAAGTTTTCCTCAAATATAAAACTACAAAAAGGACCAAGCTCCAACCTTAAAACTTTACACCATACTTTGATTAGTATATCATATAATAAATATGATTAAGAGCCTTACTTCCTTCTTGGATTAGCTTGCTCAATATTTGCATCCAATATTCATATTGGTTAGTAGAGGGATATCTAATATGGCCTTGTAGCCATTTTTAGAGAGATCCTCTCACCATTTGTGGAGTAACAACAAACATAATTTGATTTCCCTTAGATCTAATTAGGTCTATGTTAATTAGTAATCATCTCACATAGTAAGGATGTTTGTAGATTGAATGTTTGATTTCATTTAGTTTCCATTAATGCATGCTTTTAAGATTTGATCATGATGTTTCATTCTTAAGCTTGAGCTTGGCTCTAGGCTATTATGGTGTTAGCCTTTACTAGTTAGTCATATTGCAAAAGTTTAGGGTGTTATCACGAATATTATAGACCGAGATGTAAAAATTACTCTAAGATGGGTCATACAAATTACACCATGGTTATTAACTATAATAAAATGAGCACGATCAAGGTCAATAATCAAGGGGATACACGAGGAAAATTATATCTCGAGGCTAGAAAGAAACTGATATAACAACCAAAACCCCTATCAAATATGGATAGAGGGATCCGGCCCTTCTATTTTGGGTGAAGGCCTCCTAATATATGACTCTCTAAACAAAGAGATAGAAACCTCTAAATAAAATATCAAATCGACACCATCATAGAGGAAACCAATAAAAGTGAAATTATACCCGAGGAGCCTTCTAAAAGTCTACCCGAGTTACTAAATACAACTCTTTTCCTCTATTCATATAGAAATGATCCCATCATGTTCGAGAACCATGAATGGAAGTAAGGACTTCTAGAATATGGAGAGCTAGATGCATCATTAGAAAGTTCTAACTAGAATAATATAGCAACATCAAAAATCCGGTTGTCTCCCGAGGATGGGAAGACCCTCCCATCTTCTCTAGACCTCCGACACAATCCAGAAATTAGCCGATATGGGAGGTAATAATAATAAAGGCATACAAACCTTGGGTGAACATTAGAGGAAAACTATTAAAAAGTAAATTGTGGACGACACTCAACTAACTTTGGATCACAAAATTACAAGGAACCCCTTCTCTAAATATTTCAAATGAATCGATATCGTAGAACATAAGAGGTCCCAACAAGTGCAACAAGCAAAGAATTTTTAAATACCTTAGAGATAGAAAAAGATCTCAAATTTTATCTCTTCAAGAAACCAAGATGCAAGGCATTCTTGTTAGAAAGATTAAAACATATTTTTAGAACATCACAAAGGTTAGTAGCATTGATTTGGCAAGTACTTCAAGTGGTATTACTACTTTTTGGGATAACGACTAGGGTTAGTGCAATGGTGATCTTAAAATTTCCCCATCATTTGGCCATCCTCTTCTCTTTAGTTAGGACTAATGAGGATGATTTTATTCTCTCTAACATATATGCCCCAAACAATATTTTTGGCAAGAAACGATTATGGGTAGATATAATCACTTTTAGGAACAATTGTAGAAGCTATAATTGGGTGATAATGGGGGACTTCAACACCCCATTGACTCAGGAGAAAAAGAGGGGGAAAGCAAGAATTTACTCTAAGAATGGAAAACTTGGCGGATATGATATCAAATAACAACCTCGTAGAATCAAGCTTGGAGTGTCAAATACACGTGGAGCAATAGAAGAATGGGAAAAGAGATTATCCAATTTTATCTGGATATGAATATTGTTTCTATTGATTAGACTCTCTCGCAAAATTTCAAGATTTCATCTATCCCTAGAGTGGGCTCTGATCACAATCTGATAGTGCTTAATATGTTTAATAAAGAAGTGAAACTTCATGCTCCTTTCAAATTTGAAAAAATATGGATGTCTCACCCTAACCTTTATAATGTATAAATTAATGGCGGAGCATTAAGATAAGAGGATCTACAATTTTTATCATAGTATAAAAATTAAAAAACTTGAAAAGAAATATCATAAAATGGAACAAGGAAGTCTTTGGGAACATCTTCGAAAAGAAAAAAAGATCAAAGATGAGTTGGATAATTTAGAGAAAAGAGTTGTTGATAAAGGAATAGCTTTTGGGGATTACTATCTTGAAAAGGAGTTTCTCTCTAATTTGCATACCAAGAATAATCCTATTGGAGATAGAAATCACAAGCCCTCTGGCTTAAGAAAGGAGATAAGAACCCCAAGTATTTCCATATGATAGTTCTTCATCATAGAAGCAATAATAGAATTTCTGAAATTACAACCAAGTTTGGGAAAGTAAGCAATGATTTAAACATTATCAAAAAGGAGGTTATTACTTTCTACAAAGATCTATTGAATGGAGATTCTACACAAGATGAGGAAAAGGCTTACGAGGTTTATATCGACATCCTTTCTAACTTAATTAATCAAAATATATTCAAGAAGGTCACGGAAAAAACCATTATGGAAGAAATTCAAAGCACATTTTTTTATGGAAGGAGACAAATCTTTGGGCCCCAATGGTTTTCTCGAAATTTTCTTTCGAGACATATTGGGAAATATGCAAGGAGGATCTCCTTCGAGATGTCAATGAATTTATTCGGATGGGTAAACTTCTTAAGGAGATTAACAATACATTTATTGTCTTGGTTCCAAAGAAGAAAGGGGCTAAAGACTTCAAATAATTCAGACCTATCAACCTTTTTAATGTTCTTTGCAAGATATTTACTAAAACTTTAGATACTAGAATTCATCTTCTTCTTCTCGGTTCTCATTTCTAACCAACAAGGGGGTTTTTTCAAAGGGAGGATCATTTAATATGGAATTGTCCTAGTGTATGAGGCCATTCATTTTATAGAAAAAATCAAGAAGGAAGACATGATTGTTAAACTTGACATGAACAAAGCATTTGATAGATTCTCATGGAGGTTTTTGGATAAATTTCTTAAGAAGTTTGGCTTTGATGATCATTTTAGGAAAATATTGAGGACTTGTATCTCCTCCCCCATGTACAATATCCTTATTAATGGAGCACATGTAGGTTTTTTAGCAATAACAAAGGTATTCGTCAAGGTGACCCCTTTTCTCCTCTTTTGTTTATTCTAATGGTTGAAAGTTTTAGTGGGAGAACTATTGTTGTTGTCTCCTTGGGATTCCTTAAAGGCTTCAATCCTTCATCTGATATTTCCAAAGTATTCAATCAACATTTTTTTGATGGCATTATATTCATCACAATGGCCTTGGTTGTGGAAGCTAGAAGACTAAAACTTATGTTAAATGACTATGAATATATTTTGGGTCAGCTTATTAATTTCAACAAAAGCTTTGTCATCTTTCTCAATGTTAGGACTATTATGGTTAGTGTTCACATATATTATTAGTAGTATGAACAGTATGTAATAATTAGTATATTATCGGTTGTTTTTATATGTATGTGATGTTGTTAAAACAATTTCACGTATATGGTAATATTGTTTATAACTCTCCTAAATAATAGGAACGAAGTTTCCTATATATATGGAGAGATTATATACAGAATATAACTCGTTATTGTTCTACAAATTAGTTGAGTAGTATTCATCTGGTATCAAAGCTAAGATGATTCTATAAGAGTGTGAGAGGGAAAATGTCTCTTATTTATTTCCCCGTACATGAAAAGTTTAGTCTTATTGAACACCAGCATAGTATGAGGTATGTATAGGATATATTGTGTACTCTAAGTTCTTCCGAGACTTTCATTCTGGGTATCAAATTCTACATCAACAAAACATTTATCTCCTCTACATTGGATTTTTGACACAGAATCGGTTGGTCAAGGGAAAATTCAGGACTTACGTCATTTATATCCTATCAACATCTTAGAGCTTGACTTATTTAATTCCCTCCTTCCACTTTGACTTTGGTATCATTAAGTGGAAGAAATTACATATTCAGATGATAAATACAATATTGAGTACACAGAATTTTTAGGGAACTGAAAATAACCATTTTCATTGATTTTATGCAGTTGCCATTTACAAGCCTGTAATTCATCACCGTGTGGAGAAGATTTTGTTTCCGTACGGTTGAAATCAGATTTAGAATTATAATTCACATTGAGATGTATGAAATCCATAATTCCATGCCTCGACCTCCTAAGTATAGTATTTGATTGGTCGAGTGAAGTATTGATCACATTTCGTGAAGTCTTTGATTTTTCTTTGATTCCAATGTTCCACTTTGTTGATTATGTTTATTAGTCAATGTGTTAAGTATTGTTTTAAAATTAAAGTTTATGAGTTAATACAATTTGTAGTTATTTTTTAACGTGTAAATATTGAGCCATTTTTTCGCTTATAGGTGGTAATTTGTTTATGTGCTCATTTTTAGAGTTAATTAGGCTATTAAATGAGTCATCTAATATGTTAATATAATGTTATTATCATTGTGAGTGTGAATTAAAATGTCATTGTCAAATTTTTGAGTTGTCGTCAAAAATTGTGTCATTGTAAAAGTTTGTATTATAAAAACATGTTCCTTACAGACACATTTTCAGTGGAATCCAACGTCTATTTAAGGCATGTTTTTGAGCTTCATGGTCACATTCCACTGAGGTAGTATTTTCATTAACTAGAGGTCGAGGAAATAGAGGAAGGAGGGTGATCGTGTCTCTCATCGATCCACGAACAACGAGGCCACATTTTGGTATGTTGTAATCTATTTTTAAGTTGTGTGGTGTGTACAGGATAAAATGGTGTGTGGTTTCCTTCCCATGTTATGATTAAAACGAGGAGTATGTGCATTTTGGATTTTGAGATCAGTTGTATGGGAGGGTAGTTGAACTAGATTGATCCTCTGACTATTGAGATTCTTCGGCTATCGACTACTTCATCGATCAATATGTGAAATAGCATTCACTAGAAGTGAAAGTGGAAACTGTTGAGTTCGCGTATATAGGTGTATTGGTGGAAGTGTGATCATCTAATAATGGATTCACTGTGGTGAATCGGATTGGTCAAGTGCAAAAAGATCCGCACAACAAGATCCAAGTCGGCAAGATATCTGAGACCTAAAAGTATGTGGAGGCATACAATTCTATTTCCAGTTCTTGAGATGTGTTTTCTTCCCATGTTCACAATAAGGGGGAATGTTAGGAATATTATGGTTAGTGTTCACATATATTATTGGTAGTATGAACATTATGTAATAATTAGTATATTATGGGTTGTTTTGATATTACTTGAAGTTGTTAAAACAACTTCACGTATATAGTGATATTGTTTGTAACTCTCCTAAATAATAGGAACAAAGTTTCCTATATATATATATATATATATATATATAGAGAGAGAGAGAGAGAGAGAGAGAGAGAGAGATATAACTCATTATTGCTTTGTAAATTTTTTGTGTCCTTTTCACTCAACACTCCAGACTATAGACATATTAAGATATCAAAAAAATTGGGATGTAATATCAAGAAGCTCCCTTCCTATTATCTTGGAATTCCCCTCTCCATCGGGAAAGTTACCACGGAAGTTTGGAACTCTCTTTTGGAATGCTTTCAGAGAAAAATTGTAGGATGGAAAGGAGTGGTCCTCTTGCAAGATGGTAAGTTCCTACTCATAAAGAGTACTCTCCATAATCTTTCTGTTTATCTAATGTATCTTTTCAGGATTCGTACTGCGGTTATCGAAAAAATTTAAAGGATCAAAAAGATATTTCTCTAGTCGGGAGTTGAATAAGTCAATATAATCCCTCTAGTGTCTTGGGAAAAAAATTTCCTTCCTAAAATGTGTGGGGGACTAAGAATTAAGAATATCAAGTGGATGAATAAAGCATTGGTTACTAAAATAGGTTGGAGGATAATAAAAGATGACCTCCCTTGTACCTTTATAGTGAAAAATAAGTATCTTGGGTCACTAAATGATGTTTAATGGCTCACTAAGGAAGATATTCCCTATGGCTCCTTTTTTGGAATGTTCTTTCCAATTGTATAAATATTCTCCCCAAAGGTAGCAGATGGAAACCAAGGAACTGAAATCATATCTCCTTTTGGAATGGAAAATGGATCTCTCCCCTTCCCTTCAAGAATACTGAAAGTGGATCTCAACTTCATGAGTACTTTAGTTCGCCCATATTAGAGAGAAAGTGAGTGACTACATTATTAATCTGAACTTTAAAAATACTTTGATCCAGTTGTGTTAGGAAGGGACATCATCTCTCAACTTACATTGTATTAAGGAGATACTGAGAATCTACTCAATAACTTTCACCTCTCACAAGCTGAGATTTAAGATGAATTCATCTGGTAAAGATTTTTCAAAGGATCCTATTCGGTCATGTCGGGTTACTTGATGTTTTCTCGAAGTGCAACCTATTCAATTTGATTGGAACAAAATATAGATTAAGGAGATAACCCCAAAATCAATCTCTTCTTACGGATTTTTCTACACAATAAAGTTCTAATAGTTGACAATTAGATTAAGAGAGGCCAACGAGTTTCCCAATAGATGCATTTTTTTGTAAAAGTAGTGAGGAATCAATTAACCATCTCTTCATACATTGTTCTTTTGTTGCTTCTATCTGGAGCTTCTTCTTCAAGTTCATGGGCATCAAATGGGCATTTCCTTATTCTATCTTGACTTCTTAGGAGGAATGGTATTCTCCTTCTATTATCAACTAATTTTTAATTAGCAAAATTATTAAAAGTTTCAAAAAAATTGAAATTTCTAAATCAGCTTTCAAGATTTTCCTCATTTTTTCTGTCTTGACAACTTTAGAAAATCCATTTTCGTTTCGTCCCATTTCGATGAACAGTTCATTTTTATGCTCAGTTCAAGATCAGGATTTATTAATTAATTTCCTCCTATTTTCCAAAAAAAAAAAATTGGGGAAAATTATTTATTTATTTAAAATATTAATTAATATTTTAAAAACAAAAAAGGAAAATATTCCCAGATGTTGTCGTGAATGTCAAATTGGCTATCCACTTATGTTTTTCCTCTTTTTGGCAAAGCTTTCATTTCCCCTGCTTTTGGGAAACTCCCTTGTTATTTACCAACCCAACCAAATATTAAATAGAAAAATATCTCTCATTTTCCATGTGGGGGAATGGAGGGGAATTTCTGACCCACTTTGTCATTGTCATGGGTAAACGGTTAAATTCTCCCTCTATTCTCCTAACAATTAATGCCCACTACCTGAAGAAATTGGAGATTGGTTATTAACAGGAAGAAGGAAGAAGTGGTAACAAATCAAGAAAGCTAGAAACTCTACGGCAAAATATGTGCAAGAGCAATATTGACATAGAAGAATATTTGAATCTTTTTATTTCAAAAGTTTATACACCAGGGAGGTAATACACACAAGGAAATCCATGATTTCCCATGCACAGTTGTTTCTACACCCAATAGCCACATGCATGCCAAAAAGAAGGCTATTCACACCATTCAAATCACTTGAAGCGGCCACAGGGCGAATACACAGTTGTCCACGCATTCACCAAAGCTACTCAGTTTCAAATATTAGCCACACCAGTGAAGAAATACATCTATGCATTGGCCACGCATAAGTAGTCTAAAAAATCACGCCAGTTAGGAAAGGAAGAGTCCATGCAACCATTTAAACAGCCCACACAGGCCACGTAAAGGGAGACAAAGCAAAGGCCACGCAGTTAGATAACAGTCCATGCAGGATAAACGTATTATTGTCCATGCATTCAAAGGCAATCAACAAAAAGCCCACACATGTTATAAAATAAAGGCCATGCAATACAAGGAAATCCATCATGCACAGGAAGAAGGAAAGAAAAACCATGCCCAGAATGCATTGACCACGTAGCTAAAGGAAACGGAGGCAATACCCAATACAAACTCCATCAAATTCAAGCGCTGGTTACTGATCGAACCTGTGTTTGAAACTCACAAATCGATATGGAAAAAGTGATATTTCTCATGCTCATGCGGCTGTGAAATGGATTGTTTCTTGCATACAACTCAATCATTTTGATCATAGCCTTTGCATGGTTTTCAAAATTAGTACTCAAAAACTCGAGTCTTTTGAAGTTCTGCTTGTTCGTGAGAAACCCCACTATTGCTCATCTCAATTAGCTCGACCTAGCTAGTTCTTGAACACAAACTCGAGCTCGCATGTATCATGCGTTCACGAATACACTCAAACTGTAGGTCATTTTTTCCAAGGATAATTATACCCACTCATTGGGATCCATCTTTTCTAGTGGAATTTTGTATTGAAGATAATAAAGTAATTTTTTTTTGCTCACAAAGTGATTCAAAGACTAAGACTGACACCATTTTGTGTGCTTCCTTTTTTCTTCCTTTAAAATTCATAATGGCTGAAAAACCTAACAAATATACGGAAAGTCAAAGAAGCTCGTAGAAAGGTCAAACAAGTCCACACTCAAATATGAATTCTAAGGGATCATTCCTCCCACTTCCATCAAATCTACATACGAAAATATCACTAACACTGATCTTGGCCACATCAACGTAACACAATTTTACGATCGGGTGAAAGCTAAGGGGAAAACCATCTTCTCGGATAGACTCTATCATAGTGGTCTACCTCAAGCAAGCATATTTTCATATTTCAGTGCAATGCCTTGAGCTAGTCATCGCCTGCGTGGAACATTATGATCCCGAAAGGTGAGGAATATTCAAGGATAATCGTGAGCCTTTCCTTTTGATCACACCAGAGCACATCAAATAATTTCTCAACATCCCCGATTTCCCTGAGAATGTTGACATCACTCAACAGTCAACACAAGATTTTTGGGATGAAGAACCCCTCAGGTGGACCAAGATGGTCAACAATAATTGGCTAGTGACCAAGAGGACTCATGTTGACCGGTTTCCCAAGGAATTATACCGCATTGAATTTGTGGAGGAAATTGGTGATATGATCACTCTTCTGAGCCGAGTCTTGATCTCCCCTCTACCAAGATTTTTCACCCATGGATGTATCAGTTCATCTGCATCATCCTTGTAAAGAGATAATTTGTAGATTGGGCCACCATCATTAGTGACACTCTCCACAAGTAGTTGATCGAGGTGAAGATGACTGGGCATTTCTACATGACATTGTACCTAACCTATGCGGTGGCCAAAAGAAAGTTATTTTCGAGGTTAGAGATGAAAGGCATCATGGGTCCTTCAAATAGTGTTTTCCACTATTATCCATAATTGAGTTTCAAGAATAGCTCTCATCACTTTAGGAGAGTTAATGATGCTTTCATCTTCCGCGTGATCAGAAACTTGAATAGGAATCTAGAAGAAAGATTCTCCAAGGATGCCATGGCAGTCATTTCTTAGTGGGGAACATGGTTCATTCAGTTCCCATCCTTTTCCTACATTCACGTGAGTGGATTTATAGGCACTCCATGGAAGCTTCCTAAGTATGTCAGTGATAAGTGGGCATTAATGGAGCTTGTGCGAAAACTTTTCCAAGTTCATTGTCTTCTCAATGAAAAACATCATTCAAGCATTCACTTCCCAATCCAAATTGGGGAATACCAATGCCCAAATCTCTTTAGTGCATAACTCATGGAGAAGGATTTTTCTCATTACCATACATCCATTTGTGAAGAGATCCCAATTTGACATCAATGGATTCATGCAAAAGGCTCTCGGAGTGAAGTACCAACACCATCCCACCATGGAAGACTTTTGGTCTACCTACTTAGATGAACATGAAGTAAGAAGGCGAGAATTCTCCCACCTAACCCTTTCTCAAATCAAGGCCTTCCACATCAGAGATCCTCCATATTCATTAGTAGATGATGGTGACAATTTGATTGATCCCTCATATGATGTTACTTACCTTCACCCCATTTCCCCAAGTTGATTGGACCAAGAGAGATGAATTCTCTCTTGATGATAAGAATAATCCGATTCTAGAAAGGATCATAGCCTGTATGAACAAGAACTTGTAAAGTTACCATCCATCCAAGTTCATACCCCAGGATCATAGAAATTTCCAACACGAGGAGGTCTCCAGTTGACTAAAACCTCTTCTTATTCAACCTCTGTGCCATCAACCCATACACATCAAGTAAGGAGAGAATGGTTGCCCAAATCCACTTCTCCAAAGAAGATGTCATGAGGAGAAACATCCAAGGGTCCTGGCCCTATTGAAGGAAGAGAACGTGTCTCGGGGTTTTCCACTTCAAGTAGAGACTCATCTACTCACGTTACTGATAGTTCAAGGAAGCTCATCATAAACACTACTCAGTCATGTCATGCACAAGAGTTTACTCAAGTGCAAGTGGTCCAAATACCAAATGCTTCAACCCCTAGTTCACAAAGATGTTTCTCAAGGTCTCCCTGAGGTTCAAGAGGTCGATGTTGAATTTATTTCCTCGAGGATTAAATTTGTGGAAATAAATCTTGTAGAATCTAATGATGTCAAGAATGATGTGAATTTTGCTTCAGAATATAGGCTTATGTGTGCGGATTTGTCAAGGAGACCCCTTCTTGGGTTGATTGTGAAGTTAAGAAAAGAAAGAGGGTTGTCAAGGCGATCAATATTGACTTTGATGCCCTTTCCAAGCTTTCAAATGATGTCATCCCCAAGAAGCCTAAAGTATTCTCGAGAATAATGGTGGATGGAGATGGAAACAAATTTGTAGATCTTTCCATTCCACAATTCGATGAGTGTAATGCCATGACACTTCTGAGTATGAAGTATCCAGACTTGGACTTGGGAAGTCTACATTGGAAAGCAACATAGAAATGGTCCAAGATTCCATGGATATTGTGTTAAGAAGGCTTGAGAAATATAAATCTCATAATTCTCAACTCAAGGCCGAAAAGAATCAGTTGGTGAATTATGTTCAACATTTGATAAATCTAATATCCTCCACTTTTCTAGTACTGATGCATTGGTTGCCGAAAACGAAGAAACACTCAATCTACCAAAGGAGGTAAAAAATTTGGGCCATGTCACTAAATCCTAGCTTTCATAAATTCTCATATTCGGGAGAGATATAATCAAAGTGTCCGTAAAGCTCCATGAAGACATTAGTGCATACCTAGATCCAATCCTTTCTTTTCAGGAATATTTTGTTTCTAGCATATCAAATCTAGATAAGATATTTCCTAGTCTGCAAGAGATGACGAGCATGGAATCTAAAAATCTATCCATTTAAGGGATCCTTGAATTCAAATTCCGAGGGACACGCTTTCTATGGTGTTTACATCTCAATTCATGGAATACGCTTGTCTAATATTCAATGATTCATTAGGAGAGAATAAGAAGTGAATCCTTCACTTCACTCACCTCAATTCATGAGTTCATATCTGAAATACCTTGTGATTTCGTGGACGAGCATAATCGAGGCATTCATCAGAATATGTTGAGGAAAAATTCTCACAATTTTTTAAGGACATGTACATTCCTACCATCAACTTCTCCTCTACTTTAATGGAATGTTGTATCAAATTGAGGAACTTGTTTGAGGATGCTCAATAAAAATGATCAACCTAAATAATATTCCAAGTAGGATTTTGGAATTGTAGGTGTTCTACGAGGTTTTGCTTCAACCGAGTGAACCTCCTAAAGAAGAGAAGATGTTTGAGACATTGGAAAGGTTCGATCTTTTCAATTGGCAAAGGCAGCAAATCCTAATTTCACCAATGGGTGAGGAGATAGCATTATGGTATCTAATGAAGTGGGAGATTCCATTTCTCATATGATTGAGATAGTCAAACCCCACTTTAATGGATAAGGCACTAGGTCTTGTTTTATGTTTTAAAATGATATTTTAAAGTGATGTTATTGTTAAACTCATTTTTAGCATAATTTTGATCACTTAAGTGATTTCTAATTTCAAGTTACTTTTTAAAGGTTATTTGAAAAAGTCAAAGATACTTAAGTCACCCTAATTTAATGTTTTATGTAAACCCTAACTACCTTGTAACCAAATTTTGGGTTATAAAAGGAAGTTAGGGGCTCATTTGTAAGGGTGAATTTGAGAGAGGAGAAGAAATACTTTTGTGCAAGCTTTGTTTCAAGAAAGAAACTTTGTGTTCTTTTGTGAAGAAATTTTGAAGAGTTAATGAAATATGAACTTTGTGTCCCATTCATTATCTCTTATAGCATTTGATGTTCTTATGTTCATTAGATGTTAGTGTTTAAATCTTGCATGTGAATACTATCTTTGATCTATTTCTCATGGTTATTAAAAAAAAATTCTAATATCTACTTACTCATGTGTGTTCCTTTCATTTATTCTTGTTAAGCATATTCAAACTCTATTTTATTTGAGTTATTTATTCATTTTTCTTATTCTCTATGCAATATTAGGCACTATTTTTTACCTATCTCTTATATGCTCCTTCCATCCATTCCTTTCCATTTATTTCCTTCATTTCATTTCATTTCCCTCATTCACACTTCTTTCCAATTTGGTTTCCCAAAACACCCCCACATACAATTTTGAATGTATAGATGTAAATATAGTTTTGGCTTTCAATAAAGGCAACCTCACCTTCATTGAGGAGGGACTTTTTCCCCTAACTGTTGCATGTCATTTGCATGCATGCAAATCCATTTTCTAACATTTTTGGTGACTCTGTTGGGGATTCAAGAATCATTAACCATTGTTTGGTTAAATCTTTATGAATATCCCCTATGCACATGCTCCAGCTTCTTCATGTAAATCTTGTGCCCAACAAAGATTTTTCAAGGATACATTGTTGTCAACCTTTGAATAGTAGCTTGGGAAAACTGCAAAAGCTTGCAGCAATTTATGGTTGTTGATAGAGCCATTGACAGAGAAATCTACATTGAAGACCTTAGAAGAAGAGCACCCGCACTTGTGGCCAAAAGACCTCCAGGAAACATGTTGATCATTTTTTACCAACATGGCCCTCTTCCACCAAGGCAATAATTTTTATAACTATTAAAGGTAACTCACCTATCTTGCAATCCAATCTTCTTTTTTTAGATATTCAAGAAGACATATCATCATATTTGAGGCAAGTTATTTAGGAAAGGTGCACGAACGACTATCATTTTTATCTTGTCGCATCGGTATTGGAGAATGAAGAAAATAAATTTTTGAGAGTTACTAGAGTCATTTAGGTGCAAATACATCAAGAAAGAGAGTAAATAGAAAAGGCTAGAGTTGATCAAAATGTGTCGTTGATAATTTCAAAGTAAATACTTCAAACTGGCAGGAAAGAGGTTTACACAAGGAGAAAAAGCTAAAGGTCAATCTGATCCCATTTTTTATTTTCAAGGAAATTTTGGTTTCAAGTTATCTCCTCCAAGGAGGAAAACTCCTCGTAAATCCATAAGCCTTGCATCAAGTCTTGAAAGAACAAGGGAGAAATCACTACAAGTCAAGCACTTGTTCTTTCTCACATTGTTTTACCCTCGCATACAACCTTTCCTAGGATGGTTGTTAACATACCATGGGAAATGCCATAGGCCTATTGGCCTTACTAGCTCGACATGACCTCCCATGAGGATCAATGAAGATTCTTCCCAAGTTCAATGGAGATGGGAAGACTTCACCTAATGACCACATTTCCACCTTCTTTGCTACATGTGCAGTTTTTTCGGTGGAATATGAAGATGTTGTTGTTCACCTTTTCATTAAAACATTATAGGACATTGCCACAGATTGGTTTCATCATCTCCCGAATGGATGCATTAAAAACTGGAATGATATGAAAATTAAGTTTGAAGACAGGTTCAAAATGGTAGAAGATGAACATGCCCTTCTATTCTAACTATCTCAGTAAAGAAAGAGCCAACATAACCCATGAGGAATTTTATGGCTAAGTTCAACAAAATGGTGAAAAAAGTTCCTTCTGGAATTCACCCAAACCCTGAGAGACAAAAATGTTTATTTATTAATTGAACAACCGTAGTGTGCTATCACCGAGAAGGGCTAGATTGGATACTTTGCAACTTTCTCAATCCATGGGAATAGAAATTGAGGATGACCTAATCATGGCTAGAAAATTCAATAAAACTTCCCTCAATGGAAAGAGTTAAGAAAACCCCAATTCTTCTGAGACCATACTTACTAAGTTGGTTAATGATATGTTGGATTTGAAAATTCAAGTCACTCAAAGTATTAAACCTACTACTTACAAATACATCCCAAGAAAAGGATACGTTCCCAACAAATCTAGAATTGTAGGCACTCTAACGAGGCTTGCTATTGAAGCAGCTCCCACAACTAACTCAAAGTGTGATGTCATTGAGGAAAGTGAAAATGAAGTTGATATTTTCGAGGTTGACAAAGAAGAGACAGACTCTAGGACATCTAAACCTGAATTCAAAGATCCTAAAGGAGAAATTAATAATCATTTCTTCGAGTACCATTCAAAAGAAGAAGATGAATACGAAGAAATTATAGAAGATATGAATAGTCAATCCTTCGCGGTCTTCACACGCTCTCAGAAAAAGGAGCAGAGTACCACTAAGGTGGAAGATAAAAATATCTCCAAGGAAGTTCCTAAAGAATCTAAAACTAAGGAAACTTCCAAAGAATCTAAAACAACTGAGATTCCTAAAGAGTCCAAGATGACTGAGGTTTCCAAGGTCAAATCTATCTCAAATAAAGGAGAACCTTTTCCAAGTCAATCAGTTGATAAATCAGCTACGAAGAAATTTTCTTCTTCCACATCAATATCAACTAAGCCCAAAGAAAAGGTCAAAAGTGAGGCATCACCAACTTTGAAATAACATGTATCTGAGACATCAAGTATAGTCATTTTGCCCAAATTTGATATTATTGATCATATCAATAAAACAAAAATTCCCATGTCACAAGCTGAGTACTTGAATTCCAATAAGGATAAACTCAAGAAATTGGTCCAATTTATCAAAGGTGACTCTACTATTCATTCCTAAAAAGGAATTCCGAAAACTCCCAAAGAAGGGAAGACTCAAAATATTTTGGCAGCCACTACACCTTCAAATGAAAAGGTTGAACCTTTCTTTGTGTCCTTTTTGATCAACGGATGCAAATTAAGTAATTGCATTATAGATTCTAGATATTTACATAATGTGATGCCTGCAAAAGTTGCCTACGAAAAACTCCCAAAAGTAGCACATGCTCTTGGTTTGACTTGTTACTCCATGGAGAAAAAAAAGTTCCTCTGATTGGGAAGATTAAAGACGCTCAAATGGATTTAGCTCAATTTCCTCAAAAGCAAGTTAAGGTAACCATTCTAGTTGTTGACATTCCCGCTTCATATGGTATGTTGTTAAGCAGGAAATTTTGTAGAGATCTAGGTGATGAGATTCAAATGAACTGGTCTCATGCTATGATCCCTATCAAGGGAGAAATGAAGAATCTAATACCGGAGACTCATGTAAAGTTCACGGTAACAAAAACCGAAGATCCTCGCACACAGGTCCTGTTTCAAAACTCCAGTATGGGTAATTATATGATGACTATAGAGGTTTGTGTGCCTAATGTCACTTTCCAAGATCCCAATGAGATCTAGGCTCTTGAGTTCAATGGAATTTGTTACTCAAAATGATCCGACGCAGGAGTGGTGCTTATATCTCTGAATGGTAAAATATTTCCTTTTTCTTACAAACTCCAATTTTCAAATACTAACAACACTGCAGAATATGATGCATTAATCCTTGGCCTACAAGTTACAGAAGAAAAAGGAATCAAAAATTTTAAAGCTTTGGGAGATACAGAGTTTATGTGAAGCAAGTAAAAAAACAATTTCAAGTAAAAAATGATCGCTTGAGACACTACAAAAATAAAGTGTGGGATGCAATTGAAGCCTTCGACACTTTTTCCATAAAATTTATCCCTCATGAAAAGAATGACAAAGCATATTCTCTAGTAGTCTCAACTTCATTGATGATCCCTCATTCAAAGTTTGATCAAGACAAATACACCATTGAAATGATTTTTAGGCCAAGCATTCCCGACAATGCAGAAAATTGGAAAGTCTTTAATGATGATCAACAAATTATTGCCTTCTTAGAAAAAAGGGATAATTTTGAATAGTTGTACTTTAAAGGAAGTGATTTTGCATTTCATGAATTGACGACCTCACCCATTCAAGAAAGAGTTGAGAGTGAGGATTTTGGCGATGGCATCATTCAACTCAAAGGAAATAAAATTCCAAAAGGATTGGTTTCACTTGAAGAAATTTTTGATAAACATGATAGGTTTATCAAAGAGAAAGAGCAGGCAAGACCTATGAATTATGTTGACTATGAGAAAGTTGACATTGGTACCAAGGAAAAACCTTTCCTGGTCAACATTGTTAAATTTTTCTCACCTGTTGGGTGCAAGAAATTTGTTAGCATCCTTACCAAATGTTTTTATGTCTTAGCTTACTCATATGAAGACTTGAAGTCTTTTCAACCTAGGGAAATGGAGCATGTCATACCTTTGAAACCTAGTGCAGCTCCATTCAAGAAGCAAAGACAATATAATCCAAAGATAGCAGGGACAATACTCCATGAGGTTCAAAAGATGTTGGATGCACGAATAGTGTTTCCTATTCGACATTCAACTTGGATAGATAATATTGTCCTAGTTCGCAAGAAAAATGGAGAAATTAGGATTTGTGTGGATTTCCGCAATCTTAATCAAGATTCCTTAAAGGATAACTATCCATTTTCAGTCATGGACCATATTCTATAGGCAGTAACTAGATCGGAAATGTTATCCATGTTAGATGGTTTCTCTGGTTATAATCAAATTGAAGTAGCCAGGGAAGATCAACATAAAACCACGTTCACCACCCCTTACGGTATGTTCATGTATAATAGAATTCCTTTTGGTTTGATCAATGTTGGCACAACCTTTTAAAGGGCTATGGACATGGAATTTGCAGATTATAAAAACAAGATCATCGTAATATACCTAGATGACTTGATATTTTTCTCAAAGAAGCAAGAAGATCATCTAAGAGATTTGGAGAAAATATTGCAAAGGTGTAGACTTCATAGAATCTCCCTAAATCCAAATAATTTTGTGTTTAGAGTTATGGAAGGGAAACTCCTAGGTCATATTGTTTCTAAGGAACCAAGATTGATCATGAACATGTTCAAGCTATCAAGAATATTTCCTTACCTACAAGTAAGCCTAGAGTCCATTCATTCTTTGGGAAGGTGAACTTTTTGAGAAGGTTCATGCCATATTTTACTCGAGATAACCAAATAAATTTATGACATGATGAAGGGAAAAGAATCCTTCAAATGGTCGAAGGAAGGTAGGGGAGAATTTGAACAAATCAAGGATGTTATTGCAAAATATCCTACATTGGTGTGTCCCAATTTTAAAAAGGATTTCATAGTCTATTGTTATGCTTCCCTACACACGATCTCTACCATCCTGACTTAGCATAATCAAGAGGGAATTGAATCTCCTATTGCATTCATGAGTTTTGGATTCAAGAAACATGAACTGAATTACACTCCCCTTGAGAAACATGTGTATGCGGTGGTTAGAGCCTTGAAACATTTCAGATACTATGTGTTGAATTCTCACACCAAATTCCTAGTTCTAGACACTGTAGTTAAATCAATGTTGACACAACAGAACTAGGATCTAAAAGAGGTAATTGGGTCTCTAAGATCCAGGAATATGACTTGGACATCAAGCCTACCAATTTGGTTCGAGGAAGAGGACTCTGCCAACTCATCATAGAGAATGAACTATGAAATGACCTTGAGGAAGAACCAATTGAAGAAATTTTACCACTGGTATTTTTCGTCAATACCACAGATGAATGGTATTCTGATATAGCTTAGTTTCTCACATATGGCGAATTTTCTGAGAATCTAACAGCTAAAGAAAAAGATCTATCAAATTAAGAGTTTGTAGGTACTTCATTTGGGACAATACCTTATTCAAGAAAGGTATTGATGGCATATTCCTCATATATGTTAATAAGGAACAACAACCCATGTTGCTTGAAAACTTTCATAATCATGTTTACGGTGGTCATTTATCTAGAATAGTAACAGCTCATAATATTTTGTGAGTGCATTATTACTGGCCCACTATGTTTTCTGATGCTCAAAAATGGGTGGCAAAAGTGAAGTTTGTCAACATATTGTTGGAAGACCTAAATTGACAACTTTTCCTTTGAAGCTAGTTTTCATTGAAGAACCCTTTCAAAAATGGGGTTTAGATTTCATCAAGGTCTTGAACCCAAATTCCAGTGTTGGTCATACTCACGTGCTCACTATGACTGACTACTTTACGAAGTGGGTAGAATTCATTCTAGTGAAACAAACATCTATTGCGGTAATTTGTGACTTTGTCAAGGCTAACATTCTAGTTCATTACGGAATTCCACAAAATATCATGACAAACAATGCCACCAATTTCTCTTCTACAGAGATGGTAGGTTTTTGTTATGGGTATGGGATATCTTTATCTCATTCATTAGATTACTATCCTCAAGGAAATGGTCAAGTAGAATCCAATAACAAGAACATCATTACTATCGTGTGCAAGTTAGTCGAAGAAAATCAAAGAACTTGGCACAAAAATTTATATGATGCATTGTGGGTTGACCACATAACTCCTAAAAGAGAAATTGGAATGTCTCTATTCCAAATTTTGTATGGAACTGATGCTCAAATTCCCATTACATTGGAGTTACCGGCATTACGATTGGCTCAAGAAGTTGACGATGAATACTTCGTCAATGCGTTGGATAAAAGGATCATGTTCCTAAGAAAGCTTGAAGAGAAGAGAAGTGAAGTAGCAAATAGGATCGACAAACACCAATCCAAGGTAAATAAATTGTTTGATAGAAAAACTAAGGAGAGACAATTTCAAATCAATGACCTAGTTCTTCTATGGGACAAGAGGCGTGAACCAAAAGGAAAGCACATGAAGTTTGATTCATCAGTGGCTAGGCCCTTTCAAAATCAGGAATTTCTATGAGGATACCACATATTACCTGACATACCTCGATGGATCTCATTTTCCTCTACCCTATAGCGGGAAATATCTCAAGCACTATCAAAGTTGAAAATGGGTTGTCCCCGTATGTACATAGGTAATTTAGGGTTTTTTTGTTCATGTTTCATGTTTTCGGTTTCCTCTCTTTTGTCGTCCCATTTTTGTGCATCGTCATTTTTGGGATCATGTTCATTAAATTTTTGGGTTTGGGTCTATTGTTGCGTCCATGAAGTCCTTGTCCCCAATAAGAGCCAATTGTTATCAGCTAATTTTGAATTAGCAAAATTATTAAAAGTTTTGAAAAAAAAATAAATTTTCAAATCATCTTTCATCTATCAAGAGTTTCCTCATTTTTTCCGTCTTGACATCCTGAGAAAATCCCTTTTCATTTCATCCCATTCCGATGAACAGTTCATTTTTTATGCTCAGTTCAAGTTCAAGATTAATTAATTAATATTTTAATTAATTTCCTCCTATTTTCCAAAACAAATGAATTAATTTAATTTGGGAAAATTAATTATTTATTTAAAATATTAATTAATATTTTAAAAAAAAAAAAAAGGAAAATCTTCCCGGATGTTTTCGTGAATGTCAAATTGGCTCTCCGCTTCTATTTTTCCCCTTTTCTAGTAAAGCTTTCATTTTCCCCGCTTGTGAAACTACCTTGTTATTTGTGAACCCAACGAGATATTAAACGGAAAAATATCTCCTATTTCCCCATGCGAAGAAATGGAGGGGAATTGTCATCCCACTTTGCCATTGCCATGGGAAAATAGTTAAATTATCCCTCTATTCTCCTGGAAATTAATTCCCACTACCCAAAGAAATTGGAGATTGGTTATTAACGAGAGAAGGAAGAAGCGGTTATAAATCAAGAAAGCTTGAAAGTCTATGGAAAATGACGTGCAAGAGAAATATATATAGAGAAGAATATTTGAATCTTTTTATTTCTAACTTTTATACACCCAAGGAGGTAATACACACATGGAAATCCCATATTGCCCACTCACATCTAAATCTACTCCCAATAGCCACATGTAGGCCAAAAGGAAGGCTATTCACACCAGTTAAAGCACTGGAAGTGGCCACAGGGAGAAGACATAGTTGTCCACGCATTCACCAAAGCTACATAGCTCAAAGATTAGTCACGCTAGTAAATAAATACAACCACACATTGGCCACATATATGCAGTCTAAAACATCACGCCGGTCCAAGAAAGGAAGATTCCACACAACCATTTAAATAGCCCACACAACACTGTTAAGGAAATCATTAACAATGTTGACATCACTCAACAATCAACACAAGATTTTTGGGATGAAGAAACCCTCAAGTGGACCAAGATGGTCAACAATAATTGGCTAGTGACCAAGAGGACTCGTGTTGACTAGTTTCCCAAGGAATTGTACCACATTGAATTTGTGGATGAAATCGGTGATATGATCACTCTTTTGAGCCGAGTCTTCGGTCTCCCCTCTGCCAGGATTTTTCACCCATGAATGTATCATTTTTTTGCATCATCCTTACAAAGAGAAAATTTGTAGACTGGACGACCATCATTAGTGGCACTCTCCACAAGTAGTTGATCAAGGTAAATATGACTGGGCATTTATACATGACACCATACCTAACCTATGTGGTGGACGAAGAAAGTTTTTTTTTGGGGTTAAAGACCAAAGGCATCATGAGTCTTTCAAATAGTGTCTTCCACTACTATCCACAATTAAGTTTCAAGAATAGATCTCATCACTTCAGGAGAGTTAATTTTTCATCTTCCACATCATTGAAAACTTGAATATGAATCCGGAAGAAATATTCTCCAAGGATTTCATAGCAATCATTTCTCAGTGGGGAACATTGTTCATTCAGTTCCCATCCTTTTCCTACATTCACGTGAGTGGATTTGTAGGCACTCCATGGAAACTTCCTCAGTATGTCGGTGATAAGTCGGTGTTAATGAACCTTGCGCGATAAATTTTCCAAGTTAATTTTCTTCTCAATGACAAAAACATCGTTAAGGTATTCACTTCCCAATACAAATTGGGGAATACCAATGCCCGAATCTCTTCAGTGCACAACTCATGGAGAAGGATTTTTGCCTCATTACCATACATCCATTTGTCAAGAGACCCCAATTTGACATCAATGGATTAATGGAAAAGGAACTCGATTGAAGTACCAGCACCATCCCACCATGGAAGACTTCTAGTCTATCTACTCATATGAATATGAAGTAAGAAGAAGATAATTCTCCCACCTAACCCTTAATCAAATCAAGGCCTTTAGCACCGATATACTCCATATTCATTATTAGATGATGATGAAAATTTTATTGATCCCTCATATGATGTTTTTTCCTTCACTCCATTTCCCGAGTTGATTAGACCAAGAGAGATGAATTCTCTCTTGATGGCAAGAATCAGCCGATTCTAGAAAGGAGCATAGCCTGGTATGAATGAGAACTTGTAAAGTTACCATCCATCCAAGTTCATACCCCAGGATCACATAAATTGCCAACACGAGGAGGTCTAAAGATTACTAAGACCTCTTCTCAGTCAACCTCCATGCCATCAACCCATACACATCAAGCAAGGAGAGAATGGTTTCCCAAATCCACTTCTCCAAAGAATATGTCATGAGGAGAAACATCCAAGGGTCCTGGCCCTATTAAAGGAAGATAATGTGTCTCAAGGTTTTCCACTTTGAGTAGAGACTCATCTACTCACGTTACTGATATTTCAAGGAATCTCATTATAAACACTACTTATCATGTCATGCACAAGATTTTACTCAAGCACAAGTGGTCCAAATACCAAATGCTCCTGAACCCCTTGTTCACGAAGATGTTTCTCAAGGTCTCCCTAAGGTTCAAGAGGTCGATGTTGAAGTTATTTCCTCAAGGATTGAAGTCATGGAAATAACTCTTGTAGAATCTAATGATGTCAAGAATGGTGTGAATTTTGCTTCATACTTGAGGCTTCTGTGTGTAGAATTGTTCAAGAATACTCCTTCTTGGGTTAACTTTTAATTCAAGAAAAGAAAGAGGGTTATCAAGGCAATAAATATTGACTTTGATGCCCTTTCCAAGCTTTCAAATTATGTCATCCCAAGAATCCTAAAGTTTTCTCAATAATAATGGTGGATGGAGATGGAAACAAATTCACAGATCTTGTCATTCCACAAGTTGAGGAGCCTAATTCCATGACTCACTCGTTGACTATGAAGTATCTAGGCTTGGACTTGGGAAGTCTACATTGGAAAATGACATGGAAATGGCCCAATATTCCATGGATATTGTGTTAAGAAGGATTGAGAAATATAAATCTCAAAATTCTCAACTCAAGGCTGAAAATAATTAGTTGGTGAATTATGTTCAACATTTGATAAATCCAATATCCTCCACTTTTCCAATACCTGATGTAGTGGCTCCCATGATGAAGAAACACTCAATCTATCAAAGGAGGTAAACACTTTGGGCCATGTCACTAAATCCTGGCTTTTGGAAATTCTCATCTTCGGGAGAGAGACAATCAAAGTAGTCGTAAAGCTCCATGAAGACATTAGTGCATACCTAGATCCAATCCTTTCTTTTAAGGAATATTTTTCTTCTAGTATATCAAATCTGGATGAGATATTTCCTAGTCTGCAAGAGATGACGAGCATGGAATCTACAATTCTATCCATTGAAGGGATCCTTGAATTTAAATTCCGAGGGACATGCTTTTTATGATGTTTACATCTCAAGTCATGGAAGATGCTTCTCGAAGATTCCATGATTCATTACAAGAGCATATGCAATGAAGCCTTCACTTCACTTGCCTCGATTCATGAGTTCATAGTTGAAATCCCTTGTGATTTCATGGATGAGCATAATCAGAGGCATTCATTAGAACATGTTGAGGAACAATTCTCACAATTGTTTAAGGACATGTACATTCCTACCATCAACTTATCCTCTACTTCAATAGAACGTTGTATCAAATTGAGGAACTTGTTTGAGGATGCTCAATCGAAAATGGTCACCTAAATAATATGCCAGGTAGGATTTTGGAATTACAGATGTTCTACGAGGCTATGCTTCAACCGAGTGAACCTCTTGAAGAAGAGAATATGTTTGAGACATTAGAAAGATTTAGATCTTTTCAATTGGAAAAGTCGGTAGATCCTAGTTTCACCAATGGGTGAGGAGACAGCATTCTGGTATCTAATGAAGTGGGAGAGTCCATTTCTCATACGATTGAGATAGGCAGACCCCACTTAAATAGATAAGGCACTGGGTCTTGTTTTATATTTTAAAATGATATTTTAAAAAGATGATATTGTTAAACTCATTTTTAGCAGACTTTTGATCACTTAAGTGATTTTTAATTTCAAGTTACTTTTTAAAAGTTAGTTGAAAAATTCAAAGTCACTTAAGGTGCCCTAATTTAATGTTCATGTAAACCCTAACTACCTTGTAACCAACTTTTGGGTTATAAAAGGAAGTTAGGGGATCATTTGTAAGGGTGACTTTGAGAGAGGAGAAAAAATACTTTTGTGCAATATTTGTTTCAAGAAAGAAACTTTTTGTTCTTTTGTGAAGACATTTTGAAGAGTTAATGAAATATGAACTTTGTGTCCCATTCATTATCTCTTGTAGCATTTGATGTTCTTATGTTCATTAGATGTTAGTGTTTAAATATTGCATGCGAATACTATCTTTGATCTTATTGTCAACATTATTAATTTGTTGTTCTTGTTCACAGTGATTAAGCTCTGATATCTACTTACTCATGTGTGTTCCCTTTCATTTATTCTTGTTTAGCTGATTCAAACTCTGTTTTATTTGAGTTAGTTATTCATTGTTCTTCTTCTTCTCTATGCAATATTAGGCTTTATTTTTACCTAACTATTATATGTTCCTTCCATCCATTCCTTTGCATTTTTTTCCTTCATTCCATTCAATTTCCCTCATTCACACTTCTTTCCATTTGATGTCCCAAAACACCCCCACATACAATTTTGAATGTATAGATGTAAATATAGTTTTGGTTTTCAATAAAGGAAACCTCACCTTCATTGAGGAGGGAATTTTTCCCCTGACTATTGCATGTCATTTGCATGTGTGAAAATTCATTTGCTAACACCTTCCAAAATTTTATTTATTAAGAAAGTATGGAGTCTCCTTTTCCCCCCATATTCTCTCTATAATTTAGAAATTCCTAAACTCTGCTATTTTTTAAGACAATAATCCCTCTCTCCCTATAATTTACATTCTATTAGTTGAGGAAATTAGGTAGAGTGTTATCAATTTCAGACCCCTAAAAATATCCACCAAATCTAGGGAGACAAAAAATTTTTGAGAGATGGAAACTCAACCTTTTCTCCGACAACATTCAAGTAGAAGGGTTGCATTAAAAAGGATTATATTAAATGGAATCATCCCTTATAGGTTGGCTCAAGCTTAATTATGATGGAGCTTCCAAGGGGAATCTGGGAAAGTCTAGAGGTGGCAAGTGTATTAGATATGAGAAAGGTCATATTGTCGTGGTTTATACGGATCTTATGGGGATAAATTCTAATCATTATTTAGAGGCATTAGTTACTTTACGGGGCATAAGACAAAGCTAGAGAGCTTAATGTTAGAAACTTAATAGTGTATGGGGGTTTGATGAACATCATTAATTAACTTAAATGCATCACTTATGTAATTTGGACTATCAAGCATATTATTGAGGAGACTACTCGATTCTTAACACTTTTCCTAATAATGTAATTCAACACCCTTACCGAGAAGGTAACAAACTTGTTGATATTATGGAAAATATCGGCATGAATTTGAATGATTTTCAAGTGTTTCATTCTAATGAGACCCTCTCGCAAATACTACAAGCATAATCAATAATGATAAATTTAATTGATTTTCCTCTCGTGAGAATGATTTCACTTGTTTGGAAGATTGAGAATTTTTCTATAAAGACTACCCTTTTCTTATTTGGACTCACTAAAGTTCTGATTTGTTATACTAGAGCTAGGAGAAATGGAGACTCGTTGTTAATATGGGAGGTGAGATATACAGGGTAGAACTAGTAAGCATCGTTTAATGAAAGAAAAATGCATAGCTCTAGGATATTCGGGTAAATTTGGTTTTAGTAATTTCATTGAAATGGTTAAAAGGTACAACCTACATCTTTCCCAAGAATTTTCCATGAATTTGAATGAGAGGAAATTTGCATACAAAGGTAGAGAGTTTAAAATTACTCAAGACATCATTTCTCGGGTTATAAGCCTTCATAGGAAGGTCTGAATTATTCAAAAACAAATTTGATAAAGTGGTCAAGGAGTAAAAGTTCTTGGACAATGGTGAGGATATTGTGCACACAAAAGGGGGTTTTTTAGAGACTCATTGCCTTCTCCTTTCAACATGGTTGGTCTACCTATGATGAAATTAATCACCCTTGAAGAAATATTTAAGGTAATGCCCATTTTCCACTTGGTTTTTTAAACCACTTTCGAAGGAAATGCCCCATTATCTTCACTTTCTTCATATTACACTCACTAGAGCACTCTGTTAATCTATTGAAATCAATTAAAAGGGTTTACCCATCACACCATGCAGTTATCTTGATGTTATATAGGTACTTTGATCATATTATTCTTCACCCTCAACCATATGCCCTTTCCCCACCATTAATCCTCCTACCCCACCTCTTCCTCTATTTCAACCTCTAATCCACCCAACTCTACCCCTTCATCTAAAAATATAACTCATGATCATCCTACCTATAAATCCCATAGGATCAAGGCCTCAAAAAATTTCCTAGAGATGTAACTCTCCCTTCCCCTATCTATGGTAAAGGTGAGGTGATTCGTGGTCTTCTGTCTATGGGCAAGAAGGACACTCACCCTCCAAACCTACTAATATGGTTATTAGGTTAGAGCTTAACTCCCACATTGACATGATTACTTGCCTCAGAAAGAGTTAAAATAACTCAAAGATAAGAAAGAAGACTATAGTTTAGCCAGTGATGGAGGAAAGATTGACAAGAACCAGGTTGGAGGAAATTTGCATTAAGGTCAAAAAGATCGAGAAGGAAATGGATAATTTCATAACTAAACATTGTGATGTCCTTTCCATCCTCAAGAGCACTATTGATTTTCTCTCCCTCATTACCAGTCAGCTAGAGGATAGTAAAGGGAAGGATAAAATTAAGAAAGATACTAACCTTAGAGAAATCAAAAGGGGTTGGATAATGTCAAGAAGAACTTTCGAAGATCATGAAGTAGCTCTGTTTTGCTTCTTACTCCCGGAGCATATGTTGGGTATTTTTGTGTTATTGTTGCATATATGTTATATTTTTATTGTGTTTTAGTTGTGTTTCTTTGTATTGTGTTTTATGACTAAACAAATGTTCCAGTCTTGTTTTGGTCTCTTTTGGTTATTATTGTATATCTTGGTTATGGCCTCTATGTAACTAGGTAGGGTCTTAGGCAAAAACCTTTATCCTTAATATAAAAATAATAATAAATGCATATTAAACCTACTACCTAGTAGGATATGCAATAAAATCACATAAATTTGTGTTTATTATGCAATAAAATATGTAAATATACAATTATATACATATATGTATGTATATAATCATATATACATTCCAGATTGTATACATACAACATGGAGAGATTCTATCATACATCCATCCATTGTATTTTTTTCATCATTATACACCCTAACTTAAAATAGTTTTCCATCCTAATGGCCGCTAGACTATATTTCTACTTTTCTAAACTCAAATATTTATAATTCAGTTTCATTAAATAATATTATTTGAAACTAGATATAACCCTCTTAAGTAATACATCAGTTTACATTAGAGGCCCTTAGGCTCCATCTATTTGGTCTTATCATTGTAAAAATTCTTTGTATAGCTTAGCGAAAATACGCTACAAGTAATCTCTTAATTTTGCATATAGGAAAAAAAAATTGTTGTATAGGGTAATATATTACACACCTTTTGGTGAAATACTAGTAAGAAATATTATTATATATCATGGTCTAGCTTAGCACCCACTAGGCTCTAACCATTAGATCTAGTCATTGTAAAAACTATATGTACAACTTTTGGATCAATAGTGTTTTTCATTGTTTATAATTATATCATATTGGTTGGACTATCCCTAGCAGAGCCATGTGATGCACTACATACCCTTGAGAGGGATCAAGCCTTATATATTCATCATAAGATATATTGTGTATAAAACATAATTCACATCAGTTTGTATCATATAAAATTATTAACGATCGCTAAGCTCCATTACTTATTAAAAGGGATAGTTTGGCGGTCGTTAGTCTCAATAGTTTATTATTTTTAAATAATGATCGTATAACAAATTATGGGATAGCTTATCATATTCTAGGCTCCAACAATTATATCTAGTTATGATAAAGACTATGTGTATAGCTTTTGCATCACTAGTGTTTTTATTGTTTATACTTATATCATATTGGTTGGACTATCCCTAGTAGAGCCATGTGTTGCACTATATACTCTTGAGAGGTATCAAGCCTTATGTAGTTCTCATAATATATTCTAGACACCAATTTTTTTTATCGCTACCCATCACCCTGTGTTCACTCTCTATTATCTTTTCTCTACATACATACCTCTCTTCCCTTTCGAATTTCCTTTTACCTCCTAAATTTAATTTATCTCACCTATTATTATTTCCCATCATTATTCATCTATTAATCATCCCTAATCATTTTTAGTTAATTCTAAACACCCATTTTATTTATTCCCTCTTCTTAAATATTCTATTTTATATATTTTAGGCCACCATTTAATGATTTCACCTCTGTATGTTCTTTATTTAATAATTTACACCCTCTATCTACCCATTTACTCATCCTAAGCAACCCTAATTCATCATAATCCTTTAAAACCCTAATCATGCATCTTCTGGGCTCTTTATCTTGATCTCATTATCTTTCCACCACTTAAATGGATAGATCCCGTGTCGGTGGCCACCCATATGGGTCGCCATCGACCCTATAAAACCATCCCTACCCCTCCTTTTCTCAGGATTTTATTTTGGAGTCTTCAAGCCTTCTTGTGATCTTTCTTTCATTTGTTTCTTTCTTTATAGCTGCTATAGACCTCTTAGAGTTCTCCTGGAGATCTTGTGCCCATCTTTGGGATATTTTAAGCCTCCTTTTCTCTCTTGCATTCGTAGATCCATTATTGCAATTTATCACCATATTCTTTATCATATCTTGTGTATGTTCAGCAGCTTATTAGGAGCCCTTGTCTCATCCATTTACATGCCTTCATTTTTTATTTGTAAGTTATCATTTTAGTCTATCCATTTTCATCTAATCCTAGATCAATCCTAATCACCATCAACCTTTTCTTGTCACCATCAACCTAGCCTCTATTTTGTTGGATTTTCTATCATCCATATCCCCAATCATCATCTTTCTATCTCCACAAACCTCTTACCCCTCAAATCATGTCATTCTACTTTTCTTCCATCTCATATTTTTTCTAACAGTCTCCATTCACCACTAACTCACTGCTCGACGTCCACTAGATCTGTCTTTGTTGCATTCATCATCAATTTTCTTAATTTTCTTAAATAATTTCAAAAATATATAGATACTGACTATTATGCAAAGTGTTTTGCCTTCATATCAGATCCAGATTAGCTTCGAGATCTAGCTATAGGAGGTCTTACAAGACAATTTTCTACATTTTATTCTCATCCTATCTTGGTCATCATTGATTGTACTTTGCAATCTCGGGTCACCACAAGCCACCTAAGTTTGATTTACTTTGCATGCATTTAGATTAGATCTGCATATTTATCTTACATATAACCTTTCAGTTTGTATTTTGTTTCAAATTCTGCTACATCCAATTTATCAATATCTAGATTTTATTTATCTTTATCAAAACGTGGGTTGACATCCATCCTAGGAAGTTTTCACTTCTCGGGACTGACTTCATCAAGAAACCCACCCATCAATCTACTAATCCATTTTATGTTGAGTTTCACTTGATTTTCATGTCATTTATATCACTATGAAGAAGGATATTTCATTTGCGCTTGTACACACCATCATTTTATATCAATGTACCTTAAACCTTTGCATATTTGGAGTTACTTATTTTCTTTAGTACTAGTTCACTAATCTAAAATAGGAATGAGGGAATTTTTTCAACATTCTAGCATGCCCAGTGGGACCCACCCTTTCTTGGTGAGTATTAATTTTTCTTTCATTTTCATCTTCTTTGGTCCATTTTATACTAACCTCACAGGTAGGAGCGTCATTTTCCTTACTTACATTGGGTTGTGTTTCTTGGATTTGCTTTTGCTTGCTTTCTCAAAAATTAAAAATTCAAATAAAAAGGAAAAGTGTTATCTAGGTATTCCTTATTTTTTATTCCCTGTCTCTTTCTTTTATTGCATTGCATCTCTTGTCTACTTCTTTCATCAAATATACACATTTTGTTTTGGATCTAAAAATAACCCTTCATATCTTCTTAGAAATATAGTTTAACTAGGGGGTTTAACTTGTTGCATAACTAGGGGATTGAAAGGATTCAGAAGCATTTCTTATGGCAGGGAATGGAGGAAAGATTCATATACCACTTGGTGGCTTGGGATCAAGTGTGTACTCCTAAAATTATCGGTGGGCTAGGCATAAAGGATATTAGATAAATTACTATGGCCTTGATTGTAAAAATTGGCTGGAGAATGCTTACTGAGGAGCAACCTGTAACTTCTTTCCTTCATGATGACTAGCTACCTCAAGGTTCTATTTTTTGGAATAATTTGATACAAATCAAGAATTTTATCAAACAAGGTTGTAAATGGAAGGTGGGAAATGGCATAGATATTCAATTTTGGTGTGATAACTAGAGTATCCTCAGTTTAAATGATAAATTTGGTTCTGTCAAAGATATTTTAGAGAAAAAGTATGGAACTAAAGTCAAAGACTACATTGAAATGGTGGGTAATAGAAAAATATGGAAGCAACTTAATATGGAAAGCGATGAGCTAAATCTCACAATCTCCTTATTACAAGTGTAGTTGGATAGCATACCCCTGAGTCAAATTGAATTTAAGGATGAACTTGTTTGGAACAACTCATGTGATGGGGAATACACTGTCAAATGGATACAATTCCTATTTTGAAAACATCCATTGTGATTTCAAATGGAGCAAGATTTGGATGCCAGAGCTAACTCCTAAAATCAATTTCTTCTTTTGGATTGTTCTCAGAGGAAGAATACTCACAAATGACAACCTTATCAAGAGAGGCTTTATAATGCCAAATATGTGTTGCCTATGTAAAAAGAGGTTGAGGACATCAAGCATCTTTTTTTGCATTGTGAGTACGCTTCAAAGATCTAGAGTTATGTTTTTCAAAATTCAATGTTTGTTGGATAGTGCCAAAGGAATTTATTCAATATTGGATTCAGTGGGATCCTCCTTTTAAACATTGTATTGTTTGGAGAATTTGGAAACTGGTGATGCCCCATATTATATGGAGAGTTTGGAAAGATAGAAATGACATAATTTTTAGAAATAGCAGATAACCTTGCAAGAAAAGCTTTACTAAGATTGGTAATGCAATTAAAGACAATATTGAAAGATTTAAACCTCCCAAGAATAAGAAATATCCTAAAGATGAAGAATTTATTCTCTCAAATTGGAAGATGGATATTGAAAATGTTTAGAAATGAAGAACTTCAAATATTGACAGATCTCTAATTCATTGGATCCCTCCTCCAAACTCTTGGTATAAACTTAATTTTGATGGATCCTCTAAGGGAAACCCAGGGGCAAATCGCTGGTGGAGGAATAATTTGGGATCATAAAGGTTGTTTAGTTGTTGCTTATGCTAGTAGAATGGGCAATCAGACCAATCACTATGTAAAATCTTTATCAACTTTATGGGGTCTAAGAATTGTTAGGGATTACAACATTCAGAACATCATTGTTGAAGGTGATTCCTTGAATATTATAAATCATCTTAATCAGATACACCCTCCAAGTTGGACTATTAAAGATTTCATTCAGAATCTATTAATATATGCCATACCTTCAAAAATATTAAAATTGGTCATACTTATAGAGAGGGAAACAAGGTGGCGGATACCTTAGCTAACTATGGTACCAATAATAATTTCACCACTTGGGATAATGAAAAAAACACCCCCACGGAAGTAAAAATGGTATTACCAAGGATAATTATGATAATTCACATCTTATATAGAATCTCTAATGAGATTGTGTGGGATTTGATGGATAAGAAAGATGGCACATGCGAGAGGAGTTATTCTAATTACCACCATAAACTTTTGCATGCTTCTCGGACTTCCAGCTGGATACTTAAAAACTAGTATAGGAAAAACAAAAATAGCCTTTTCATAGGTGGTTTGCAACAGAGTAATCATGGAAATAGTAGAGGAAGAAATATGGGGGAGCTCCGTGCCTTAGAACCCAGCTGTGATCCCGCTTTAAAGGATAATGTTGAGCTATGGAATTATCTTCAAATGGGGGGTGTCTCCAACTTTATTGAGAAAATCCAAGGTCATGATCAACACATTTCAATGCATTTTTCCACATATTGGAAGGACAAGAAGGTTAAATATGGAGGACAAAGGGTGTTGATGAATGAGGAGCTAATTGCAGAGGTTACAGGGCTAACTTTGGATGGCATCCGGTTCTTCACAAAAAAGGGTTGACAAAAATGCTGAAGCAAAGAAGTTTGCTGACACGGGGAGGAGATCATCTTTGTTACGACCGGCATTCAGGTAAGCTCCATTCTGGAACCCTTCGATGAAATTACTAAAATGATGGTGTGGTTTATATCCCTTGAAGGTCGCTACATTATTGTTCCCACCAAACACTTGGTTTTCCTTAATCACTTTAGGAGAAATCTTGTTGTTTTCTTCCCACACTATCTCTTGAATTCTTTGGAATGCTCCATTCTTGATTTTCAAAAACATACTAGGGCCATCCCCCTCCACCAAGGGCTCATATTTCTCCTTCACAAGCATTGCCTCATCAATTTCCCTGCCATTCATGTTTCCCCGCGTTCATCCCACTCCCTCTCACAACACACCCACTCCCAACCCGACCACTCTTCCAATATCAGGAATGTCAAGGCTAAGAACCATGCACCCCACAAAGTGACCCCACCTCCCTTTGGTCATGTCCTTCAGAGTAACAAGGATATGGAAATGGTTCACAATCTCTTGCACATCAGTAATGCAGGGCAGGACAACGCTTCCCAACAGGAGAGGGAAAATATTCTCCTTAGAATGGAAACACTAGAAAATGAGGTAGAAAGTATCAAGAAAGAGATACATCAGTTAAACAAGCAAAAGGGGAAAAGAAAGATAAATGATGATGTGGGTTTTGGCACGATCGATCAAGAAATTTATAGAAAATTGAACTCACTAGATAATAGAATGGGGAGATATAAGGATAGACACAACCACAATATGGCCATCTTCAAAGAAATAAGTGAGTTTCTTGAAAAATATGTCATAAGTGTGACATTGTTGAGTGAAGTCCCTGAGGATATTTGGGGTACTTGAAAAGAGAGAAATCAAGTTATCTCAAATCGAACATTAATGACCCAACACATGTCACCACTTTGGCACTTTTTACCTCCCTACAGATGATCAAATCAAGGATTGAAAGGGCCTCGAAGAAATAATACCTCTTGGGCAAGTTGGAGGAGTTCAAGTTTTTGTTTTGTTTCTGATAGTTTGTTGTTTAGTTGAAGTATTATCCGTGTTTTACTTTTTATTAGTAGCTTCTTTTTTGACTATTGTTGGACTTATCATAATATCTAGATTTAGATCCTATTTTGATGCTTTTTCATGGTGATCTCGGTCATTGAGCCTTTGTTGTAGCAGTATAGTCCCTTCAAAACTATTTTCCTTTAATTTTAAAAAAACTTGTTGCATAAACTTCATCACACACATCCGAACACAAAAGCAATTTACACATCAAAAACACTTCCTCCCAAGTGGAACTATTGGGATTTCATCACCCAATAGGAAAGCCACCGTGGTGTTCTGGCCATGTTACAATTTTTTTGTCTACTAGTATATTGGCTAAGCACATGACTCCCTTATCAATACGGGACCGTGAAGTGAGAGGGTAGACCCCAATAACAAGCCACATACCAAGTACTCATCACATTTATTCCTCATGTACTTATTAGAAATTCAAACTTGCACTGTGTCTTGGATCTGAAAGATCTAAGTTGTTTGAGATAACAATGGAACCATCCCCAAGTTTTGGGACCTTGCGTGCTTGGTACAAATCTCGGAGAAGGAATGTTCCTCTACCTACCTCTAATGCTACTAATACTCCTAATGCTAAAAGAAAATCCTAGATTAAACATGCCAAGGAATCCGGGATATAAGTATGTGCGAAGAGGAAATCCTTAGCTAAGGAAGGCAATAGCGTAGGGGAAAGGGTTGATCACTCTCCACGAGGGGAAGGAAACAAAGTGGGTGCGGGAGAAGAGGGCAAACAACGTGTGCCACAAATCAAAATGTGGGCTCAAAATTCCAACATGCATAACACATGAACATGGGGAATACAAGTGGGAATATGCACAACATGCCAAAAATGTAAATAGAGAGGCGAGATGTAATGAAAATGAGAAAGGGAAGACAAGAGTTCCACAAAAATGATTTTATATCTTAAGGGAAGAATAGTCATTAAATTCATGGCAGGAGGCAAGAATATATTGCAGAGACCATGCCAAGGTCTAAAACCCATGGGAAGTTGGCCACCATTTTGGCATGGTGCCATTACAACAGAGAGGGATCCTTTTTACAAAGTATAACTTTGTTATTTATAGAAGAAAAGGAGAGAAGAGAAGGAGAAAAGGAGGAAAAATTGGATTCAAATCTTCAACCACCAATAGCAAGTGATAAATGCCTAAAAACGCACCCAAGGGGGTTGTCAAATGTGCTTCCCCATGTCTGTTTTGCATGTGGAAGAAGGAAGAAAGTAAGATCTGATTGAAATATGGTGGTTGAGGTCGATTAGATGTGTGCATTGATGATCAAAATGTGTTTCCCTATTTTCCGCCTACTAAATCTTAATCGAATCTAATTTTAAAAATTCCAACGTGTAGCTAATGTCATTATATTTCAAATGAGACCGAGCATGCGGGAATCTAAGAAGTACAAAGCATAAGTTATCATTGTCGAGAAGTCTACGAGTCATTTTAACACGTAATGACATGTGGTGTGCGCTAATTGACTAAAGGAGTTGGCCAACTATTCATTTGATTTATCGTTTCTGCCACATATCACAAAGTGGTTGATTTTCAGGATTTGGCACCCTATTGGTGTGCTTTAATAGGTTACGTGTAGCACACTCAAGTCTTATAGATGGCATGTCACAAGGACTGCACAAAATAAGGTTTAAGGCACGGAAGCAAAAGGCAAGTGCGCAAAAGGGAAACGGACAAAAGGTGTACGCAAAGGTGCCCGCATGGGAGGAATAGGAGAATACTTGCAAGGGAAAAGTATGTGGAAGGGTCACAAGCATTCAGCTGAGGTAGGGCACGCAGTGGAAAAAATAAAATCGGTACGCGAGGGAGCTAAGTGTATGTAAGCATGCAGAAGAAATGACATGGAATTATCCAATTGGAAGGTAAGTCTACAAATATGTGTGCAAGGAGTGCACGACATAATAAGAATGAACATGGATGTGTAGAGGGAAAGTGCAAAAGGGAAAAAATCGGAGGAGATATAAGAACACATATGGAAGGGGAGTAGGAAGTCATGTAATGGCGCATAGAGGAACAACAACTATACCAAGGTGTCAAAAGAACAATCTTGAGTGTGCGTAACCTGAAATGTGAAACATCAAAATCAAAATAAAATATGAGTTATCCATATAAATAGGAGATTTATTTGGATAACATTACCTTTGGTATATCAAGGACTCCAACCAAAACTACCTGAAACCATCCATAGATTTCCATTTCCTAGGCTCCCTTCAAGCCCATTTTTCATTTCTTTTCACATCTTTAATAATCAAAATTTTGTTGTGTGACTTATTTGATCTAATTAAAAATCAACATAGTTTTTTTATTGTTTGTTTCATGCTAGTTATTACAATATCCCAAGCAAAACAAATGGAACAAAACATGTCATCAAATAATATTCCTATTTCTACCACTTCCTTTCAAAAAACTTCCACACTTTCCATCCTTACCTCCATTCCTTTGGTCACATCTTCCACGGTTACTCAACCCATCATTTCCATTCCCCCTCTTTGAGAGATTCAATTGATCTAACCTAACACTTGTGTTGAAACTAAACCCTTTCTTACTCATCAATTTGTTTCATTTATACCAACAACACCCCCTTCTACCACCTCTATCGATGTTTATGGGCCTCCTCTCATCCCTCATGGGTGTGCAAAATTCTAGGAGATTCTCGACACTAATCTGGTTTCCCTTCATGACTATATCATTTGCAAGACCACCAACCTCCCCATTTATGGACCCCCTTTGTAAAAAAATTTTCCTACCATTCCAATCCTAAATCTACACAAGTCCTTACATCACAACTTTCCATTTTCTTTCCTAGAGCTATGAGTGAACTTGCTAGGGCCCAACATGAGCTTGATCCTAATAAAACTTCTTCCTCAATCCCTCAAAATCACCAAACCACTCAATTTGTGGTCCCCATCCCCCCTAATTTTCCTTATGTCAACACTATTATCTCCACTTCTATCCCTTTCACCTAATCATCCACTATGGTCACTTATACCCCCATCTAATCATCTAAAGAATCTCACTTGCTTCCTCCTATATCCAAACAACATAACACAACTCTACCCCTTATTTCCACTTCCCATATCCATGCCAATGTGATCACTTCACAACCCCATCCATCTAAATCAACGCAAACCCATCAACCTCCTCCTTAAGGTGCTTATCATTACATACTTCCCACTCAACCAACTCAAGTATCCCAACCACACATTACTTATATCCCATCTCATCCCATAGTAAACTAATCAAATCTCCCCATCTCTCACCAACCAACTCAATCTAATCAATCTTACCACATCCCCATTTCTCAAAAACAACATCTATCTCAACCCATTCAATCACAACCCTTCAATTACATCCCCCCTTATCAACTGCTTCCACCAACACCCACACATCCTCAAACTTATCAACAACCTAACCCATCCACCTATTATGCATCACAATCTCATCCTTCAAATTCATAACCCCATCCATCTAATGATCTTTGCAAGTTTTATTGAGTAGAATGGAGAATATTTAATCCGCTACCTTGGGATCCAAAACCACATTCTCATATGAAAAATTTGTAACAAACTAATCAATCCATCCATCCAAGTAAAATCTTATCCTCCTCATTGGGAAATGTAGAAATTTTCTAAGTTCAATAGAAAATAGAACCCTCAACAACAACTTTGTGCCTTCAAACATGCATGTTAGCTTATTGCCATGACCAAGACCTAATGCTTTGCACATTTCCCATGTCATAGCTGGCCCCACATTAGAATGATACAAAGGCATCCCACAACATTAATTATTTTCCTTTACCCAACTTGCACAATTATTTTTAGAACATTTCACAATCAACAATGTGCGTAAAATCACTATCGCAAATCTCTACACCATTAAGTAGTATGATGACGAATCTATCGTAGATTTCATCGCACAATGGTGTGGAATCATAAACCAACTATCATTCACCCTTCCATAAATTGAATTAATTTAAATTTTCTCACAAAGATCTTGTTTGAATCACATCTCTTATACTCTCCAAATCCAATCCTTTTAAACCTTTGAAGAGGCATTTACCATGGCTTATAAACTTGAAATCCATACCCTTGAGCAAGGCCATCCTAAACTCTATTCAAACAAACCTAAAACCAAGTTCACTAAATCCTCAATGCATGGTGACAAATCCAAGAATTTCATTAATTCCATCATGGTTAAATCTTCTTCCACATCCACTTCTCATACGGAGTCTCCACAACGTGTTTCTAGAATTCCTCTTAACTACACCCCTCTCAGAAAATCTTATAGTTCAATATTTGACAAGTTGATGGTGGTCCATCTCATTCGAATTCCTCCTATCCAACCCTTTGATGAATCACAACCCAAACTAGCATGGTATTGTGAGGAACATTACTGTAAATATCATCAAGTTCATGGCCATGACATTGATAAGTGTCACTTTTTTAAAGATGTCATCCAAAAACTCATATAATTTGGTGATCTCCAAGTGGATAATCCTAATGTGCCACCTAATCAACCTCTTGACGTCTTTAAACAACCTTTTCCTAATCATCCACCCAACAATCAAACTCCACCCTCCACATCACAACCACCTAATGCCCATACAATTAATACTATAGACCAAAATCCAACACCATCACCTACACCCATCATCTTGTCATCCATTACATCTACCCCTATTTCAGATTCTTCCCCTATGATCACAACTTCATAAATATATACGCCCATCACATCAACATTAACTATGACCATAATCACTACATACCCATCAACTTTAATCACATTCACTTATCCATCCATATCATCCATGTCCTCATCCATCACATATATTACTTCATCTATAGATACCTCAATGCCTTCATCTCACACATATACACCTACTCCCACATCAATTACATCTACTATTATGACTATACCCACATCAACATTTTAATCTACGACCACATCCAAACTACCACCTTTTGAATAATCCATCATGAAAACACCCATACCTAATACAACTATAAATAACACTCTCACCACATCTGTAACTCCAATCATACTTACATCCACAAATCCTAAACTTACACAATCTATAACCTCTTTATATTTTTTCAATCACATCATACAAAATCCACTTCCACATTTGATATCTACAACTCATTCTACATTACCAAATTTTACCACCATAGATTCCCCAATTGAAATTTTCATCATTCCTACCAAAGGTAAATCCTTGCAACCAAATTCTAAGAACCTTGGAATGCCCATCCAAAAATCTCACACGTACCCACACAAAAATTAGGATCTTCCTTCTCTCAATACTAACCATCCTAAGAAATTTAATGTCACATCATCACTCTTAGGAGCATCTCATTCCATAGTAGGTCCAACCCCTTTGTCCAAAACCCCTATTATCAATAAGTCAACACAATCTAAACCTTCTTCCAAATCTAACCTCCCTTCCAAATCATCCACATCCTCCACTATTAAATCTTAGTCTAAACCATCTAATATCCCACCAATCAAAACCAAAGCACAAACATATTCCTCTCCTTTCAAGCCCAAGATAGAATCAAAGGCTCCCATGAAACCACCTTAAATAAAATCATCCCTCTTATCTTCATCTTTCATCCTTAAAACTACCTCATCTACAAATTCTTCTCTAAACACCCCCATTGGATCTTACACAAAAATATTTCAACATCTACTCCAAGCATTTGTAATCAATATTCCACCAATCAAACCATTCAATCCACATGGTTCATGACCTTCATGGTTCGATTCTAATCTTATTTGTGCATACCATCATGCTCCAGGACATGATACAAGACATTGTAGAGAAATACAAACTATCATTCATAATCTTATTAATGAGTATGATCTTCTTACTGAATGGGAATATTGGGGCTCAAACTTGCACCCATGTCTTAGATCTGAAAGAACCAAGTCATTGAGTCAACAATGGGACTGTCTCTAATTTTTGGGACCTTGCGCGCTTGAGACATACCTCTGGATAATGTCGGTTCCTCTACCTATTTCTATTGATAATTCTACTCCTAATGCTAAAAAGGAAATCCTAAGCTAAACATGCCAAGGGACCAAGGATAAAAGGATATGTGAAAAGGGAAAACTAAAAATAAGGGAGGCGATAGCACCAAAAATAAATGGGGATGAAAATGATTAGATTTGAGTGAAAATGAAGGATAATGCATAGATAAAAGATATACACATATAGATTAGACTAGAACACGATTACACGGTCATTTTCATGAAATACAATTAGAAAAGGAGATGCAAAGGACGTGAGAAAACACATAAAACACACAACATAAAGGAGAGGCAAGAATTAAGAAAAGAAACAAGCTAAGGCAGAAGATAGCCACAAAATAATGCTTCTATTACTTCCAGAAATACACAGTCAATTACAATGGCATTTGAGGTCGATATCCACATGCAAAGACCATATCTAAAGGTCTGCAACTCAAAATACAAGGCAATGCCTATACAAACTGAAAGAATCCAACCCTTATCAATGAGTAATGCTCTTACATTTATAGATGAATGGAACAGAGAGAGGGAAAAGAAGGAAGGAAAATATGATTTTAAAACTCAACCACAAATAACCAGCAATGAATGCCTACAAATCTATCAAATGCACTTATCCATGTCTATTTGGTGTGTAGGAGAAGGAAAGGGGTGAGATCTGAATCAAATCGGGTGGTTGGAGTAATTAGATCTGCATTAATGATGTGAGAGACGTCTTCCAACTTCTCACCTACCCAATCCTACCAAAATTTAAACTTGAGTGATCTAGAGTGTAACCCATGTCATCAACTATTTTGTCATCTTCTGCCACATGTCACACCTTAGTTGGTTACAAGGATACAAAGATCCTTTTGGTGTACTTTGGTAGGTTGCATGTGATTTACTCAATGTTTGACATCCATGTGGCATAGGAGCGCACAGAGGAAAGCACAAAAGGCGCATGCGAGAAAGAAGAAGTGAGGAAGAAATAAGTAGAAGGAAGCATGCAAAAGTAATGTGCATGGGATAAATATAAGGAACACCTACTTTGGAGGAACATAGAAGAGGTTCCATCATTACAAGATAATATGCGGTGGTGAGGTAGGGGGCGCACAATAATTCCATGGACTTAGCTAATTTTGAGAAGAAAGTTTTAGGTGCACATGAAAGATGCATGAACTGCTAGGAGGAAGGAGAATGCATAGAGATTGGGAGCGAGGTAAAATGGAACAAAATAGAAGAAAGGAGAAGGAAAATATGGGAAGTGTAGGAAAGGAGCATGAAAAGGCACTGAGAGAATAGTAGCCAAGGAAATGTGTCGAGAATAATTGAAGTACATGTATCCCATAATGTAGAACCTCAAAGCCAAAATGGAAATATAAGTTTTCCAAATAACTAGGGGAGTTATTTTGGATAATATTTTGGTGACTTTCGGGGCCATCTACCTATTAGATGAAGGATATCAGTAGCCTGGAGCATCCATTGGGCATGGAGTCAGTGTGTATATGAACCTTTGATCTACAACTTTGAAGAACTACCCCTGAGTCACTTGAAGCATGTTCTAAACTTTGTTCTAAATCCTATAAGACTGTTGAAAACTACTTTGGAAGATTATTGAAGAAATAAAAGAGCATGCACAAGAAGCACGTGGAAATAAATAACTATGTACGAACAAGACAATGTGTGCGCAGTGCACTTAGAGGAATTGAAACTACTCTAATATATACAATATGATACAACAAGCTTAATGGAAGGGTTTGAGATATATCCCATTGCTTGGGATCGATAGTGCACCTCCATCAAGCTGAGATAACTCGAAATATTTTGCCTCCTTAAATGAACTGATTATGTACGAGCCACTCCAAAGTGCATCAAAATTTGAATGGCGCCCTGGTTTGGCTTTGTCAGCATCCCATTTTAGGACTAAGTTTGTAACGTTGAAATACTTAGGCATAGTATTTCTGTCAAACCACTTCTTTTTTGATTGTTGATGTTGTTCTAGCTTGATCATAGTAGAATTCCTTGATTCTTCAAGTTCAACTAGTTTTACCATTCTAACTTCTCTTTGGTCTACGCCTTCAAATTCCATTTGTTGAGAAAGTGATAACGAATTCAACTCAAGTATCAAAGGAAGTGTAGCCTCCTTGCCATAGAAAATCTTATAAGGTGAAGTTCCTATTTCCTTCTTCATTTTGATTCTATCTACCCAAAGCACACTTGAGACCTTTGTATGCTATTATATTTGGTTGATATTCATCATCCATTTCATGATCTGATCAGGTTCTTATTTATTGACTCTACCAAGCCATTACCTTGAGGGTAATAATTAGAGGATGTCTTCAAGTATATACCGAGACTAAGATCCCAATTAGTGATTTTAGTACCAAAGAAGGCTTTTGTATTATCATAGATAATGGTTTGAGGAACTCCAAACCTTATTATAATATTATTGAGAAATTTTGGGATGACTGACTTGGTTTACTCCTTGAGTGTGACATATTTTGTCCATATGTTAAAGTAATCCATAGCTTTCAAAGCACCCATTTATGCCCCACGCTTGAAGGAGGATTGATCATGCCTATGAAGTCAAGACCCCGTTGTGCAAAAAGGTTGATCTGCTTGGATTGGTTAGAGGGGAAGTGCTTCCAATTTCTTCTTTCCTACAAATAAATTACATTCTTTGCATTTCATGACCCACTTATGCACGTCCAAAATAGAGTAGGACAATAGAATCATGTCATTATAATTTTCATTGTTTTAGTCTTGGCAAATAAGTGTCCATGAGAAAATCCATCGTGAAATTTTGCTAACACTTTTTAAATTTGTATATTGTCAATACACCTTAGCAACATGCCATCAATATTTCTTTTGAAGAGAAGGCCATTAATCAAAACATATGGAATAGATTGCAGCCTTAGATGTCTTCTCTTTGTTTTGTTCAAACCGGGATGGTACGCATCCTCGAAAGGAATTTTATCATGACCTTTATCTAGTTGTGTCCGTCAAGGGCTTCATTATGTTCGGTTCTATATGTGATAAATCTTCATCTAGGAACAACGAAGTCTCGAGTCCATTCTGCCAATCATCGAAAAACTACTGCAGATGATGTTTCCTCTTACCATCTTTGTGGCTTTGATAGTCACATCATATTCCATGATTTTGGCTACCCATCGTGTTCTCTTCTCGCTGATTTCTACTCCCATGATGAAGTCTCTCACACCTAAGTGTGATACTAACACCTTGATATGGTTTATGGTGAGCATACTCTTGAACATCTTGACGGCGGCGTGCATGATAGTGTAGACCTATTTTTTCATGTGACTATATTTCAATTCATAATCCTTCAGTGTTTGACTAAAGAATGCTACTAGCTTATCCAGTCCTTGTTCATTTTCTTGTGTTAGGACAACACCAACACTCACATCATCCGTGTAAGCATAAAGGATGAAGTCCTTGTAATAATATTGATTGATGAGTTTTGGTGCACAAGCCATTTCTTGTTTGATCTTATCGAAGCCTTCCTTTCCTCTTGTTGTCTATTTGAAGATTGTGTCCTTCTTGAGAATTAGGGTAATGGGCCTTACCAATCCTAAAAAGTTATGGATGAATCTTCTAAAAAAGTTAATTTTACCTAGGAAGGACTACAAGGATTTCTTATGTGTCGATGGAAGAAAAGAGTCGGGATGGTTGAAATGTGCTTAGGATCAATAGTGATGTCATCCTTTGAGACCTTATGGCCCAAAATCTTGCCTTGCACCACTGATAAATTTCACTTCTTGGGGTTAAGAGACACCCCAAAAATTTTGCGTCTCTCAAATATTTTTTCCAAGTGCGTTATGTGATCCATGCTCTGCTTTGAGAAGACAGTTATGTCATCAAGGTAAACCAAGATGAACTCATTGATATATCCTTTGAAGGCAATATCCATGCCACGTTGAAATGTTGTGCCTACATTTGATAGACTAAAGGGAATCTTCTCATATGCATACATTCCCACTTGGTTGTAAATGATGTTTTGAATTGATCATCTTCCTTTACCAAGATCTAATTGAAGACATAATATCCATCCAACATAGAAATTCTTTACGCGTCACCCACTATCTATAGAATATGTTCCATAGAAGGAAAAGGATAATGATCCTTCACGTATTCTTTATTTAAATATCTAAAATTGACACAGAGTCTAATTTCATCATTTTTCTTGTGCCTTTGGAACAAAATTCATGACCTAGGTAAATTACTTGATGGGGAAAATAATCTTTTCCTCGATAGTTTTAGACAATTCTTTCCTCATAAAGGGCTCTATCCTTGGATTGATTGGAAGTTGTTTTTTTCTGATGGGCTTGATTATAGGAACAAGGTCAATGGAGTGTTGAGCAACACTTGGATCAAATCCTTTTAGGTCCTCATACTCCCATGAAAATATGTCACTGTATTTCTAATAGAGAGGGATGAAGGCATGTTTTTCATCATGTGAGCAAGCTTTCTTGAGTAGCAACTCCTTGCCACATATACTAGTGACTAGGGAGAAGTATTATTGCATCACGCACATATAATTTCTTCACCCTTGAACTCGTCATTAGGGATGAATATTTTTTCTAAGGTAACCATCCATTTAGGAAACTTGTTTGTATTTGGCTAGAACACTTGGTCACCATATTTTTCATGTAAGTCACTTGCATCCTTGAAGAGAACTCGCTTCATTCTGAATGAACTGGACAATCTGCGTGTCACATGTCAAACACTTACCAACCGGTGTTTTTCTAGAATGGATGGTATGATCACCATTTTGACGTGTTGCATGTTTCTCTTCACAAATTTTTCTACATGAGAGAATTTTAAACTAAGTGCGGCCATATGATCAGCTTCTTTGTTCATATTTTTGGCACCACCTACAGATTTAGAGCATCAAAGCTCTCAAAGAGGTCCCAAACTTTGTTTCTATAAGCTTTGAGAAGTTTATTCTTTGTTGTGCATTTTTTTACCTATTGGATAACCAATTTTGTGTCCCTAAAGATGTATAGTTCCTTTATTTGTTTCTTCTCGAGAATAAGAATACCATGTACCAAAGCACCTCATACTCTGCCACATTGTTGGAGCATGTGAACTGCAACATGTATGTAAAGAATAATTTCTCGTTCTTGGGAGAAATGAGGACAACACCTACACCCGTGCCATTTCTAATTCTAGATCCATCAAAGTACAACTTCCATAGACCAAAATTTTCTTTATTTTTTCTTGAGCGCGTGCGTGAAGACATTTTTATTCTTCAAGGATGTAATAAGTGCCAAGCCCGATTCAAAAGCTTCAATCTCTTAAGCATATAGATTAAATTTTTATTCCTTTCCACCCATTCATCTAGCACTAAGTCGGAGTACAGGGGAGGGGGAATAGGCTACTCTTTAGGAGCTGATACTTATTCTTCTTAGATTAGGTAATTGGCTTGGAGAGGAGATGGGTCATATGACTCTACATGATAGGAAAATATTGGCTCATCTTGTATGGTAAACTAGGTACCATACCTTGTCTTTAGTAACATATGGGACTAGTCAGAAGACAAGTAACCACCCACTTTAGCAGTAAAATCCCTTGATAAACATAAGGTAAAAAAAAATGAGCTAGGTCAATGATTGACACATCTTGAGTTATAATGAGGCTTGGACATGCATGGAGGGTTAACTCAAGATCCTTGATGACTCCTAAAGTGGTGATAGTTGATCCATCAAGTTGTAGGACTCCTTTGGATAAAGGGGTGTACTTAAGACCTAGGACATCAGTAATTTTCTTAGGCATGACAAAAGTACTAGCACCTGATTCAATCATACAATTATACACAAGGTGTTTTCCTATTATCAAAGACATAAAAGGGTGGTGTTTTGACAACCTTACTTACTTTTTCTCCTCTTCTTGACAAATATTGACAGCAGCACGTGGTTTTGGATAGCTAGATTAGCACGTGAGAGTTGTGCTAGAGCTTCATGTAATAGGTTGTCTTTGAGATTGAATGGCCAAGACATCCCACATTATGACATTCACATTTTTATTCTTCATTTGATCCACAATGTTGAATGGAAGGCCCATTGGTTTGTATATTTGGGGTGCAACAACATCTTTCCTTGGTTGTCCAGTATGAGATGCAAGAGTGTTATCTTGCACGGAGAATTGACCTACAAAAAGGTGGAACATGCCACTTTAGGAAGAGTGTTGCACGGAGCCTCATATGAGGGAAATTACGTGTTATTACTTGTTGGATGCATTTACAAAAATTTTTCTAAGGATCGGCATGTGTTGCGGGGATTGAAACTTGTATGCCAAAGTCCAACATTCTCTTCTTATACCTTGTGTTATCTGCAACTTGGGTGCACGGTCTATCCGTATTGTCCCCAACTTGATTGATTACATAGAATTCCTCGGTGCCAAAGAACATCAAGTTGGTCTCTGGAGGAGCTTTAGGTGTTTCTTGGTTCTCAGGATCACTTGTGTTTGTGGAAGGTTCACATTTAGAAGCAATATGAATCATGTAGGCTTGCGTGCACACAACATTGGCATAGTGATAATGACTATGATGCATATTACATGGGAAGCACCATTTTGAATCTTGAGCCAAAATTTTTTGAACTGTAACTAGTGATTGGCTTGTGCTAGGCGCGAGAAGAGGTTGCATAGGAGGAATAACTTATAAGGGAAAGTGCGCATTGGCATGCCATATATCATTTTGTTGGTTCTTCCCATATATTTGGTTTCCATATTGATCCTACCAGGGGCTGATTGTTTTAGTTATCCCTCTTATTAGTATTGTTCTCAAAGTCTTACACTGTTCTTTTCCTAAAGATATAACTTTACTAGACAAGTTTCTAATCAAGGCCTTCATTTTTTCATTTTCCTTTTACTACGTGGGAGAATAGGATGTGGATGCAGCAGGTTGAGCACTTTGCTAAATAATAAGAGTAACATAAGGTTTTGGTGCATGAGGAATTTCTGGAAATAAGGTTTCGGTAGGTATAGGAGCCAACTTTCCTTCTTGAATAAGGTTATTTTCTGCCCTTATTGCAATGTTATAAGCGGCGGTAACGTTCTACCCCCATGGACTAAATCATGACTAACATATCACTATTCAAATCCCTTAGCTAAAACAAGAAACCATGTTAGGATGTATGCCTTACCACCAAAGGGATTTCATCCCAAGTCTTCTTGAATCTAATATTGAAATCAGTCATTTGTTCATTGGACACCTCTTTTTTGTAGTCATTTCCTCCACTAGTGATAGGTGATCTGACTTATCTTCAAAATAATTACATAGATCTATTCCAAGCTCATCCCAGGTAGTAATAGATGTGGGTCTTAGGCCACAGTACCACTGGAGTGTTTTGCCTTTGAATGAAGCCGCTAGAGCTCCGACTAATACAAAGACATCATGTGTGATCAGATACACAGAGCATATATTGGCTACATCCTGGATGTGTTCAACGGGGGTTACTTGATTCTCATTGATAAAGTATGGAACAATATTGAGTTCGAGATGATGGCATATCATGTTTTGTAATTAGAATAAGATTTCTTACATCGGTGAAGTTGGCTCGGAGGAGATGGTGGTTGCGGTGTCATAGTAGAGCGTGTAGGTCTATTGTGAGGAGTAGATTTTATGTGGCACACTAGATATGGGGATGCACGCATGGGTTTTTTGCCTCATGTTCTCCTTGGAGATAGCTAGAGGTAATTGAAATACTCTTCATCTACTGCACTTTGTTTCGTATGCACTCTTCTCATGAAAGGCACTCATGATGTGAAAACAGTAGATCTAGAAGTGTTGGGAGGTTCCAAATATGTTGAAATGAGCCTCCAAAGGCTATAAATCACTAAGCCACACACCATAACTTAGCAATGATGAAATTTAAGCTTTCAATAGTTTTCCCACCGGGTGTGCCAAAAGCTGTTGGGGCTCAAACTCTTACTGTGTCTCAGATCTGAAAGAACTGAGTCATTGAGTCAAGAATGGGACTATCTCCAAGTTGTGGGACCTATCGTGATTTAGATAGACCTCTAGATAAATCTGGTTCCTCTACCTATTTCTACTACTACTACTACTCATAATGATGAAAAGGGAATCCTAATGTAACATCGTTATTTAAGACTTAAATACAAGGGGAAAAAATTATCATAATGTTTCACTTTGGTCTAAATTCACATAATTTAAAACCAACATTATCTCGGTCAATCTATCCTACAACAAAGAAACCATATGTAGTTGTTATGAGTCAGTTTTAAACTAATCCCTCATATCCAATTTATTCAAATGTGTATACAAGTATACTTATGGTTCCATTAATTAATTAAGGTCATTCGAGTGTTAATATCTAAAGTGAATATCTGAGTATCTATTATGGATAACCCATCTGATAACTTACATCTTTAGTCTAGATGAAATCAGGACAACGTAATCAGTAGCTTGCGTTACTTTGGCCAAAGCTATAATACATGTTTTCATGCTTAAATTCCTAGACGGCATAATCGTCGAAAGGAATATGTCTTTCACTGTACACTTGAAAATTGTTTTCCATATTACGACTAAATTTTATTCGCATCAATCACTTCCAAGGTATGTGGTAGGTAATAATTCAAAACAAAAAGCATGGATAAGTGTAGATAAGTCATCTTATGATGACTAAGGGAAAGTGTGTGTATTTGAATTTATTTGCGTCACTTCAGGTCCACTTCCTTTCCCATAGTCATCATAAGATGACATCGATACTTAGCCATACTACTACCTGAAATTGGTATATATCACTTACTTGAATCCATGGTATTTTAGAATTTATGTTTAGAGGAGCTTGATGGAATATCATGCCATAGCATTTGCTCCATAGTAGCCAATTAATGTCTTACGTCATTAATCGGGTATCATGCAAGCGGCGACTATGTTATGACAGTCCATCGAGTTCTACTAACCAACACTTCATATCTTAACAAGTTAATTAGTTAAATAATTCACAACATGTCAATCCTTATTAACCCGTGTTACTCTTGTTGATAGGTGTCATACCTAAGGATCTATGAGGGTTCAAAAATGACTTTCCTTTAATTAAGGATAGCATAACATGATTCAATGACGATTCTGATTTTAAAACTACATATTGCATTATCATGAAAACATTCCTTGTTCATTAATTAGGTAAATACGGGTAAGTACAATGCCCCTTAGGAACAGTCATGTTTAAATTGATGTTGACGATAAACATCAATTTATTTGTCCTTGCAATGAGAAATGCAAACATATGTAGATAATTCATCCCTTTATATATAACTACATAAAGTTCCTTAATAGTTATTAACTATTGTTTTCAAATAAAATAGTCACCTAAGTTCATACAGTCAACATCATTATGACAACCTTATATTTTTCTAAGTATAACTTACATTCATACATAAGTTATTACATTATAATATTGATAACTTAATTTCAATCATAATGTACTTAGGAAATACACCACACTTCCTTTAGGATGCAAAATGATATCCAAAACATATGAGGACATTTTTTTCTATTCAATTTAGATACTACATCCTATGGATTTGTAGTAAACCAATATAACTTTTCCTTTTGTGTATAATTTATATAATGACTAAGTTTAAGAATATATTTTCCTTTAATTCAAGAAATATATAACACAATGACCATAAAAAGGAACCCTCTTTATTCATTTCCTTAAACTGAAAAACAAAACTACTTAAAACAACATGAGTCCAAAAAAATCTCTTCATGGAATTTAATACAAATAATTAGGTCACTTTGGCCTTTCATTTAAGACATTACAAAAGTACTTAATTTTAATGATAATTCATTCAAATGATACAAAATCAACTTTCAGAAATCAATAGAAAAGATGCAAACTTTTAAACTTCATCCTTCTTCAGCTTTTACAAATTCCATCTGCAAAATTGTTAGCAACTATCAGTTCATACAAACTGGCATGATAGGCTCTATCTCTCCTTTGATATCTTACTCTTTACCTTACGGCATAAATTAAATCTTTCCTTCAATTTTATTTTGGTTTTATGGTTATGGGTTTTCGTTAAATGTTTAAAAATTGTGATAGTTTGTGTAACTTTGAGATTTGTGGATTTTGGGTAAGAAAGAAATAGCTGGAAATGCTAGAAAGAGTGTACTTGAAATATAAATTTGTGTGTTTTTATTTTCATTCTCGAAAGGTTTATATTGATTAATTATTCGACTTTAATTTTTTTGTATATGTTAAGGGACCAAGGATAGAAGGATATGCGAAAAGGGAAAACTAAAACTAAGGAGGTGATAGCACCAAAAGAAAGGGGGATGAACATGATCAGCTTTGAGTGAAAACAAAGGAGAATGCCCATAGAAAGGCTAGACACGTGTAGTATAGACCAGAATGTAGTTGCACAGTCATTTTCATGAAACAAAATCAAAAAAGGAGATGTAAGGGATGTGAGAAAGTACATAAAACACACAACATGAAGGAGAGGCAAGAAAGAAGAACATAAACAAGATAAGGTAGAAGATAACCACAAAAAATACTTCTATTACTTCTAGAAATGCACAATCGATTCTGATGGCGTCGAGGTGATATCCACATGAAAAGACCAGATCTAAAGGTTTGCAACTCAAAATGCAAGGAAATTCCTAAACAAATAGAAATAATCTAACCCTTATCATTGAGTGATGCTCTTCCATTTATATATGAATGGAATAGAGAGAGGGAAGAGAAGGAGGAAAATCTGATGTGAAAAATCAACCACCAATAACCAGTAATGAATTCCTACAAATCCACCTGTAAATATGTCAAATTTTCTTCTACATGTCTATTTCACATGTGGGAGAATGAAAGGAGATATCTTAATCAAATTGAGTGGTTGGAGCAATCAAATCCTGTAATAATGGTATGAGAGACATCTTCCATCTTCTCACCTACCCAATCTCACTGAAATTTGAATTTGAGTGATCTAGAGTGTAACCCATGTCATCAGTTATTTTTTCATCTTCTAACATGTGTCACACCTTAGTTGGTTTCAAGGATTTGACGCCCTGTTGGCATGCTTTGGTAGGTTACATGTGATTTACTCAATGTTTGACAGTCCACGTGGTACAAGAACTGGCACAAAGGAAGGCATGAAAGGTGCACGTAGAGGAAAGAAGCATGGAAGAAATAAGTAGAAGGAAGCACAAAAAAGTAATGTGCATGGGATAAATGGAAGGAACACATGTCGGAGGAACGTATGGAAGAGGTGCAATCATTACAAGATAAAATTTGGTAGAAAGGAAGGGGTTCGAAATAATTCTAGGGACTTAGCTAATTTTGGGAAGCAAGTCTAAGGTGTGGGTGATAGATGCATGAAGCTGCTAGGAGGAAGGTGAATGCATAGAGATTGGGCATAAGGTAAAATGGAACATAATAGAAGAAAGGAGAAGGAAAATATAGGAATTACAATAAAGGATCACGTTAAGGAAAGTGAGGAATGAGAGCCAAGAAAACATGTCGGAGAACAATTGAAGTGTGTGTAACCCTTGATGTAGAACCTCAGAGCTAGAATGGAAATATAAGTTGTCCAAATAACTAGGGGATTTTTTTTTGGATAATAGGGACCACACTTGCTCCATTGACCAATATCACTCCTTCATCCTCATCCACCAAGACATCTTAATCTCCTCATTCATCTAAGACTTATATTGTCATCCCTCCTCCAACCTCGACCTCTCCCAAAGAGGGTCCACCTATCTTCATTAATGTTGTTTGATTCATAATCTATTCTCATCTCCATGAATTCTATTCACCCACTCAATATAAATTCAAATTCATTATCACTTATTCAAAACCTAAGGTATTTATCTTAGCTTCTCCTTGGCTTGTTGTCATTAAGCGAGTGTTATGAAACAATTTCACTAGGCCCTAATTAAGATGTTTCTTTATGAGCTTATGAAAATTTATCCACACCATAAACAATCCCTCATTGAAGCTCTTAAGCATATCCCCACTCCTAATAATGAGGCTCGGCCCTTTGCATCACTTTTTGTAGCACTCACTAATTCTACTTCCATATCTTTTAATGATACTAAAATTCCTAACTTCACATCTAAAGAAAATGACGTTCCATTCTTCATTATTGTGTGTATCAATGACACTTTTATCCATCGTTCTATGATTTATAATAGAGCTATCATAAACATCATCTCATCTCACACCTTTGATCATTTCAAGATCCCTAAATCCATTATATTCCAATCACCCATGGTCCTTCGCACATTCAATGAATTTATTTGCCCGCTTTAGGAACATTTATTCTTCCCATCCATATTGGTCAAAACTCTTCCATGAGGTCTTATATATCATAGAAGGGGATTTTCAATACAACATCCTACTTGTATGACCATGGGTTCATTCCATGCATCGTGTTCCTTCCACTTTTCATCAATGCATCAAGTATTAACAGGGGAATATCCTCACTCTCCCCGAGACACTCCTCTATTTAAAGCAAGTAACATGAATTACCATCTTAATGATGTGTTCATCCCTACACAAGATCCTTCTCAAGCATCCACTAGCTCATTTTTCTCTGCATCCAAACTTCCTAATGATGACTCCTTAGAGAAAGATATGGATCAACTCTCACTAGGGGAGTATCATCTTCTCACGCTTAATAATATTCCCATGCCTAATAGACTTGGTAGACCCAATAAAGCTCTAATATATCAACCTATTGTTGGGGACATCATTCCTTTCAGTCCATCTCATCTTCTCACTAATCTCATCTATGGTGGCATTAATCACCCTTCCTCCCACATTGACACTCAACCGTAAATCAAACCATATACCAAAAACTTTGACTTTCTTTACAAGAAATATTTTTCCTACACCTATCTTCATCATTGCACATAGAAAGGATTTGGAATGGGGCATTATGAACAAGGCATGCATGACCTCGTCATTGATCAATCTCGTAAACCCCATGAAAAATTCAAGTTGGGCTATAAGGAATAATCAATAGACCCTCTTCCACCATCTTTAGCTCTCATGGATATAGATCCTCCATCTTCTCCATCCCATGAGGTTATGGATATGTATGACACCATGTCTATCACCTCTGGATTTTTTTTAATCTCCACCATCACCTTAGGACCGGTCACTTATCAATGTGATAGTGAATCTAGGTCCCTCCCTCTTCAATTTCTGGAAATGATAGAGGAATATTCCTCTATAATTTACATTCTTCAGTGCATTGACGATGACTCCATCATTTCCTACATGGGAGAAGAATATTCATATCTTCATAAGACCTTACCACTAGACACCTCTACCCTTCTCAACAAATTCACCATTGACATCAACATAGGGACTCCACAAGAGCCCCGCATTCTCAAAGTGGGTCAATTCCTTGATCCACAGGATCTTGAATCTTTCACTGCCTTCCTTTCTTGACATATCCAACCCTTCAAATGGTCATACGCAGACATTTAAGATCTATATCCCTCTATCATTTTCCATAATATTTTTACCTTTCCTAATGCTAAATTGGTTAAATAGAAGCTTTTCGTATGCACCCTCAAGTTTCCCTCCTTATTAAAGAGGAGATGAAATGCATCCTTTCCTCAAATTTTATCATCCCTATGAACTATCCACAATGATTTTTCAATATTGTACCCATTTCCAAAGCTTTTGGAAATCTTTGCATCTGCACTAACTTTCGAGATTTAAATCTCACTTTCCCTAAAGATAATTTTCCTCTACCTAACATCGATCAACTCATGGATCTTACTTGTTAGTGCAAAATCACAGCACCCCTGGATGTTTTCTCAAATTTCTAGTTTGATAATGGGAATCCAGTGTGATTGCACAACATGGAATTTTTTCCCCAAGTGTGGGACTTGCAAAATGGGAAAAACTCTCCAGATTAAAGGCTGGTTCCTATTCCTCTATTCAAGTGCATGCATTCATTTTATAGAGGATCTATCCTAAGTCCTACTCTAAATATTTCCAAGGGACCAAGGTGAAGAAAAAGTTACAGAAATAATGAAATCTAAGCTAATGGAGGTGATGCACCAAGGAATGATGAACTCCCACTCTGTTGTTAAACACAAACCATAAAAATAATACAACTCACATGCACAAGTAACTAGATTTGTAATGAAAAGATCGAATGAATGCAATGGAAGTAAGAAAGGGGCTGGAAATCACCCACAAGCTTATTTTATTGCTCCACAGAGTTGATACAAAGCATTACAATGGCCAAAAGGCATAAATTTTGCATTTACAGATTTATGGAAGGTTTGAGAACTCCACAAACTTGCTGTAGAATAGAGAGAAAGGGAGATACAGAGCAAAAACGTCCAACCATTACAAATAATGAATCTTGTTCATTTATAACCGAAGCAAAAGAGAGAAAATAGAAGGAACAAGCAAATATGATCCTTGGATTCAACCACCCGCCATTAATCTCTGTCAAATCGGCCTACAAACCATTAAATTGATCTTTCCTTTTTTGCCTGCATGTTGGAGAAGCAAAAATAAAAAATGGAATAAAAATGATGTCTTCAAAGCAATTTGATCTTGCATTCAAGGTGTGAGAAGACATTCTAGGGTTTTCCCCCATCAAATCAAGCTGATTCTCCATCCTTGGCATGCTGGAGAAGAAAACCATGGAGGCTCGAGCAAAAAAATGACTTGTTCAAGGCAATCTGATATGCATTGAAGACATGAAAGATGTTTTTAGCATTTTCTCCATCAAAATCCACAAAAAATGATGTTTTTGTGCCTCCAATGCATAGAGGGGCTCAAGACCTTTCCAAAAAGTCTAATTTTGTTGAAATCGATCTCTGGATCAAAAGATATGCCCATCTAAAGATTTAGGGAAAAAATTAGGGCAAAATCTCGCACAAATTTTGAGGCGGCAAAATCGGATTTCAAAAACGGGCTCACGGGGTCAAAATTTGCTCTTTGCATTTTTGGAAAATTTTCCAAAAAATTCCATGCCTCCGCCACCGTGGGACACGTGTCATCTTCTGGTTTGTCGGTGGGATCACGAGCTCAACCTGCCCCCTTTTTCCTTTAAAATTTTCATTGGGAAAAATTTCCCAAATCTCCCCGCGCTTCCACCCTTCCACCGCTATCTAGACACATGGCGCTCCCTCATTGGTCGGTGGGGATGCGCTTCCAATTTTTTCCTTTGCGCATTTTTCAATTTTGGTAACTTTCTCCAAATCCTTCCGCGGGTCCAACTCCTCCGCCACTGGACACGTGTCAGCTTCTAAACGATCGGCGGGCCTTGGGGCCAAAATTTTCCTTTGGGCATTTTAGACAAAAGGGAAACATTTCCCAATTCTCCCCACACCTCCGCCAACCCATTTCCTTCTCCTCCGCGGGCCCGTGGGAAAATTTTATCTTTGCACCCCCGCCAACCGCTTTGGAAAATTTTTGAACTTCACCCCGCTGCCCGACCTCCTCTGCCACGTGGCACATTTTTATTGGTCGCAGGCCTGTCAAGGGAAAATTTCCCCAAAAAAATTCACCGAGCCATAACTTGAAATTTACAAGGAGTTAGGAGGAAAATTTTACCTTTCGGAAAGGGGAAGAAAAATCCTATCTAATGGAGCCATTTCCAGAAAATTTTGAGTCCCTGAAGTATGCAAAAATTTCATTTTAAGTACCAGCAAAGGGAATGGATGAGGAGTTAGCCAAAAATAAGCATGGGATTATTTTGAATAACATTTTTGGTGACTCAGAGGGGTCATCTGCTTGCTGGATGAAGTGACCGGTTTCTCAGCAATCCATTGGACAATGGAGTCATGAACTTAACTACCTATTACCCTCAATTCATTAGAGTATCTCTAGGATGAAGATGTGAGAGTAGAAAAACCACTTTGACCTGGAACATGATCTGCAAAAGATGCATCCTTGGGACAACAAAACCTGTGCCAAAGCACTTAGGGAAATGTAAACCTAAGCTACAACAAAACAATGTGCACAAGCACTTGGAGGAATGAAAATCTAAGCTAATATGTACAAGGTGAGAAGTTTCCCTTAGTAGCAATGCTTTAGATGGATTCCATTAACTGGAATCTGCAGTTCCTCACCATCCAATGTAGACAATTAGAAGGCATTGTTGTTTTTACATTTTGTGACCATGTAGGGGCCACTCCAAATGGCATCAAATTTTGAATGCCTTCTTGGATTTTCTCGGTCTGCATCCCATTTCAACACTAAATCTCCAACTTGGAAAGTTCTAGCCTTAGCTTTCTTATCAAAGCTTCTCTTGATCATTGCTTGATCCTTTTCCATTTTTGCATGCTCTCTAGTTTCTTGGAGTTCCATAAATTTTTCATATCTAACCTCCATGGCCTCAAACTCTAACAATTCTAATTGTTTCATGAGTTCCAATGTTGGCAACTCAAGTGACATAGGAAAGACTGCCTCTCTCCCATAAACAAGTCTGAATGGAGAGTTACTTGTGGATCTCTTGGGAGTTATCCTATCAGCTCATAGAGCTGATTTGAGCTTAGTGTGCCAAGTCCTCTAATTTTCATCAAGATTCCTCTTGATGATCCTTAATAGATTCTTTTTTGTGGACTCATCTTGGCCATTACCCTAAGGGTAATAATTTGATGAATAGTTAAATAGATCTCATTTCTAACAGCCCATTCGGTTACCTTTGATCCTATGAATGCCTATGCATTATCTGAGATTATAGTGGTAGGTATACCAAATATGGTTGCTATCCCCTCATAGAAATCTAGAATGTTGGATTCACTTGCCTCTTTGAGTGCCACCGCCTCACCCATTTGGTGAAGTAATCTATTGTTGTTAGAATCCATTTGTGCCCTTGGTTTGAGTTTGGATTAATGACTCCAATGAAGTCCAAACCCTATTGCATGAATGGCTAGTTAACTGAGATTAGGTGCAATGGAAGTGCTGCTAACCTCTCTTTTCCTATGAAGAATGCACAATTCCTACACCTCTTGATACATGCATAACAATCACTAAATACTTTGGGCCAATAATAACCAGCCTTCATGATTTTGAGAGTTTTCACTCTTGGAGAAAAGTGACCCCCAGCTGATCCATTATGGAACTCTTCTAACATTTTCTCAATCTAATTTGTCCCAATGCACCTCAAAGAACACCCCATTGATATCCTTTTTGAACAAGACACCATCAACAAGTGCATACGGAATAGCCTACAATCTGAAGTGTCTTCTCTTGGCTTTGTTCATCTCCGGAGGGCATAGGCCTATTTGCAAGAAGTGCATTATGTCTTAGGTCTAACAAGGAGTGAGCACCCCATCATTTTCCTCTTGAACCTCTCTTTGTTCTTTTCTGTCCTGCAGCACCAAAACAACATTCTTCTCTTTGCTTGCTTCAATTGGTTGACTCAAGGAAAATTGCTAACACAATCCCTTTCCTTAGACCAGCTTGGTGAATTTTATCTCAATTTTATACTTCATGACATGATTAATCCACCTTGCATGTTTTTCATTCATATATTTGTTGAGGAAATTTTTAACTCCCGCATGAGAGACCAAAGCAGTTGAACCTTGTTGTTTGAAACTAGATGCTTACATTTCTTCAAGCTCCTAATCACTTTGTAAGAACATGCTTCTCAATAAAGGAATACCTCACTTCATAGTCCTCCAAGCTTTGGCTAAAGAAGGTAATTGGCTGCTCTGCATTTTCTTCGTTCTGTTGTACTAAACTTGCAGAAATTGTATCACCACTGCCAAATGCATAAAGGATGAAGTCTTTGGAGAAATCTAGGTTGATGAGAGTTGTAACCCGTGAGATAGATTATTTTATTTCCTCAAAACTTTCCTTACCTTCAACTGTCCATTTGAAAGCCATACTTTTCTTCAACGTCATAGTTATTGGCTTGACAAGGGCTACAAAGTCTGGAACAAACCTTCGAACAAAATTGATTCTTCCCAAGAAACTTTGAAGAGCCTTCTTATGACTTGGTAATGGCAGTGATTTTATTGCTTCAACCCTTTCTGGATCAATTGCTAACCCTTCTTTGGAAACAATGTGGCCTAGGAGCTTGCCTTCATGAGCTAGGAATATGCATTTTTTTGGATTCAAGGATATCCCAAATCTTCTACATCTTTGGAACACTTGTCTCAAATGAAAGAGATGGTCTGCTGCATTTTTAGAAAATACAGTAATATCATCTAGGTATATCAGCACTATCTTGTTGATCAATCCCTTAAATGCCGTGTCCATTTCCCTTTGGAAAGTAGCTCCGGCGTTAGATAGCCCAAATGGCATTTTTCTATATGCATAGGTTCCCCATTTGGTGGTGAAGGCTATTTTGAACTGATCATATTCCTTTACCATGATCTGATTATACCCTGAATAACCATCTAGCAATGAAAACCTTTCAGAGCCAGCAACATCTTGCAAAATCTACTCCATAAAAGGAAGTGGGTAGTGATCCTTGAGGGATGATATGTTCAAATATCTAAAGTATATGCACAACCTAATTTCCCCACTCTTCCTTCTAACTAGAACCAAGTTTGCAACACAGCTTGAATGATTGATGGGGAATATAATACTTGCTTCTATTAACTTATTCAATTCCTTCTTCATGAGAGGCTCAATGTGTGGGTTGACTGTCTTTGTTTTTCCCGATGGGCCTAGCACTTGGATCTAGTTCAATTGTGTGTTGAGATAGCTTGGGATTGAAACCTTTCAAGTATTCCTAGCTCCAAACAAATACATTCGGAACTCTTGGCAAAGTTGCATGAATTCATGCCTTTCTTGCTTGGTTGTCACTTTGCCATTTTGAAGTGACTTGCCTTCTCCAATGTGATTGGATTTGAATCTTCTCCCTTGACTTGGATGTTTGCTTTTGCCTTCCTAAATTGATCGATAGGATTGAAGATATACTCTAAAGTCACAAGTCCTTTTGGAAATTTTTTGTTTCTTAGCTGTACCACTTGATCACCATACTTGTTGTCCCAACTTTTCCTAATGTTTAGCCGAGAACTCATCTTCCTCTTGCAAAAAAATTGATGATTTGTTGTCACTCTCAAACACTTGCCAACTTGTATTATTGTCAGCACTGATGGCCTCACAACCACATGGATGTTTGGTTGCATTTTCTCTCTTTTTATACTCTCCACAACATCAAAATTTTCTTCAACTACTGCAAGTCTATCAACATCTTGGTTGTCTTTCCTAGGGATGGAGTTGATGCCAAAACCCTAAAAATCCTCAATGAGATCCCACACCCTATTCCTATAAATTTTGAGCAAGTCATTCTTAGTAGCATGTTTTCCTTTAATTTGATTAACAATCAGCTCACTATCACCAAAGACTTGTAAGTTTTTATGCCTCTTTTTCTTGACCAATGCAATCCATGTATCGAGCCTCGTATTCGGTAGTGTTGTTAGAACATGCAAACTAAAATCTAAAATCTGAATAATACTTAATGCCTTAAGGTGAAACAAGCATAGCTCCTCCTCCTACACCTTGTCTACTTCTTGATCCATCAAATAATAGCTTCCATACCTCATTGTCATCTCTATGGTCTGGCTTGGTGATGCCGAGAAGAGGCTGATTTTCTTCATGCATGTAATAGACTCCTAGTTTAGATTCCTCCATTTCTTTCTATGGATCAAAAGCATGTACCTTGTTGGCCCATTCATCAAGACTCAAATTTGGAATGCTTCCAACTTTGGTTTCAGCTTCATATGTGTTTGGATAATCCTCTTGATAAAATGTTGAACAGTTGGCATTGATTGGCTTGGAGTATGAGGCTCAATGTGAAATTTTGCAATAGATTCAGACCTAATCGTGGCCTTGAATCCATACCTTGTCCTAAACAGCATGTGTGACCAATCAGTAGATAGGTATCCTCCAATTCAAGCTATGAAATCCCTTGACAAACATATGGAAAAGAGTGGTGGCAAATCTATCACCGACACATCTTGCAAAACAATGACATTGGGGCATGCATGCAAAGTAAGGCTCAAATCTTTAATTACCCCAACTATTTCTACTATTGTCCCATCTAATTGCACCACCCCCTTGGATATGACTTCATATTGAAGGCCCAGATGATCAGCTATTTTCTTGGGCATCACGGAACTACTTGCCCCATAATCAATCATACAATTATGTACTAGTTTATCCCCAATGATTAATGAAACATAGAATGGAGGGGGCTTCAAATTTTTACCTTGCTTGTCCCCTATGATTCCCTTCAGGATGAGTGGAATTTTTGAGTACCTTCTCTTGCACATGAGCTAGTTGATTTGGGGTTGACCAATTCTTCATGGTAGCTTGTAGTAGGTCCCTTTTTCCTGGGATGGATAGTGACTCCCACATAGATATGTTCACATTGGTCTTCTTCATTTGTTCAATGATATTGAATGGGGATGAACCATCTCTTTGCTTCCCTTTAGTCTGCACATTCTTTTCTTGTACATGGGCTACAATAGCTAGCATTTGAGCTGGTCTAGAAGGTGGCTTAGGCTGTCCTTGCACATTTGGAACTGTATTTTTCTTGCCAACACCTTGTGGAGTGATGGAAGGTTGTGAATCACTTGGACCTGATGACTGCCCTTCACCAATATTCCTCTTCTTTGACCATGTGTTAGCTGCTATATTCTAAGAAGGTGTTTGATTCACACCACAAAAATCTTCAGCCTACCAATTGACAAGTGTAGTCTCATCTGGAGTTGTTTCTTGTTGAGATGTTCCTTGTTGTTGGTTTGTTTCTCCCCTTGCTTCACTCTCCACACCAGTTGTTTTCACCATCAAATCTTGGTTCAAAGCACCATTGAAGCACATAGATTGGTTGTGAGGTTCATTGCATGGGAAATGCCAGGTCATACTCTTGACCTATATTATTTTACACTTGGCACTAAGGATTTAGAGGTAGATGCAACGTGGGGTTATAGAGCTGAAATGGTCTATTGGTAGGAGGCCTCACTTGATTTTGATTTGCACTGGATTGGATGTCCTATTAGGCCTATATGGTTGTCTATTAGGCTGAGTGTGAGGCTAATAAGAAGGCCTAAAACTTTGAGCTTGTTGTTTCTTGAGTGTAACCGGTTCATTGCCCAGATTTTGTAATTGTTTCATAACTTCTTAAAGCTCATTTGAGGCACTACATGATGAAGTAGAAGTTTCATTTGAACTCTGATTTCTAGGAGTGGGAATAGGAGCTAAAGTAGGTGTTTGACTGGCACTTGGGCTTCCCAACTTTGGATATAGGGGCATAGGAGGCCTAGGTGCAAGTTTACCAGCTTGGATCAAACAATTCTCAGCCCTAATGGTGATGCTATAAGTCAGTAGGTAGAGTTATACCTCCCATGGATTGGATCAACATAGAAATGTCAGAATTTAAAGCCTTGAGAAAGTATAAGAAAGCACCTTGAGCTATTGGCCTCACTACCAATGGGATTCTATCCCACATTCTTTGAAATCTGAAATTGAAGTCTGTTAGCTACTCATTGGGAGCTCTCTTGATAGTTGTCAGTTGCTCCAATAGAGACAAGTTGTCCCCTTTCTCTCCAAATTGGTTATGGAGAGTTGTGCACAACTGGTTCCAATTGTGGATAGAGCCTACCTCAAGGCTCTTGAACCATTGCAAGGCTTTCCCTTTAAATGAAGATGCCAACAATTTGACAACAATATCCATCTCAACAATCTCATGGATTGCAAAAACATTAGCAATGTCTTGGACATGATCACCAGCAGTGATCTGATTTTCTCCAGTAAAATATGGAATGTTCTTCAATGCTACAATTAGAACTAGGTTTTGTGGATTCAGAGCAAGTGGGATGCTTCCAGTAAAGTTGACATAAGGATTGGGTTTTGCCATTATAATTGTCCTAAGAACCCTTGTTGATTGGATGAAAGGTCTACCAAGTGGAGGAGTTGATAGAGTTCTGTTTTGTGGAGATGGAGAACTTTGAATCCTTCTTCCCATTTTTCCTCTTTAGGGGATAATTACAGGTGCTCGGACAACCCTTCTTCTCTGGTCCTTGACCTTGTTTGGATCCTTCTCATGAATCTTCAAGCTTAGACTACTGAAACCAATTAATTCTATCCTTTTGGAGTTGTTAGATGTGCAAATCAGGGCTCTTTCAAGCAAGAAATTTACAACAATTACACATCAACTTTGTTGTAATGAAGATGAAGACCTCTAAGGTCCCACCGAGCATGCCAAAATTGTTAGTGAAAAATCACAGCACCCCTGGATGTTTTCTCATATTTCTAGTTTGATAATGGGCATCCAATGTGATTGCACAACATGGAATTTTTTCCCCAAGTGTGGGACTTGCAAAAATGGGAAAAACTCTCCAGATTAAAGGCTGGTTCCTATTCCTCTGTTCAGGTGCATGCATTCATTTTACAGAGGATCTATCCTAATTCCTACTCTAAATATTTCCAAGGGACCAAGGTGAAGAAAAAGTTACATAAATAATGAAATCTAAGCTAATGGAGGTGATGCACCGAGGAATGATGAACTCCCACTCTATTGTTAAACACAGACCATAAAAATAATACAACTCACATGCACAAATAACCAGATTTGTAATGAAAATATCGAATGAATGCAATGGAAGTAAGAAAGGGGCTGGAAATCACCCACAGGCTTATTTTATTGCTCCACAGAGTTGATACAAAGCATTACAATGGCCAAAAGGCATCAATTTTGCATTTACAGATTTATGGAAGGTTTGAGAACTCCACAAATTCACTGCAGAACAGAGAGAAAGGGAGATACAGAGAAAAACGTCTAACCATTACAAAGAATGAATCCTATTCATTTATAACCGAAGCAAAAGAGAGAAAACAAAGGAACAAGCAAATCTGATCCTTGGATTCAACCACCTGCCATTAATCTCTATCAAATTGGCCTGAAAACCATTAAATTGATCTTTCCTTTTTTACCTGCGTGTTGGAGAAGCGAAAAGAAAAAAATGGAATAAAAATGATGTCTTCAAGCAATCTGATCTTGCATTCAAGGCATGAGAAGACATTCTAGGGTTTTCCCCCATCAAATCGAGCTGATTCTCCATCCTTAGCATGCTTTGAGAAGAAAACCATGAAGGCTCGAGCAAAAATTGACTTATTCAAGGCAATATGATACGCATTGAAGACATGAAAGATGTTTTTAGCATTCTCTCCATCGAAATCCACCAAAAAATGATGGTTTGTGCCTCTAGTTCATGAGAGGGCTCGAGACCTTTCCAAAAAGTTTGATTTTGTTGAAATCTGATCTCTGGATCAAAATATATGCCCATCTAAAGATTTAGGGAAAAATTAGGGCAAAAACTCGGGCACAAATTTCGAGGCAGAAAAATCGGATTTCAAAAACAGGCTCACGGGGTCAAAATTTGCTTTTTGTATTTTTGGAAATTTTCCAAAAAATCTCCGCGCCTCCACCACTGTGGGACACATGTCATCTTTTGGTTCATCGGTGGGATCACGGGCTCAACCTACCCCCTTTTTCCTTTAAAATTTTCATTGGGAAAAATTTCCCAAATCTCCCCGCCTTCCACCCTTCTCGCCGCTATCTAGACACGTGGCGCTCCCTCATTGGTCGGCAGGGATGCGCTTCTAATTTTTTCCTTTGTGCATTTTTCAATTTTGGTGACTTTCTCCAAATTGTTCTGCGGGTCCGACTCCTCCGCCGCTAGACACGTGTCAACTTCTAAATGATCGGCAAGCCTTGGGGCCAAAATTTTCCTTTGGACATTTTAGACAAAAGGGAAACATTTCCCAATTCTCCCTGCGCCTCCGCCAACCCATTTCCTTCTCCTCCACAGAGGCCGCGGGAAAAACTTTGTCTTTGCACCCCCACCAACCACTTTGGAAAAATTTTAACTTCACCCCGCTAGCCCAACCTCCTCTCGCCACATGGTACATTTTTATTGTACGGGCTCGTCAAGGGAAATTTTCCCAAAACTCTGCCGAGCCATAACTTGAAATTTACAAGGAGTTAGTAGGAAAATTTTACCTTTCTGGAAAGGGGAAGAAAAATCCTATCTGATGGAGCCATTTCCAAAAATTATGAGTCCTTGAAGCATGCAAAAGTTTCATTTTAAGTACAGCAAAGGGAATGGAGGAGGAGTTAACCAAAAATAAGCATGGGCTTATCTTGGATAACACTTACTTTAGGCTATGATATGCTTTATCTTATGGATGGATTTTATGGATACAATCAGATCCTCATCAAACTAGAAGACCAACATAAGACCTTATTATTCACTCCTTGGGGGACTTCCTATTATCATGTTATACCCTTTGGGTTGAAAATTTTCATAACCACCTATCAATGAGCCATGACTTATATATTTTATGATCTCATCCCTAAGACTGTAGAGGATTACATTGATGACCTTTTGTGTAAATCCAAGCATCATCACAATCACCTTTCTATCCTTGAGTTCCTTTTCAAGCGTCTTATCCACTTCTTCCTCTATCTCAATCTAGCCAAGTGTGTGTTCAAAGTCCTTACTAGTAAACTCCTTGCCTTTATCATTTCCATCAGGGGTATTGAATTTAACCCATCTAAAATCAAATCCATCCTTGAGATGCCTCCTCCTTCTAACCTAAAGCAACTTCACAATCTTCAATTCGACTTCATTATTCTATTGTTTCATCTCATAAATTTCATTTGTTTCCAACCCTTTCATCGCCTTCTTCATAAATAAATCGACATCAAATGGGATGATAATTTCCAAAAATATTTTAAAGAGCTCAAAAAATATCTCCTATCCCCACTTGTGCTTACACCTCCACACGAGGGGGAGCCATTCTATTTTTATGTTTATTCCTCTAATCATGCTCTGGGTGCCATAGTGGCTCATCATGATGAGCAAGGTAGGGAGTAGGTCGATATATCTTGTATGTCACACCCATCATGATTTTGAAAATCACTATGCTAAAGCTAAAAAAATTGTTACACCCTTTTCTTTTCTACCTCTAAGCTTTGCCATTATCTTCTCAATCATAAGACTTATGTTGCCACTAGCTTTCATCTTCTCAAGAATATGCATTCTAATCCATATCATAGTGACCACATCACTCAATGGCTCATGCTCATGATTGAATTTTACCTCGAGTTCATCTCACATAAATCAATCAAGGGCTAAGCCATTGCAAATCAACTAGTTGATGCCCCTATTTCGATAATCACCTTCCTCACAAGTAGTTCCAAGATGAATCTATTAACAAATTTGAACATGAATTCTCCCCTCTCAAAATCACGTTCTTCTTTGATGTCCTTAAGTGTCGATAAGGAGGAGATGCTTATGTCATTATCATTCCTCCTTGGGACACTCCTATTCTTATCACTCATAAACTTAAGTTTGAATGCACCAAAAATATGGCCGAATATGAAACTCTTATCTTAGGCCTTCAAATTTTTGTCTTACTTGGGATACAAATCATTTACAACTATGGGGATTCTCATTTCATCATTAATCAATTCAAAGGAATCTATCAATGTAAAAATGAGATCCTTCAAAATTATAAGGATATTGTTGACTTCCTTCTTGGAGATTTTAATTTCTACACTTTTCAAACCATCCCTCAGTTATCCAACTGCGTTGCAGAAACTATGACTTCTCTTGCATCTATTATCCCTTGGTCTATGGAATATTTTAATCTCTCTTTCATCATTCATTGCATTGACCAGCTAGCTCACCTTAGTAAATTACGTGGTGTCGACCTTATCGAATCCAATCCTCATGATCCTTGGTATTTTCAAATCTTCAACTATTTTTCTCAATCAGTCATCCCCTCTGAATTATCTAAAAATGGTAGGAGATATTTTATTCAATGTTCTTACCATTATTTCATTATTTGCAGCATTCTCTATGAGTTTGGCTTTGATGGTATCTTACTTTATTTCTTTAAATATCACGAATCCACTTGCACTATTAAATAATTCCATGAAGGTATCTCTTATGGCAATTTTAGTAGTTTGGTTGTTTCCAAACACATTCTTTTCATTGGCTATTATTGGCCCTCTCTTAATCAATATTGTTGTGAATATGTTAATAAATGCGTTAAATTCCAATAGTATTCTAATCTTATCTCGCATTCCTAGTCAATACTTATAGCTTGCTCAGGGACCTTTAGCCTTTCTCACAATGGGGACTAGACCTCATTAGCCTCATCAATATGTGTTCTTCCCAACGCCATCATCCTGTCATCATCACTGCTAATGAGTACTTCACCAAATAGGTGGAAGAAATTCCACTCAAATCAACACAGGATAATCGGATCATCAATTTTATCTATCAACATATCATTTGTCACTTCGGTGTTCCTCATAAAATCATCACAGAAAATGAAAATTCCTTCAAAAATAAATACCTGAAGAAGCTTTGTGAATATTTTAACATTAAACTTAGATTCTCTTCTTCATATTATCTTTAAGCTAATGGTCAAGCCTAAGCCACTAGAAAAACTCTTCGCAATATCATTTCCAAGACTATTGATAAATCCATACGTAATTTCCATCTTCATATCCCCTTCACTCTTTGGGATTATTTTACTAGCATCCACACCTCTAAAGGTGCAACTCCTTTCTCTCTTGTATATGGCTCTAATGCCATTCTTCCACTTAAATTCCAAATCCCTTCATTGCATGTTTCTCTTCGTGAATTTTTTTATGACAAACATTATCGCCAAGAGCGTCTAAAGACTTGAGTTGTTAAATGAGTGTTTCCTTCTTGTTCTTGACCATTATCATGTATATCAAGAAAGCATAAAATGTGCTTACAATAAACATTTCAAGGAACATGACTTTAACATCAGTGACCTTTTCCTTAAAGAAAATCATAACGTCACTACTCTAGAAAGGAGTCAACGCAGAGAGTTTTCTCCTAACTAGATTGGACCTTATATTATTATGCATAAGTACGAGTATGGAGCCTATCATTTTCTTCCCTTGATGGTAAACTAGAAAATAACCTCTTAACACATTGCACTTGTGGGATTTCTATTTTTAACATACCTACCAATGAGAACTTAGTTATCTCAGTGGTCATTCATCCATCATTAACCATTTCTATCTTTCATCATTATGATTTGGAATTATGTGCTCTACTATCAAATTCCTATCTATGACCTTGAATATGGGCACCACGGCTCTGCTCACAGCATAATCCTTATAGATAGGTTATTCCTTCTTGGTGAGAACTACACAATAATTACATCCACTTCTCTTTTATTTACCTAATGAAACCACACTAAGTGTCTAGAGGTATCACTCATACATTTTATATCCCTTCCTAAGTGGTCTACCTAGCTATCCCTAGCTCTTCTACCAAAATTCAAAATCTTAGATGCTCATTTCAAAGCTATCATATCCAAATAAAAAACTTCTCCCTTAAAGGACAGTTGTCCATAAAGAAAAAATATCAAAAAATATAGACCGATACCTCGAAGGACAAATATGATGCATATCTTATCTTTCCATTTATAAAAGCAAAATCTAAGTAAAAATTAAAAAATAAAAATGTATACCACTCCCTCGAAGGATGGATACCATTTCATATCATGGTATCAAAGGATTCCCTCATTGATCATCCTTTTATATACTCAAAGCAAAAGCATTAAATTTAAAATCAAGCATCCTAAGAAAGCCTTCGGCATTGATCAACTTTCTTATCCTTGTCAAACTTCCTGCATTGATCATTTTGTGTCATCTTGCTCATAGCTAGGGCATAGAACTAAGTAAACCCACCTAATAATAACCTATATTCCTGCATACAAGTGTCATCCAAACCCCTTGTGTCATGTCGACATTAGGTTTATAATTCCACTTTCCATACTTTCCCTCGTGATCCTTAGGATTACTAACTATTGATGGTTATGTGTTAACACCTATTATTGGCTATAAGTGCATTGCCTTGATTGGCTCCCTTTCTTGTTTACCTCCAATCTGGTTTGAAACATCATTTCTTTGTACACTCCTTACTATGATCGAGTGTCATTTATCTCCTTTTGGTCACCTTCTATTGAAGTCACATCCTTTCTCTCACATCGAGCATGTTCTTCTTAATTTAACCATTTTATCCATTCCTATGTGTATGTTTTTAAGTATAATGTCATCCATAGTTAACATATTTATAAATCCACCACATCATTTATCCATTATTTCATCACATATAACACCTATCTATCCATGCTAATCATATATCCATCACAATATATCACATCACATTCATATCATATTTTAATGTCCAAAACATAATCACTATCATGTCACCATAATCAAATCCATAACATCATAATCACACATCTACATTGAATCTTACAGGACATCTACATCAAATCCATAACATCATAATCACACATTTACATCCAATCTTACAATCATCTACATCTAATTCATAATCAAACATCCACATCTAAAGCTAACATAGCATCATCAAACCCATAAATCAAAACACAGGACACATTATGAATCACAAAACACACACACACACACACACACACACACACACACACACACACACAGTTATATATATATCATAAGTCCAAGTACACATATATGTCCATGACATGCCACTAAGAGTCCTATCTCAAAGCAATACATAATCAAAATCAATGAATTCTACATCTGAGAGGATAAAATATTGCCCCTTGGGGCAAGCACCTGAATCAATCTTCGGGCCTCATCACCTCCATCTTGGCCCACATATTGCCATGGTTTTTTCACGCTCATTGTACTCCCGATTACATTACACCCCCGAATCTCCTCTTCTCACTAGATATGCTAAATATATCAATGTTTGTGGCAGCCTAGATGTCACAATCCACTCATAATATTGCACCTCATCTGTCGCTTATCTATATAGATCTAAAGGCACAAGTACATAGAGGTTCCATCTATCCATCTCCTGTGGTGCCACTAGAGCACCACACCCTAACTCTATGGCTAGTATAGGTGAGAGATCTCCAAATCTATCTCTATACATCTCTCGTTGTCTCTTATATTGATCCCTCTACTAGATGGACTTATCCCTCTCCTAGCATATAACTGTGTCTTCCTAGCATAACACCTCTCACTCCTAGTGTGTTGTGTCTCTCTCAAAATAGGTTAAATCATTCTCTGCGCAATAAATGAGATATCTCTGTGGAATCCCTCCATCATTTCACCCTCCTCACCTCTAGGAGTTGTATCCTCCTCTGCAAGACACCTCCTCCTCCTCCTCATCACCTCCCTCGTCCCCTCTCTTGTTGTCATCCAGCCACCCATGTCCTCGTCATCTAATTTACAAATCCAGATCTAACCCCTACATCATCATCCTCGTCCCATGGTGCCACTACCTCCTCCAATGGGTCAGCCATATTAGGACTCGAAGATATCTCTCGGACTCCATCTCACCTATATCTAATAAGTTCTCTAGGAACTTGTTGTACCACAATGAACTACCACTTGACCTATCAAACTGAATGACCTATATCATCTCGGGCCTTTTCCTCTATACCCATCTATTTTTCCTCATCCCTGCCAACTCCACTTCCACCCCAAGCTATGCAGGATAATCATGGTATGTCTTTCATCTAACCTACTCCACATCAAGCTATGTCAATCTATCTACATACCAATATGTTCCTCTCTCTCTCTCTGATCACCATGATCCTGATTGGCTCTCCATATCAAAAATCATACAACTAACTCAATGTGGTCCCCATGCATGTCACCCATGGTAGCCCCGGTGGTCCGATCACCGCTATATGCTCCTAATCCCAACAATGGATAAGGAACCCCACATCCAATCTTGTCCTCCTCCTCTCGGTATACATGCACAACTCACAATATATTTGTGTCAATAACATTGTGCCAAAACAAAATACCGTCTTGTGATCAACAATATTTTCCACTACACCTACCAACATCCATGGGAACCTAGCACCCCTGAATCTAATAGTGCATAGCTTGAAATCACCATCATCACTAAGCATATCAAGCGGATCCTAGCAACGCCACACTCATATCATGTGTCTATATGGAATTCCCCATATGAGAAGGTAATATGTGGGGCATCGGCTCCAAAATTCCATGCCAAAGACCCCAATCTGCTATCAACTATGATGGGTTGAACATGCTCGCCCTATATTGGTAGCCTCTAGATGTGGTATACATCCTCGAGTGTGATGGCCATCTCACTCATCTTGAACCATAATTTTCATGTTCACACATCCCACATATCCACCAATGTAATCATCAAACCAATATCTCATGGAATCCATTAGTAATATTAGAATCCACCCAATCCAACTGCAACCATATGGTCCCACTCTATAATTGTAACATTCCCTCTCATTTGATCAAACAACACCAAGACTCTTCTGTCTAGTAGATATAAAGTCCCTCATGCCTGCGCAAACCAATCAAACACAAAAACATTAGATTCCTCATCATCTAAAAATCAAAAATCAAAAATTATATCCCTAGTGGACACCAACCCAAGTTGGTTCAATGCCTCTAAGCATGTGTCGATGCCCTTTAAGGCTCGGTCGATGGTGATCGCATCCAGTCGTCGGCGACCGCCCTCTTGTGCCGATCCCAAAAAAATTTTAAAAAAAAAAAAAAAATAAATTCTTAATAACATGCTAGGTTTTAGACACTTACCATCTGCAAGTCCTCCGGCACCCCTCGCTTCTCCTCTAGCCTCCATTTCACTCACAACCTCAAATCTTTTTTTATCTCAAAGCTCTCAATCATCACTTTGCATGATCCAAATGAGATTTTTGACCAACCCAGGGCCTTATCTATCCCACTCGACCATGGTCTTCGTTGACACCCTTGGGTCATTTTCCCTTCATCCTTAGTCTTCGTCGACCCTGCCTAGTCATCATTGTCGACCCGGCCATGTATTTTTATCAATCTTACTCTTTGCTCTTTTTATCAATCCTTCCTTTCAAACTATCTTTTCTTCCACTTTTTCCTTATGTGGCCTTCATTTCACATATTTATGTGTCCCCTTGGGCTTCGTTATGTATCACATCTCATTTTTCATCATCTCGCCTCTATGGCAATCTTTGTGTTCCCTCTTGGGGAACCATTATTTTTTTTCCTTTTCGTCCCCCCCTGAATGCATATTTTTTATTCCTCCTCCAAATGATATCACATTTTCACATTTTTTTTTGTGCATATTTGATGTCTTTGTTTGACTCGTTGGTCTCATGGCTTGCACATCTATTTGAGTGGATTCTGTTAGATTCCCTCCATTTTAAAGTGGTTTTTCACGGGTTTGTAGGACATTTCCGTCGTCTCTCATTGAGGTCGTAATTTTCTCCCTATCAAGTGATTCCAAAATTGCCACCATATTTTTTTTTAGTTTTTAGTTTTTATTTATCTTCATCTAGGATATCTTATCTCATCATATTACTTTATCATCCTTTCCATCCTTCTTCGTGTATCTCTTTCAAAGTCGGGGTTGACTTCCTTTTGTGTCGTCGACCCCTAGTTTGAGGGGGAACACCTCATCAATCATCATTTCATCCCTTTTTATTTTTATCTCATGGCTTGCCCAACACAAACCACTTGATAAAAGGGGTAAATGTAGACACCAATTTTTGTATCGCTACCCCTCACCCCGTGTTCTTTCTTTGTTGTCTTTTTTCTACATACATACCTCTCTTCCCTTTCAAATGTTCTTTATCCCTCCTAAATTAAATTTATTGCACCTATTATTATTTCACATCATTATTCATCTATTAATCATCCCTAATCATGTTTAGTTAATTCTAAATACCCATTTAATTTATTTCCTCTTCTTAAATCTTCTATTTTATCCTTTCTAGGTCACCATTTAATGATTTCACCTCTCCATGGCCTTTATTTAATAATTTCCACCCTCCACCTACCCATTTACTCATCCTAAGAAACCATAATTTATCATAATCCTTCAAAACCCTAATCTTGCCTCTTATGGGCTCTTTGTCTCGAGCTCACCACCTTTTCACCACCCAAATGGATAGATCCCCATGATCAACGGTGACCCATCCGGGTCATCATCAACCCTATAAATCTGTTCCTAGCCTTCCTTTCATCGGATGGAATTTTGGAGTCTTCAAGCCTTCTTATGATCTTGCTTTTATTTATTGCTTTCTCGTAAGCTATTCTGAGACCTCTTGGATTTCTCTCGGAGATATTGTGCCCATATTTTGGATATTTGAATCCTCTTTTCTCAATTACATGTTTGGATCCATTGTTGTAATTTATAATCAGATCTTGTGCAAGTTCAATTGTCATCAGGATCCCCCTATCTCATCCATTTCTAAGACTCCATTTCTTATCTCGTAGGTTATCCTTTCATTCCATCGATTTTCATCCAAGCCTAGATAAGTCCCACTCGTCATTGACCACTGTCTAGTTTTCGTTGACCTAGCCTTCATTTTGTTGTCTTTTCTTCCATTCAAATCCCCAGTCATCATCTTTTTGTCTCCACAATTTCTTACGCCTCGGATCATGTTATTATGCTTTTCTATCATGTCATATTTTTTCTCTCAATCCCTAGTTATTGCCAACTCATCCTAATCACCGTCAACTGGATCTATATTTGTTACATTCATCATCATTTTTCATAATTTTCTTACATCCTTTCAAAAATACGAGATCCAGTTGTTTTGATTTTCTACCTTCATCTCAAATCTAGATCAGCTTCAAATCCCTCTACAAGAGGTCTTGCGAGCATGTTTTCTCGTAATTTCTTCTCATCTATTTCTAGTTTCCGTCGACCGTACTTTGTAGTCTTGGGTCATTATCGACCCACCCAGGTTTTGATTTTCTTTGCATGCATTTAGATACAATATACATCTTTATCTTACATCTAGCATTTCAGTTTCTATTTTAGTTCATATTCTACTACATCTAATTTATCAATATCTGATTTTATATATCTTTATTAAAACATGGATTAACATCCATCCTAGGAAGTTTTCACTTCTCAAGACTAACTTCATTAGGTAACGCACTCATCAATATGTTAATCCATTTTCTATTGAGTTTCACTTGATTTCCGAGTCATTTAGCTAGTTGTGAATAAGGGTCTTTCATTTGCACTCATACACACTTTCATTTTATCTTGAGGTACCTTAAACCCTCGCATATTTGGAGTTACTTTTTTTTTTAGTACTATTTCACTAATCGAAATAGGAATAAGGGAATTTAGTCAACATATATATTTTGTATAGCACATATTTCACATCAGTTTGTATCACATAAAATGATTAGCGACCGCTAAGCGCTATTACTTATTGAAAGGAATGGCTTGGCGGTTGTTAAGCTCAACAATTTCTTATTTTAAAAATATCTATCAAATAACAATTCATGGTTTATCTTAGCGGCCACTAGGCTCCAACCATTGGATTTAGTCATTGTAAATACTATTTGTACATCTTTTAGATTACCGGTGTTTTTATTGTTTATAATTGTATCATATTTGTTGTACTATCCCTAGTAGAGCCAAGTGTTGCACTACATACCCTCGAGAGGGATCAAGCCTTATGTAGTTCTCATAAGATATATTGTTTATAACACATAATTCACATCGATTCGTATCGGATAAAATTCTTAGTGATCGTTAAGCTCCATTACTTATTAAATTAATGGATTGGTGGCCACTAGGCTCAACAGTTTCTTATTTTGAAAATAGTGATTGAATAACAAATCATGGTCTAGCTTAGCAGAGATGCTAGGTCCAACCATTAGATCTAGTCATTGTAATGACTATATGTACAACTTTGGATCGCTAGTTTTTTTATTATTTATAATTGTATCATATTGGTTGGATAATCCTGGTGGACCCAGTGATGCACTAAAACCCCTCAAGAGGGATCAATCCTTACATAGTTCACATAAGATATATTGTGTATAACATATAATTCGCATCGGTTTGTATCACGAAAAATGCTTAGAATCGCTAAGCTCCATTACTTATTTAAAGTAATGGATTGGTGGCCACTAGGATCAATTGTTTCTTATTTTGAAAATAGTGATAAAATAATAAATCATGGTCTAGCTTAGCAACCGCTGAGGCTCTAATCATTATATCTGGTCATTGTAAAGACTATGTGTACAGGTTTTGGATTTCTAGTGCTTTTATTATTTATAATTGTACCATATTGGTTGGAATATCCCTTGTGGAGCCAAGTGTTACACTACATATCCTCGAGAGGATCAAGCCTTATGTATTTCTCATAAGATATATTGTGTATAACACATAATTCACATCATTTCATATCATAGAAAATGTTTAATGATCACTAATCTCCATTACTTATTGAAAGTAATGGATTAGCGAAAACTAGGCTCAACAGTTTCATATTTTGAAAATAGTGATCGAATAACAAATCATGGTATAGCTTAACGACCACTAGGCTCTAACCATTATATTTAATTTTTGTAAAGACTATTTGTACATCTTTTGGATCATTAGTGTTTTTTATTGTTTATAAGTGTATCATATTAGTTGGACTATCCCTAACAAAGCCATGTATTGTACTACATACCCTCGAGAGGGATCAAGCCTTATGTAGTTATCATAATATATATTGTGTATAATACATAATTCATATTGGTTTATATCACATAAAATTATTAGTGACCACTAAGCTCCATTACTTATTGAAAGTAATGGCTCAGCGGCCACTAGGATCAACAGTTTCTTATTTTGAAAATAGTGATCGAATAACAAATCATGGTAATAGATTTTAATGGTTGCTAGGAATTTTCCTTTATACAAGCCAATGAGAAGTATGTGTGTAATGGATATTTCATACTCTCGAAGGCTACAGAAGGATTTTACTAGTTAGGTAAAATATTTTCTGATGCATTCAATATGTCCTTTATACATGATGAGGATGAGTATCTTACAACCTTTGTCCCATCTAGACAGATCTCTTCCTAGCCTTCATGAATACAATCATTCACATAAATGGATATTAAGTTGTAGGACATGCATACGCTTTTAGAAAGGGTGGAAATTAATATCTTTAGTGTTTTCCATTGTTTATAATTGTTTCATATTGGTTGGATTATCCCTAGAAGAGCCAAGTGTTGAACTACATACCCTCAAAAGGGATCAAGCCTTATGTAGTTCTCATGATATATATATTGTGCATAACACATAATTCACATCTGTTTGTATGAAATAAAATGCTTAGCAGCCGCTAAACTCTATTACTTGTTGGAAGGAATGGCTTAGTGGCCGCTTAAGCTATAATGTCTCTTATTTTGAAAATATTTATCAAATAACAAATTAGGTAATATATCATAGTGGTCACTAGGCGTTTTATTTTATACAAGCCGATGAGAAATATGTATGTAACGAATATTTCATATTCTCAAAGGCTATGGAGGGATTTTCCTAGTTAAGGAAAACATTTTATTATTAACAAATTTTAAAGGGTACTCAATTGATCATGATATAGGTTATATGCATGTTAACAAATGTGCATTATAATTAGGTGATCCATTTCATCATCTAATTAGGGGGATGTCTATAAATACGTGTAACTTTACTTTGCTAAATCTCCATCTCATAATCATTTTCTTGAGCTTCCTTAGGCCACAAAAAAAAAAAAAAATGGCATATGGAAAGGCCTTTGTAGCTTTTATTATTTTACCACTCTTGGGCATCATTGGCGTTCTTGTGTTTTTTTACTATGATTTATTACTTGAAGTTAAGTCTTTTGACGTATGAAAATTAAGGATGTAAGATTGTTATGTTTTAGTGTTAGTGGAATTTTTATGAGTATTCAACACAAACCTCATTTAAGTTTTCAGTTGACAATATAGTCAAAATAGAAAGATTACACAAATTGTTTCACTGTGAAAAAATACTTGTATAAAACATAGGCAACCTCTCACTAAGATTATATTAAAAGTGCAATAATAGTTGGTATGTATTGTTAAGTGTGTGGTAGTTACCATATGTATTTTTGTAATATGAGGAAGATAATATATTCCATTGAACTGTCACCTTCTCATAAACCAAAAGAAATCTAATTAGATTTGTGAGAGTTAGAATTACTTGAATGTTTCCTCTCACAGCTTTTTTTTTATTATAGAGTAATTGAAAGTGAGTATGTTACGGCATAGAAATTATAGCTAAAGACCCTCCTCCACATGGTGCGGTTGTATTTGACTTGAAGTCCATTCTTTATGAAATAATACTATACTTGATGCCAAGTTCCATCTCCATAAATTAAGGATATGTCAAGCCACGAAGAAATAATACATTGTAGAATTTTAACGCATGTTGATGGTAGAATTCTACCGAAACTAGCCCAAAAATATTTTGGATGATTCCATGCTCAAAAGAAATGCACATAAATTTTTATGGTGGGTAATGAGTGTGGTTATAATGGCAAGGTGACTAGTTGTCTTTGTTTTATTGAATGTTAAGCTACTCAAACTTTTCGTTGCTGGTTTTATTGCCAAACTAATGTGTTTTATATAAATTTCCAAACCTTTTCAAAATATCTAAGTTTCCCTTAGCAGTAACATATTGCTCTAGTGACTCTTATATGCATATTTTTATATTGACCATAAATGTTCAAATAGCATGCATATTTCATTTAATAATGTGTCCAATCCATTGATGTAGGTGAGATTTTTATTTGCAGATCAATTACTACAGACCCAATATCACCCTTTATAGCATTTAGTCACCACGCTTGGTATTTCTTATATGTTCATGCCCCACTTGATTTGATTCTACTTACTGACTGGATATGGTGATCGATGTGATTAGCAATTGTAGGTCATAGGGTTTTGAGGCCATTGGTAGTAGATTTGGACGTCACCATGCTTAGATATAGAATCTCTTTTCTAGGGATTGATTTTATTATGCATCGCACCCTTAATATGTCTCGTCTATGGATTTTTTCAAATCATAAAAATTCATATGCTCATTTTCATTTCCTTTACATGGATCAAGATATGTGACGTTGAATTAGTTTCACGAGTGGTGTTTCCTAGGTTTTACATGGAGGGTGTTTAGTGCATTTGGGAAGAGATACATTGTGAATTATAATCTGAGCATCCCTTCATCAAGAACTATTTGGGGCAGAAAAAAAAAAATTGGTAGGTTACGCCCAGCATTTTGGTCGAGTGGTTCAAAAGAGACGTCGTGGAGGATGAATTTGGAGTGGGATTTGATCCTGACCTCAGCAGTGGCCCTCTGTAAGGTGAATAATAATAACATTCATATTTATTTATTTTACACTCGTGACCTTGTCTTCTCATTTTCTTGAAGAAGTTCATAACTGCAGCTACATTACAACCTTCAGGCTCTTACCAGATAGTGGCTCGTGCCGAAATATATTTAATGGGGTTTGAGTATTGTATATTATTAATTGATTACCCATATTTTTATAAATTTCCTATGTCAATGATCTACTAACCTTTAAAACGAACTAATGGCTCATAATATGGAATTTTCTACTTGAATATATTAGATTTATTGACAGAAGTAATATCTGGTATAAGGAAGAACTTCCCCTCCTTGTTTAATTGTAGTTAAAATCCATTGAATGCTACATATTGTGTTCCATAAAAAAACATAGTTGATAATTATGTTAGAGAAATTTATATGTCATTTCACGAGTTATCAATGTTTCATGTAAAGTGTTGTGTGTATTATTTTCTTTACAGAATTGATGCTAACAACCTTGGGTTAAACCCGGCTAGTCTTATAGCACTTTTGTATGATCTTAAGGAAGGAGTTTGACCTTCCACCTTGGGTAAGTAGAGATCCAATCCAATTGAGTTATGCAACATCTCAGCGTAATCAAAATCTAGTAACCAACAAAAAAATTAAATGTAACACTTGCACTATTATAAATTGTACTAAATTACGAATTAAATTTTTTTATTACCATCTGAAATTGAAAATATGAAAAATGATATATTAAATCCTACCATACCAAAATGGTATGTAGGATAAGTGACAACCATATTCAACATTAATATCGGTATACTATATAGCTTGTTGAGGACTTTGTGTCTAAAATGTATCCTCAATTTGTGAGATGGGAATATATAAAAAATTGTGTTCTTTGTCATTTTTACCGACAACAAGATCAGGGTTGAATCCCATATGGGATCAAGAAACCTGTCTTTAGTGATTTCTCACTTTTTCTCATGTTTGTGTCCTACCTTGCCGCCTTCTGCATATTTTATTTACATTCATTTGATTTGAAGCGTACACCTATTTGGTTTTACTGAGAGCATTTTTTATTTTTTCCTATAAGTGTTTAATGGAATAATAATCATGGTTATTATATTGCCTCAAAAGGGAATCTGAGCAAAGTTGGGGGAGAATTTTGCATTCCAAATGAATATGGTCAAGTCATTAGACTATTTGCTGGACCCATGGGAATTAACTCCAATCACCATCTTTGAGATTCTATAGCCCCCTTTGGGATCTTAGAGTTGCAAGATATGTTAATGCCAAAAAAATCATAATTGAGGGTGATTATCTTAACATCACCAAATGCCTTATGGGTAACTCACAACCTAGTTGGTCAATCAGAAATATGATCGAAGGGGTTACTCAAATTATCAACACCTTTCAAGAATGCAAGATACAACATACTTATCGTGAAGGTAACAGGTTAGCGAACATCATGGATAATGTGGGGGTTAAAATTAATGATTTTCAAATTTGGAATGGGGATGAACCCCCTCCCACTTGTTATATTAATGTGATCAATGATGAAAAAATTACTTTGGTATAGACACATGTGGAGTTTTTGGTTTTTCTATTTTTCCCTCTATCTCCTCCATTTTGATTGTTTCCCGATCAAAACTATTGGATTTTGGATACGGGTGCTTGGGGTTTGAGTTTCAAATATGGGTGGTGATCATTGCAAAGTGGAGCTTGTTCAAATTGACTAATGGAGGAATAATGTTGAGATGTGGAACATTTTGCATAGACGTGGTTTCTCCATATTTATGGAAAGAATTATTGGGGTTGATTTTCATCTTTCTCAAGAATTTGTGAAAAGCTGGAAGACATGAGGGTGACTTACAAGGGTATTTCTTTTGATATCAATGAATAAATTATTTCCAAAGTGACCGGGCTCAAAAGGAAGGGCTTGATAATCTTCAAGAATAGCATCGACTTTGAAGAGGAGGAGCAAAAATTTTGGACATTGGTGAATCCCTGGTGCATAAAAATGGTGGCTTTTCTCGAGCCTCCCTTCCTCCTCCTTTCAACACTATTGGGTTTTTGGTCATGAAGTTCATAACACTGGAGGGGATATTCTTGGTAATGCCCTCCTTTCACCTCATTTTCCTCAATTATTTTAGGAGGAATTGTGTTATTAGTTTTTCGTTTTATATTCTCTATTCATTGGAACTCTCAATCAAACTAATTAAATGTGGAAAACAAGTGAATCCTCTCCATCATGGTGTGATTATTCTCCTTTTCAAATACTTCAATTTTTTTATCCTCCATCCCCTGCTTGTCTTTCTCCCCTCACCTCCCATCCCTTCCAACCACCCTCCTCTTCTTCCCTTTCTTCCTTGCCCCCTCCCCCTTTGTCACCTCATTCCTCTCCCCTCACGTTCCTCATCCCCTCTTCCCATTCCCACTTTTATTACTTCCCCCTTCCCCTCTTTTTCTCCATCTTTTCCTCCTATCTCCATCTCCATTCTCTTTCCCTCTCCTTCCATCCCGCATCCTCTCATTTCCTCTTTTCCTATCTCCAATCCTCTCAAACGTTTTGATAGAAATCTCATAATATCTTACCGAAGCAAGAGGTATAATCTCTCCTATAGATCCCCTCCTTCTCAGCTTCCCACTCTTCTAAGGATATTGAATCTTCTTTAGGTTTACTCTCCATAGGAGACACTTTGAGTCTGAATCATTCTCCAACCGTGGACACTATCATCATTGACGAATCGAGAGAATTAGTTGAAGAAAATTAGATATCTCAAAGTTAAAATTGAATCCAGTTGTTCCCATGATCATGTTGAAAGGAATGATATTTTCATGGATGTTGCAATTGAAAAATAGAGTCTACAAGATGGAGAAGGAGATGGAAGTTATCAAAGCTAAATAGTGTGACTTCCTTTCCATACACAAGAGCACACTTAATATCCTTTCAAAAAAATTGGATCAATTTGATGTCAACAACATCAAAGGTAAAGAAAGTAAGGGTACCAACTGTTGAGTTGTGGAGCTCAATTAATTTAGTTTAGCATGTTATATTAAACTTGCTGGAAAACACAGTAAGCGGCATCGGTTATGAAAGGACCGTCATCAGTCACCTATGACCGGCATCGGTCAAGCAAGTAGGAATCGGCATCGGTTATGGCTAACCAATGTTGGTTACCTATGTGTGAGTGTTTTATTTAACTCACGGGAAATAGATCTAATTTTAGTATTAAAGCATATCTATTAATTGTAATTGCTTTGCTAAGTGCCCTAACTTTTTATATGCCTATATAAGCATGAAAGCTAGGGTTTAGAAGAAAATGATTGTAAGTATCAATTATTATTGTGAAATAATTGTGAGAGAGAGAGAATTCTTGAAAAATAAGAAGAAGCTTGAGATAAAGAAATTATTGTACATCATGAGAGGTATGGAAGATTGTAAATATTCATTGTATATCTTCTAAAATCTTTGGATAATAGATTGTCTTTTTCTTGGTGGATGTAGCCCAAAGTTGGTGAACCACATTAAATCGGTGTTGATTTGTATCTCTTGTTTTATATATTTCTTCTAGTATAATATCTACTTTTATTGCATGTATGTTTAGATTTGATATATTATCTATACAACCTAAGTGTTAATCCCAACAATTGGTATCAGAGTTTTGTTTGAGGGTTTTTTATGTTGTGATTTAATCACAGAGGGTTTTTTGATTGAGTGGGAGCTACAGCAATGGTATAAGAAAACAAATACAAGGTAGGGAAGTTTGACGATTGAAATTATCAATTATAGAAGATGCAGATTTTGGATTATCTGTATCAAATAGATTTGTATTTACCATTGGATGAAAATTCTATACCTACGAAGATGATTGATGAAGAATGGAATATTCTTGACATAAAGGCTTTAGTATGTATAAGATTGAGCACTGAAGCATCCGTGACTTCCAATATTACGAAGCGATATCTACGGTAGAGTTAATGAAATATCTTGCTAATTTATATGAAAACCCTAGTGCTTCAAATAAAGTTTATTTGACGAATAAACTATTTAGTTCTAAGATGCATGAAGGTGGATCTGCATCTAGTAATTTGAATGATTTATGATCTATTGTAAATCAGTTAAAATTGGTTGATATTTTATTAGATGATGAAGTGAAAGCACTTTTATTCTTATAATCTTTGCTAAGTAGTTGGGATAACTTGGTAATGGATGTTAGTAATACACATCATGCTAATAATATTTTGAAATTTGATGATGTGGTTGGTATAATATTGAATGAAGAAATTTGTAGGAAAAGTATAGAGGAATCATCATCTAGGAATGCTTTGAATGTAGAAAGCAGAGGCAAGCAAAAGGAGAGATCCAAGAGTAATAATAATGGGAAATCAAAGTCAAGGAATGGCATATCTAAATCCAGAGGTAAGGGAATTACTGTTGGAATTGTGGAAAGAAAGGACATGCAAAGAAAGATTGTTGGTCAAAGGATAAAGAGAACCAACACCCAGACAAAGGTAAAGAGGAAAATATTATAGCAGAGGTAATGCAAGATGCTCTTATTCTTTCTTTGGATAATAGAATAGAATCATGGGTTTTAGATTCAGGAGCTTCTTTCCATGCAACCCCTAATAAGGGTTATTTTAGAAATTATGTCCAGGGTAAATTTGGGCATGTTTATTTGGTTGATGATAAACCTTGCAGTATTGCTTGATAAAGGGAAGTTCATCTAAAATTACATAATGGAAATACATGGGTATTGAAATATGTGAGGCATGTGCCAAGCCTCAAGAGGAATCTTATTTATGCAGGGAAACTAGGTGAAGTTTGTTGCATGGTTACATTCTGATAGAATATTGGAAATTCACCAAGGGTTCCTTTGTTGTGGCAAGAGGCAAGAAGGTAGGAACGTTATATTTATCTACCTCTGTTAGTAATATTTTTTGGTGTTATCTACTTTAGATTCGATGCATGCATGTGGCATAATCGGTTGGGCTATAGAGTCAAAAAGAACACGGATCTTAAAGGCTAAGGGTAAGTTATCATATTTGAAAGATTTAGATCTTGATTTACGTGAGCATTGTGTCTTTAGAAATCAAAAGAGAGTGAGATTTCTCAAATTTGGGGCAACTAAGAAGGAGCAGAAATTGGAGCTTGTATACTCAAATGTGTGGGGACAGGCGCGGGTAGCTTCTCATGGAAGATCCCAATATGATGTTACTTTCATTGATGATGTTACAAGAAAGGTATGGGTTTATTGTATTAAACATAAATCTGATGTTTTTGAGACTCTTAAAAGATGGAAAGCCCTTATTGATATTGAATCAAATTCAAAGTTAAAGTGCCTTAGATCTGATAATGGTGGTGAATATTGTAGAAAGGATTTCAATTATTATTGTTCAGTGAATGGAATACGTAGAGAAATGATGGTTCTAAGAACACCACAAGAGAATGGTGTTGCAAAAATAATGAACAGAACAATCATGGAACGTGCTAGAAGTATGAGGATACATGTTGGATTTCCCTTGCAGATTTGGGCAAAAATAGTTGATACTGATTGTTTCTTTGATTAATCGTGGGCCTTCAAGTTCACTAGGTGGAGGAATACCAGAGGAAGCTTGGACCGAAAAAGAGGTAGATCTTTCTTTTCTTAAAGTTTTTAGTTCATAAGCTTTTGTGCATATTGATAAAGAAAATAGAAAAAAATTGGATGCAAAATCTAAGATATGCACTTTCATTGGTTATGGATCTGGTGATTTTAGATTATGTTTTTAGGATTTAGAGAATTCTAAAATTGTTAGGAATCGTGATATTGAATGGAATGAAAAATTAATGTACGAGGATCAAATTTTGGTACCCAAGGATGAATCGGTTGAGAAGTTTGTGAATGAAAATGAACTCTTGAATTTAAAATTCATACATATATGGTTACACAGTAACTGGTGTTGGTTGACCCCTGACTAGCATCGGTCAACTGAACCAGTATTGGTTATAGAAGATCCAAACTAGCATCGGTTAGCGAGAATCCGCATCGATTACTGGTGACCAGTGTGTCAGTCATTGATCAGAATTGGAAACAAATTTCCAGGAGGTCCAGAATGAGCCTCTGGTACCCCAAACTTTTGTGAGAAGGTCACAAAGGGTAAGTAAACCTCCAGAAAAATTTACGCCTTCTCTATCTTATTTATTATTGATGGATAATGGTGAACCAAAAATTTTTGAAGAAGTAATGCAGGATGAGACCCACATTAAGTAGGAGCATGGCACGGATGAGGAGATGGAATCCTTGGAACAAAACTAGACTTGGGATTTGGTTAAGTTGTCGGCCACGTAGGAGGACATTGTAGAACAAATGGGTTTACGGGATCAAAGAAGAAGAGGGTGGATAGAAAAGGTACAAGGAAAGGTTTATGGTAAATGGATTTACACAAAAAGTAGGTATTGACTTTGGTGAAATATTTTCTCTGTTGTTAGGATGACTTTCATTCGTACTATATTGAGTATAGCTACTGATAGATGATTTGCATTTAGAGAAACTAGATGTGAAGACGGATTTCCTTCATGGTGATTTGGATGAAGATATTTATATGCAGTAGTTGTTTGGGTATGAAGTCAAGGGTAAGGAGAAATTAGTGTCTAGGTTGAAAAAGAGCATATATGGGCTCAAACAAGCTCCAAGGAAATGGTATATGAGGTTTGATAGTTTCATGCATGAGCATGGTTACTTGAGATGTGAATCTGACCATTGTGTTTATTTCAAGAAGCTTGAAAATGGGAGCTATATTATTTTGTTATTATATGTAGATCATATGCTTATTGCAGGATCTAGTATATAGGACATTAATGAGCTTAAGGGAAACCTAGCTCACACATTTTCTATGAAGGATTTAGGAGCTACAAAAATAATCCTTTGCATGAAAATACATAGAGACATGAAGAATAAGAAATTGTATGTCTCAGGAGGATTATATCTACAAGGTGTTAGAAAGGTTTAAAATGCAGAATTCAAAACTTGTAAGTACACCTATGGCTGGATACTTTAAATTAAGCAAAGATTAGTGTCCTTCATTACATGAGGATGTCAAATACATGACATGAGTACCATATGATTCAGCGGTTGGGAGTCTCATGTATGTTATGGTTTGTACCAGGACCGGGCATTGCACATGCGAGAGGGAATTGTGAGTAGATATATGGCCAATCTAGGTAAAGAGCATTGGAAAGCATTCAAATGGATACTCAGGTATTTGAGAGGGACATCTAACATGTAGTTATGTTATGGAGGTTTAGATATTTCTTTATGTGGTTATGTTGATTTGGATATGGTGGAGATCTAGATGGTAGAAGGAGAACTACTAGATATATTTTTATAGTAGGTTGAACGAAAATTAGCTAGATATCAAGATTGCATAAGGTTGTGGCTTTGTCTACTACGGGAGGTAGAGTATGTTGTAGCTATAGAGGCTAGCAAAGAAAGAGATGATATGGATGAGCGGGATCATAGAAGAGTTAGGAAAGGAGCAAGATGATTGAAAATTATTTAGTGACAGTCAGTGCAATTCATTTGGCAAATAACTCAAATTTTATTCTAGAACAAAACACATTCAATTGAGGTATCACTTCATATGGCAGGTATTGGAGGATGGGCAACTGAAAAATGGAGAAGATTCATATGAGTGAAAACCCTACGGATATGCTAATGAAGCCATTTGAAAAAGAGATGGAGCTACACTCAATTTACGTTGGTCTTTGAGTTTGAGACTTGAAGAGGAAGAAACAAAGCTAAGGAAAGGATCCAAGAATGACATTGTACATGTACAGTGAAGTAATTTATCTCCAAGTGGGAGATTTTTGAGTTATGGAGCTCAATTACTTCAGGCTAGCATGTTATATTTAACTTACTAGAAAATACGATAACTGAGAATCGGTTATGAAGGGACCGACATTGGTCACCTATGACCGGTATCGGTCAGGAAAGTAGGAACCGGCATCGGTTATGGCTAATCGGCGTCGGTTATTTGTGTGTGTGTTTTATTTAACTCATGGGAAATAGATCTAATTTTATTATTAAAGGAGATCTATTTATTGTAATTGCATTGTTAAGTGCCCTAACTTTGTATATGCCTATATAAGCATGAAAGCTAGGGTTTATAAGAAAATTATTGTAAGTATTGATTATTATTATGAAATAATTGTGAGAGAGAGAATTCTTGGAGAAGAAGGAGAAGCTTGAGAGAAAAAAATTATTGTACATTGTGAGAGGTGTGAAGGATTGTAAATCTTCATTGTATATCTTCTAAAAGCTTTGGATAATAGATTGGCTTGTTTCTTGGTGGATGTAGCCCACATTGGGTGAACCATGTTAAATCTGGTGTTGATTTATATCTCTTGTTTTGTATATTTCTTATGGTAGAATATCCGTTTTTATTGCATGTATGCTTAGATTTGATATATTATCTCATGTACAACCTTGTCTTAACCCCCAACACAAATAAATCAAGAAATTTCAGGTAAGAATATAAGAAGAACTTTAACAAGCTCATGAAATGATATGGTTTTTCATTAATCCTGGTGTCCTTTTTGTATTTTTATTTATGTGTTGACAATGTCTTGACATGATCTTGGCTGACATTGAGTTGTTTTTGTCTTGACATTGGGCTTATTATACATTGTTTTGTTTTTGGTTAATAATGCTTCCTGTTTGTCTTCTTTTGGATTTTGTAATGTATTTTTATATCTAGGCTTATGGCCTCTTTTGTGATATGGGTAGGTTCCCTAGCCAAAAAACCTTTACCATTAATAAAAATAATAATCACAATACTTTCATTAAATGAATTGTGGGAGGTTAACAAAAATGTGAGTATTTTGACAAAAATGTGAGTAGTTATAAAGTTATATTTCAAATAGTTATCATGGATGTTGGAATATATTTGGGTCCAAAGGCTTATTCTATAATCATGGAGGTTGTCTCAAAACTAAAGGATTCTAAAAGCAAGGGATCGGGATATGGGGATGATTTTTAGGGGACTCTTTTAGAACAAGAGGAAGCCAAAGAAGTAACTCTTCAAGATGTGATGGATCAATGAAAAACATTATTGATAGTGAGGAAATAGACTACCAAACTATCATGATTTTGATATATACATCATGGCTTAGTGCATTGGATCCATGGTGAGGTAGCATTAGTAGGTAGGCTTCATAAGGCCTCTTATGTTTTAGGTGGGGGAGTTAACATAGTGAAGCGTGGATACTCAAACACAGGTTTCCCATGTGGTTGAGATTATTAGAACATTTGTCTTCGTTTATATAGTATTTTCTGCCATAAATCCTAAACACAAATTTAGGGGCTCACATCTTCCAATAAGAATAATATTTAGTCCTTCATGGTGGTTTATTTTGTGAAGAGTTTTAATAACTATTATTATAGATGAATGTATATTGATTCAAAATTAAACAATTGAAACCTAAAAAACATCATATATTATTATGTTAATAAGACAAATATTTCTGAAAATACATTAATTAAATCATGGACTATGAAAGCCTTAAATATATTGTTATTATGTTCTTTCTCGAGTAGACCCTATGTCAATTAGGTTTTAGGTGTTTGTGATTCATCTTGCCACCATTTTTAGTCTTTTGTTTAACTAATGCTTAGCTAGCTAGGCGCGGTATCACTTCATCCAGGACAAAGTGTGAACACTCACCCAAAGTACGCGTAGCTACCAAGTCCCTCCTTTTTCTCTAACATGCATATTCATCATAACCATACATGTAAGAAGATACATCATAACATAATTGATTGGCAACACATATAATAAGGAAACATAATCAACATACACAATAATCAATAACACTTGAATTCCCAAAATACCATACTTGTATGTAGTCACCTTAGCCACTCAAACACAATTATTAATGGAAAAACACAATTGATTACATAATAAGTATGGTGATTACATAAAAAATGAGCTTATTACATTCACAATGTAGTTACATCCTTACATTGGACCAGCGCACATACTGAGACTTTTGCATCCACTCGGACTAATCAAGACTACTAAATACAAGAGTGCTTCGCCTATTTATACATGGTGGGGACTTTCTCTTCAGCATTTACATGATTTTATCCTAATAATAGGTGTGCTAACAATAGATTGCATGCTTTTTCAACTCTTTCTTAACAATATATCTAACTATAAATAGCTCAGGTTTAATTGCTTTAATCCTATTAATAGATGTCTTCATGCATTGTCTCCATCTTTTTCTTGTATTTGTTTTATCCTATTTATAGATCTTGTTTGCACAACACTCCATATTTTACTTTTAGATTTTTAGTTGTGTCTCAAAAATTGGTTAATTCCATCTATATATGTGCGGACCCTTGCGCTAACATGTCCCCTTGTGATGTATGCACCTTCACGCATTCCGTCTATTCCTATTCTACGACCTTGCATGCATACTCTCACATGTAGTATTCTCGCACTTAATCATTTTCTCCAACCAACATTACCCCACACTAGGGATATTGTTCGTCCTCAACAATATTAACCAAGAATGCCCTTTCCAAGAATGAACAAATCAAAGAATTAAATATCCTAAAGAATAAATAATATAGGCATTTACCCCGGAATGAAATAATATGCATGCCCAAAACTTACACCTAAGGTTGTGATGGAAGAAGTTATGGAAATTCTCTTCTCAAAAGGTTCTCTAACTCCTTCCAACCCTTGAGCTCTTGTGCAACCTTGGTGGGTGTTGCTTCCACAATATCAAGTACCTTCAAAAGCCAACTCATATGCCTTTTCCTTCATCTCCTTGACCATTTCTAGTTTCAAGTCTACTACCTCTAAGGTATCCATCTTGCATGTAACCAAGGGGTAGATTTCCTTGAGTCTTACCTCAAGTGTGTCCTTCATGGATTTTATTAGATCCCTTTTCCCGACGAACTCGGCCATGACCTTCTTAAGCTCATCCTTATTATTATTCACGGTGGACTACATTTTATTTAACTTTTCCTCCTCTACAAATATTCACATGTTCAAAATTTGGTCAAAATATTGGTAGTTATCAAATTCCTATTCTACCTTATTGGATGCCTATTTGATCTCAACGATCAATGCTTCATATTTTGTTATCCTCTGCATAACCACCTCCTTATTCTTTCTCTTCAACTCGGCTAATTGTTCAACCGTTGGTGCACGTTCACTCTTCCGCTCCATTAGCATCATGTGTACAAGGTCCTCTAAATATTCCAACAACTGGGAATACACATCTTGGGCTTGTTCCACTAATTCAAGGCGTGTGTTTGTGATAATCTTCATTATATCACTTGCTTTATCATAAGCATCCGTAGTCATATTTTTGTTCCCTTATTTCCTCCATGAGCTTCACGAATCTCTTCATCTATGTCCTTCCTATCCTCTTTGCATAGCTCTTATTGCGACCCTTTATTTAAATTTCTACACTCAACTTCGGCCCATTTTATTGAGGGCATTGCGGGTTTTCTCACCGAGATAGATCAGTAGGATCAATGGTGTTGAGGATTATATTTGAATCCTTCTTCGGGTATATCTTGAGTATGATTTCCTACTTATCTCAAATTGTGGCTCCTCCATATATGTCTCATGCTCCATGAAATCATATTCTTAATTCGCGAGGAAGCCCCAACTTGATCAATCGATTCCCATATGGAGAGGTCCTTATTTGGCATTGTTCTTTGAAACCTTAATTTTATTACCTTGGAGGGATCATCTATATAGCTCATACGGGGTGCCTACGAGAGGTTCTAATGTCTTTCTTATGTCGTTTCCTTCCCCTTAGGCATCTCTCTCTCTCTCTCTCTCTCTCTCTCTCTCTCTCTCTCTCTCTCTCTCTCCTCTCTCTCTCTCTCTCTCTCTCTCTCTCTCTCTCTCTCTCTCTCTCTCTCTCTCTCTCTCTCTCTCTCTCTCTCTCTCTCTCTCTCTCTCTCTCTCTCTCTCTCTCTCTCTCTCTCTCTCTCTCTCTCTCTCTCTCTCTCTCTCTCTCTCTCTCTCTCTCTCTCTCTCTCTCTCTCTCTCTCTCTCTCTCTCTCTCTCTCTCTCTCTCTCTCTCTCTCTCTCTCTCTCTCTCTCTCTCTCTCTCTCTCTCTCTCTCTCTCTCTCTCTCTCTCTCTCTCTCTCTCTCTCTCTCTCTCTCTCTCTCTCTCTCTCTCTCTCTCTCTCTCTCTCTCTCTCTCTCTCTCTCTCTCTCTCTCTCTCTCTCTCTCTCTCTCTCTCTCTCTCTCTCTCTCTCTCTCTCTCTCTCTCTCTCTCTCTCTCTCTCTCTCTCTCTCTCTCTCTCTCTCTCTCTCTCTCTCTCTCTCTCTCTCTCTCTCTCTCTCTCTCTCTCTCTCTCTCTCTCTCTCTCTCTCTCTCTCTCTCTCTCTCTCTCTCTCTCTCTCTCTCTCTCTCTCTCTCTCTCTCTCTCTCTCTCTCTCTCTCTCTCTCTCTCTCTCTCTCTCTCTCTCTCTCTCTCTCTCTCTCTCTCTCTCTCTCTCTCTCTCTCTCTCTCTCTCTCTCTCTCTCTCTCTCTCTCTCTCTCTCTCTCTCTCTCTCTCTCTCTCTCTCTCTCTCTCTCTCTCTCTCTCTCTCTCTCTCTCTCTCTCTCTCTCTCTTCGTGTGTTTGTTCATCTATTCATCATCTTGGATGGTCTCATCCTCCTATGTCGGCCCTTCCTCATGCACTAGTATATCATTTTTTTGGTTGCTTCTTCTCGCGCTACTTCCTCCATTGTCCTTTCTTCCAAATCATCCTCACTCTCTTTAGTGATTGAAGGGGACTTCTTGGGAGCCTCAAAGGTACTTATGCCCTTGCTTTCCTCTGTGTTGCCTTTGTATTTTTGATTTTGGCTTCGATCAAGTGTGGTCTCTTCTTCCTCCTCACCCGCTTCATCTCCTTCGTCGTCATCTTCTCGAGGAGGATTTTCTTAGTGCCTTCTATTGGGCACTCCCAAGGTTTTTTTCTTTTGTGAAGGCTCTAGGAGATGAATATATCGTTCATTTAGGTACTTCCCATCCTTTAGCTTGGGCCTGAGATATTCTTACCCACTAGGGCAATTGTGGGGCTTAGGTCCATGTTTTTAGACATTATTGTCTCCACATATGCTGACTTCAATGGATAGACATAATTCTAGCGTAGGGTATGGTATTCTAGATGAACATTGTCTGCGCATCAAAATTCAGCTTGTGTTCTTCCTTTATGTGGTTCACCACACCTAGAAGTACTTTTTCGTGAAGTAAAAAGGCAATTTGCATCGTGGGCCCATTTCTCCATTGTTGAAAATGAACCTACAAAGGTAAAAGTGTTGGTGTACTACAAATTCTACCTTATTTTCTAATAGTGAGGGCACTTCCCTAAGCACCCACCACTTGTTTTTGAATGCATCACGCATTTGTTTATACCACTTATCCATGCACATTTTGTAATGGCATGTTATTGACCCATCACATGTGAATGCAACAAACCGTTGCGTGAGAAACTTGTTCTCTATGGGGTAGATCCATAATTTGTTAGTTGGGTACCCCGATCTCCCAAAATACTATTAATAATAGGATTGCACCGAAGTTATTTTATATTACATACTCACAGGCCTTATCCTCCTCAACTATCCCTTCAACAATGTAGAGTGTAATGTTGTAAAGGGTCTTATGTGCCACCTTGTGCGTGACATACAACCATTTCTTGTTCACCTCCATCTAGAGTGCAAATTCATGCAAATTACAACTCACCGGTGTGTTTCTACCCCAGTACCTAGTTTTATTATACTTTTGATAGTGAATGCATGCTTCCCTCTCTAATAGTTGAAAAGAGTAGATGTAGCCTCTACTTGACGCATCATCGTCCAAGTCTATCCCAATCTCAGCTCCAGAACTACACAAGCTAGATACCCTTCCAATCAATTGTGTCACTATGCACATCCTCCTTCCAATCAATCAGTTAATTATATTTTCAAACACTTGGCATAACCCAATTCTTCTACAATTTATTATGTTATTTTGTTAAACAGGTTCAAGTGCATCGTAGGCGACCACATTTTAATCATGGAATTTTGTCAATCTCAAATACATGCTTATCAATATCTAGTGTTATTCTAAATCTTAAATACATGTCTATCAATATATAATTATTCATTAATATCAAGAGGGAAGGAATGCACATCCTTGAGAAGGAAAATCTACAAAATGAAAAACAAACCTAGGCAGCAATATTTTAATCATGGCATTTTGTCAATCATAAATACATGTTTATCAATATCTAGTGTTCTTCTAAATCTTAAATACATGTATATCAATATCTTATTATTCATTAATATAAAGAGAGGGAAGGAATGGACATCGTTGAGAATGAAAATCTACAAAATGAAAAACAAACCCTAACCCAATACCAAATGTTGTTAGATAAAAGAATATTGAATGAATTCAATTGACGGAAATCTACATTACCTTATTTCGTGGCCATGGAGACGATGGATCATAGCAAAGAATATGAAAATACAACCGTCTTGACACCGCCGCTACTCTATATGCTATGAATTTCAATGGAAGGCATTCAAAACAAACCCTAGCCCAATCTTGAATGTTATTAGATAAAAGAACAATGAATGAATTGAATTGACAAGAAATTTACATTACCCTAGCATCATTGATTCCGAAAATTCATTTCTCATGGCCATGGGGGTGATGGATCAGAGCAAAGAAGGTGAAAAGACAACCTTCATAACGCCATCATTGCTTTATAAAATGCTTTGAATTGCAATGGAAGGCATGAAAACAAACCTAGCCCAATCCCAAATGTTAACGAGATAAAAGAGCAATGAATGATAATCTTTATCTAGCTATGTGAGTCCTCGCACATTAAAAGTGCAAGTCCTTGAACTTTGAAACTACTATTCCTCGCACTTTGAAAGTGCGAGTCCTCATACTTTGAAATAGATTTTGCAAGAGTTTTTGTTAGTTTTTATTTTAATTTTTATCCAACAAGATCATGCCTTATATTAGTTAGCAATTTAGCCTATCATAATACCAAAATTCATGAAAATTCAAAACTAGTGAAATTGGAATCCCATAATAGAGACATTGGAATCCAATAATAGTGAAATTGGAATCCAATAATAGCGATATTAGAATCCAATAATAGAAAAATTGGAACTCTATTGAGTCCAATAATGACAATATTGGAATCCAATATTACTATCGATGGAATCCAATATACACAAAAATGGAATCTAATATACACAAAAAAGGTGATAGATATCTACCAAAATTTGTAATACCATAGTCTAGATTCACTTTGGAAAATGTCCAGATTTTTTTGAAATAAGCATTAAAAATTTTATGTTTGTCCTTCCTTTGCACAAACAATATTGTAGAATATGAAGCCCTCATAGCTAGATTGAAATTGGAAATCTCATGGAATCTCAAAGAGTTAGCAGTATTTGGTGATTCCCTTCTAATTATCAAACAAGTCACAAATGAATACCAAGTCAAAGATGAAAAGCTCATTCCTTACAAACTCATGGTGGATATCCTTAGAGGTTACTTTCAGTTAATCACATTTAAACAAGTTCCTCACCTTCAAAACAAATCAAAGATGTTATGACAACTATCGGATCTCTTCTTGAGTTTGAATCCCATCACACGCATATTGAGTTTCTCGTGGAACATCTTTTGGTTCCGACCTAGAATTTTCTCGAGTCGACCATGGTCTATGAGATAGTTGGTCCTAACAACCCTTAGTATCATGACATTTATACTTTCATTTGTGACCACACTTATCCCGAAAACATGAACTCTCAAGATAAACGAGCCTTAGCACAATGTGCTTCACGCTATACCATACTCGTGAATACCACAACCAAGATGAAGTACTCCAAACCCTAAAAGAGGTACATGTTGGTATTTGTGGAGCACATACAAGCGGCATGGTGTTAGCAAAGAAGATCTTATACGTCGGTTACTATTGGCCTACCATGGAGTATCTAATGCATGCAAATTTGTTAAGAAGTGTGTGGCTTGCCAAACACATGGAAATCTCATTCACACACCTTCTCAAGCCTTACAACCAATCACTACACCTTGGCCTTTCTCCCAATGGGGGCTTGACCTTATAGGAAAAATCAACCCCACCTCATCTAATGGCCATAAGTTCATTATCACTACCACGGAGTATTTTACCAAATGGGTAGAGGCAATGCCTCACCTATGTTATTGGTAGTAATATCTCCAAATTCATATTCAATCACCTTATTTGTCGCTTTGACATTCCATCTTCTCTTGTTACAAATAATGGTAAGTCATTCAAAAATAAAATCGTTAAAGCCTTAGCCAAACGCTTCAACATTCGCCTTCGTTGGTCCACCCTTACTATCCCCAATGTAATGGCCAAGTTGAAGCTTCCAACAAGACATTAAAATCCATCATGGAAAAAATTGTTGACAAGCATGGTCACAATTGGCATACCCAAGTATATCCTTCCCTTTAGGCCTATCATACATCCTTCTATACTCCCACAGGAGCCACTCCATTCTCACTTGTATATGGTTTTGAAGTTGTATTACCTATAAAGGTCAAGCTCCCATCACTTTGTGTATCCCTTCAACATTTGATCAATGAAGATGACTATTGACAGGCTCACCTTACTAAGCTTGATCTCTTAGATGAAAAGTAGCTCAATGCTTTAGATCATCTCAAAGTGTATCAAAATCGGCTTTGTCACAGCTACAACAAGAAGATCAAACCACAACAATTTGAGGTCGGTGACCTTGTTCTAAAATAAAATCAAAAGAATACAACCAAATATCAAGACAAGAAAGGAAAATTTGAACCAAATTGGTTGGGTCCTTACCTTATCACTACAAAATTTGGATCAAGTGCATACAAGCTATCCACTCAAGGATGGCAAAGAGCTTAAAGAACCTATGAATGTGATTCATTTGAAGAGATTTTATTCTGAGCCATATATACATACCTCTTGTGCTAGGGGCATTTTAGCACATTCACTTATATAGTTCCTCCATCCTATCCATCTTACCATTTCATCCCAAACCGGTTTTTGTCGCTTGTTCCTTGCAGTTAGGGTGTGTGCCATCTTTCATCTTATCCATTTTCACTCACATCCATCCCTTGGTCTTCATAAGCCTTTATGTGCTTGTGTATGCTTGGGTGGGTCCCGGATCACCTCATTACATCTCATTGGTTATTACCATTAGATCGAAAAAATCTAAAAACATTTTAAAAATTCAACAAAATCTTAAAATGTTCAAAAGATTCAAAAACATTCAAAAAATCTAAAATTCAATCAAAAGCATAAAAAGAATCACATTATCCAAATTCAAAAACATTCACATAATCACATAATCCTAAAAATTTACACAACTCAACAAAATCAAACTTTTAACTCCTATCATAGTGATTGTTCCAACTATCCTACGACTATCAAATACAAATCATCTTACCCCTCACATGTATCCTTGCTTGGGGAAAGTCAAATCAATCATATCCCTTGCATGTATCCTCGCTTGGGGCAATTTTGGCTCTCATTTTCTCCCTTGCATGCATCCTTTCTTGGGGGCAATGACCCATTCAATCTCATATTAATCTTCAATGCGAGATCTAATAAAGAGTGTCACTTGACCCCACTCTTTAGTTTGATCCAATCCCCTTGCATGAATCCTTGTTTGGGGGCATCCAAATTTACTTAATTATCATTGTGGAACACATTAGGGGCATAGTTAATTGTCTTTATTTACAGTTGTGTTGCATTGTTGTTATTATTTCTTAACCAATTACAAGTATTTTGTTATCATCTTGGTTCATTTATAGCCATGGTGCATACTTTTACTATGTATATTGGGTTTGCTTTAATTTTTATCTTTTGTTTTCCTTTGACCAATTACAAGTATTTTGTTATCATCTTGGTTCATTTATAGCCATGGTGCATACATTTACTATGTATATTGGGTTTGTTTTATGTTTTATATTTTGTTTGTTTTGTGTGTGTTTGTTTATGCACATAATGGGTTAAACATCACAATTCTTTAATAATCATGGTGCCAACTCTATTGTGCAACAACAAAATAAGGTTGCTCTAAAATACAATATCTGAATGGAAGCTCATGTTACGAGAAAAATCTCTCCCATCATCCTTCTCGATCCCTCTTTAATCGTTTTCTTTTCCTTCCTCCTATTAAGCGGTTGGCCACCGCTTTGTTGTGTCACCCATCCGCTTGAGGGGGCAATCCCTTAGCATAATTCATACTCGTTGGGGCATCCAAATGCTTCATCGAGGCATATCGAGTAGGTTCATCATGCTTCCCTATCATCTGTTCATTGATCTACATGTGTCTAATATCTTTAAAATGTTATTAGAGGGGCGAATGTAGACACCCTAAAAATGCATACATATTCTTAGTCCCTTATTACATGCACAATGTGCTATATCGGTTCTAGAAAGTATGTTAGACCACTACCCTCTCACATTCTAGTAGAATTCACATACATCCCTTTAGAATTAATTCTATCATGCATAAAGCATACACTCACACCCCTTGGCTAATTTAATTAGATATTTAAATAAATAATAGTTAATTATCCACTCATCTCCACTTCACCATCCAACTCACTCAAGTTGAACTAGCTCACTCCACTCAAGTTCTAGAACCCTACAAAAGTGGAAACAAAATACATACGACCACATTAGATATTCATTGCCCCTTAGATGAATATTCAAACCATCCAACTACAAAGACCAAATTAGCTTGCTAATTTGGGAAAATGCATTCATTTACCTGCAACTTATTCAAACCTTGATCCACAATCCATGATCTATCTTTCATCTATAAATATGAGGCTTAATCCTTCACAATTCATCTCTTGGAAGCTTATGCATTTGTAGCATACTCTACTATATTGCCACTAGAATTCGCATACCGAAAGGTTGTCTCTTTGATCATTCATAGCCCATAGCACTTTCCTCTTCCATTTGGAAACAAGTTTGGAACACCCACAACCAAATCATCCAAAGAGATCCAAGTGTAGTACTCCATTCCACACTTCAACTATCTCATCCGAGGTTGCAAGAGAACTTGAAGGAAGGTTTGCATTGCATTTTATTGTTGTTTTCTTTCATTTATTTCAATTTTCCTTGTATACACTATATAATGCCTCTCACTCATTTTTCATTCCCCTATCCTTGAACAGTTTCATGCCCTCAACTTTAATGTATGTCACCTTTGCTTTGGTATCCTTCAAGACTTCAACGGTGACTCCTCTTATTGTCACACCCAACAGAGAACTATAAATCCAATCATCATCCCAACACAAAGCCTTTTGACTATCACCAATGTTTAATCTACAACCTTTTCCCAACAATTGACTACTCTTAACAAGAGTTTTCCAGAAACTAGAACCTTGAGGGAGATCCTCCATAGCAAAAAAACTTATATTTCTCTATGTCCCAAGTATATGGCTTTTATAATAGCCATCCAAAGGCTATCCTCCTTCAACATCCTCCACCCAACCTTAGCAAGAAGAGTTTTTTTCATCTCCTTTTTTGATGACCCAAGCCTCCATGGGATTTAGAGAGGTCACTTTTTCCAAGCCACCAAATGAATCCTTATTTTTCCCACTATACCTAACCATAGAAATCTTTTTGAATTTGATCAATTCTTCTCGCGACTCTCCTAGGTATCTTGAAAAGAGAAATGAAGCAAACTAGAAGACTTTGAATAGAACTTTGAAGAAGCTAGAGGTTACTCCGCCTAAGGAGCAATCCTTCCCAACTGCAAACTTGTGTTGGAACCTATCCAATAGGGAGTTTCAACAACTAAAATCTATCTTTCCTTGAATAAAACCATTCCAAGGTAAGTTGTTGGAAGCTTTTGGATCTAAACACCCAAAATGTTCAAGATTCTTTATTGCCTAGCTTGAGGACATGTAAGAAGATGGAACTTTTCATCAAGTTAATAAACGCCTTGAAACTATAACATAGTCCCATTGCAAGTTTTGATCATTTTTGCCTCTTGAATTGAAGTTTCATCAATGATGAAAATGTCATCAACAAACTATTGGTGAGTGATAGAATTAACATCCAGGACCATATGGAGGCCCTTCAAGAGACCTCTTCCTGTGATCTTCTCAAAACTTGTCCCCAAAGCTTTAGCTTCACTAATGAAGAGATAAGGAGATAACCAATCTCCTTCTCGTACCCTCGATCGACTTAAAAAAACCAGCAAAAGACCCACCGACAAGAACTAGAAATTTAGGAGTAGAAATGCAAGAAACTATCATATCAAGAAATTTCCTATGAAATCATATTCTCGATTAAAATCTTCTCCAAAAATTCCATAGAATTATATCATAAGCTTTGCTCGTATCAATTTTTAAAAACATACCATTTATTTTAAACTTATCAATAGAGTGGAGAGCTTTGTGGGCAGCTTTAATGCTATCCGGGTTTGTCTGTCTTCCACAAAGACTTCTTAATGTTCAAAGATTAACTTGGGGAGAAGGCCTTGAATTCTTAGAGCTACAATCTTGGATAGACTCTTGTAAAGAGTATTTCACCGACTTATCGAGTCTACCTTCCACACGGCTTGTTATAGTAGTCACATTCATACAATTTAACAAAATGGATTAATCACAAAATCTCAATATACAGGTACAAGCCTTTACCTTATTCCAAGAAGTCTACAATGTGGACAACTAAGTACCTTACAGAAAATGGGTACAAAGGAAAAGAAAGAGGCTACACCGCTAAACAAACAAACATGAGAACTAAGGCAAACAAAGTGCAGCCAAGAACAACCAAATAAATCAAGACTAAGCAACCCACAACATGACCACGAGAAAGCTTGAAGGTGCTCTCATGGAAGACAATTCTTCCCCTTCCTATCTTAGACCAAAGCTTCAAGCTTTCCTACTAACTCATTCGTCACTTTAAGCAATTTCTAGAACCACGTGTTTTAAAACATTTGAAATACAAGTTAAAATAAAAATAAAAATTATACTGACCCCGATAGCAACAGTATTAAACATGGAAGACTTTGAAGCGCACGCATTGGGGAATAGACCAAGTATCGTAAACTCCATGTTTGGGGATCTCGAGATGACAAAAAGTAGCAAATAAATCCCAAAATCCAAATTATAAAAGAAACTCTTCCAAATATTTTATCGAATACAATAGCTATGCAAGAATTTAGGATCTATGCATTACTTACAAGTGAGTTTTTGTCGAAATTCTCTCCAAGACTTGAAATTTTGGAAAACAATTATTAGTTTTATCCATTGTTACGCGGGGACACGTCCCGGGCATCATCAGCACGTCCCGGACGTCCGGGACGTCTCGGGGACTTGGGGACGGGGACGGGACGTTTCCCTGCCGTCCCCATTTCCAAAAAAAAAAGGGGGACGTCCCCTAAAAAATGAAACGCACCCGGGACGTCCTGGTGCAAATTGGATATGGGTGCGCTGTTGGGGACACCATGACGTCACGGAGACGTCGTGGCGTCCCGGGGACGTCACGGCGTCCCCAACGGCTTTCACGCGGCGGCCAAGGCGAATGTGCCTTTTTTTTTCATTTTTATGTTTTTTTAAATATTTTCTTAAACTTTTAATGCTTTCTAACTAAAACTAACATGACCTAACCCTAAAAGCAACAAAAAAACTTATAAAAAGAGCATTTCATACTCATTCTAATCACACCAAGCAAAAGCAAAAAAAAAAAAAAGGAAGGAGCAAAAGTAAAAAAAGAGAAGGCAAGAGCAAAGAGCAAGAGCAAGAGGTATGTACATACATTACTAATTTACCACCATTCTTTGTTTTGTTTTTTTAATTTCCAAATGCAAAGTTGAAAGTGAAGGCATTGCATTTGCTTGTATTTTTTTTCCTATTTGGATTAGCAAGTGATGGAATGAGATAAAGAATAGAGGGAGGGTTTTTTTATTGATTATTTTTTAAAAAATTTAAATGCATTTATCGCTGTTTTTTTTTTTTTTAAATGTATTCATCGCTATTTTTTTTTAATTTTTAAATGTATTCAAAAATTGCATTCATTGTTTTATTGTATTGTATAGTTATATTGTTTTGTATTTTAATTATTGCAGCTTCAAAATGAGTTCCGATAGTGATTATCAAGCTGAATATGAGGTTGAAATGGGTGTGCAAGGAGAAGGAACACAATCAGAAACACCTAATACTGCTACTAGTTCACAGGGGAGTGTGGACAAGTTCAGTTGCCCCTCCAAAATGTTGAAAAAGTATGTTAGGGGGCCTTTTGATAAGAAAAAACCTTTGAAACAATTTGGTCAAATTATGCAGGGTCCTAGATCAAACATTTCAGGGGGCACTAAAACATGGAAATGCAACATTTGCTCATTATCTTGGTCAGGCAGCATTACTAGGTTGAATGCACATTTATTGCACATTGCGGGGAAAGGTGTAGGCATGTGTGGACAGCTATCACTTGAAGAGAGGGCAGAAATGGTGAGGTTGTATAATGGAGATATGGTGGAAAAGGTTCCAGAAGTTCGTGGCCGTCATGTTAGTGGCACTGGCACCCCTTCTAGTGCTGTGAGAATTAATACCGGTAGTGTTACAGGTGCATCTTATGAGGTGTCTGAATTGGATGCTTTTGGTAGTAGTAGGGGGAAGAGGAAGGTTGTGGCCTCCAATCCACTTGTTGATATGTATGATACAAAGGCTAGAGAGGAGGCTGATGATGCCATTGGAAGAAAAAAAAATTGCTACTAGCATTCCATTTCATGTTGCTCGCTCTCCTTATTTCAAGGAGGTTGTGGCTAAGATAGCCAAAGCAGGTGTGAGTTATGTGCCCCCAGGAGACACGAAGTTGAGAACCACAATCTTGGATAAGAACTATTCCAAGGTTAATTTACTGATGGAGGAAATGAGGTGCACATAGGTCTCTCATGGTTGCAGCATCATCATGGACGAGTGGACAGATATCAGACACCACCCACTCATAAATATCATTGTTTCATGCGAGAGAGGGGCCTTACTTTTTAGGGCGGTTGATTGTTCGGGAAGAAGAAGGATGCAGAGTTCCAATTCACCATTTTGCAAGATGCTATTGAGGAGGTTGGCCCTACCAATGTTGTGCAGGTTATTACAGATGCAACATATGTGTGCAAGGCAGCAGGTAAGCTTGTCGAGGCTCATTACCGACATATATATTGGACCCCATGTTGTGTGCATGCCATGAACAATGCACTAAAAGATATTGGAAAAATTGATTGGGTCAAAAATGTAGTGGCTGATGCTAGAGATGTGCAGATGTTCATCTGCAACCACCATACGTCATTGGCACTCTTCCGTAGCTTTTTGAGGAAGGAATTCCTCAAGCTAGTGGACACACGTTTTGCATCATATTTTATTTTGCTGGATAGGATGGCTGAGTTGCAGGAATCATTACAGTGCATGGTCATGACATCAGAGTGGTCTAGGTGGGATGGGTCGAAGATAGAGCAAGGGAAGAAGGTGAAAGCAATTGTGGTGAATGAAACATTTTGGATAGATGTGAGATATATCACATCCATAATATCTCCAGTTTTCAGTGTGATAAAATATGGGGATTAAGAGCCCTAGCCTTGGTGAGATATACGAATGTATTGATAGTATGCTTGGCCAGATGAAGGTTGTTGTTCGAGCAAGGGACCCCACCTTGGAGTTCTACCATCAGCATATTCAGCCTATCATTGAGCGGAGATGGGAGAAGTTGAACACTCCTTTACACATGGCTGCATATGCACTAAATCCGAAGTGGTATATTGAGACGCCTGGCAGAGTTCTCCCAGTAGATGATGAGGAGGTGAGGAAGGCTTTCTTGAAAGCCCTGAAAAAAATGTATAATGCAGAGGATGCTTCACGAGTCAGAACCGATTGGCTCAAGTTCGCTTATCTGGATGGCTACAAAAAATCATCAAAGATAGACAGGACCACATTGGCACATGAGAGTCCAGTTAGTTGGTGGCGATTGTATGGACATGCAGGATTGCTACGTACACTTGCTATACGTCTTCTTTCTCAGGTTTCTAGTTCCTCTGCTTCTGAGAGGAATTGGTCAACATATGGGTGGATCCACTCTCTTAAGGGGAACAGACTTACCTCTAAGAGAGCAAAGGAACTTGTTGTTGTACATAGTGCCTTGCGTCTCATGGATCGCAAGACACCTACGTACAAGGAGAGCCCAACATTGCGGTGGGATGTGGATCCTGAGGATGCAAGGCAGGTTGATGAAGATCAAGAGCAGCGAGGACTGGTTGATATCTCCTTTGCAGATGTAGATGACATTGATACAGATACTCATAGTGGAGGAGCGATTTGCAGTTCCTTCGGAGGGCTCTGATAGTGATTTTTGAGTTGTACTTGTCACTTGTCATTTTGGTTATGTAATGTCATTTTGGTTATGAGACATGACATAATATTTCGTAGCATATGTAATGTGGGTGTAGTTGTACTCTTCTCATGTTGATTATTGAAGAGTAAGACTAAGACTTGTCTTAAATTTTCAGCTTTACTATTTACTATTTACTATTTAGTCTTTCATTGTCATGTTGAAGTTTTGAACATTGAATATAATATATATAGCTGTAGCATTTTGGGCCTTGGCTTATGTGATGAATAATTGGATTAATCATTAGTGGTTACAATCTTCAAACTTTCTTGTATTAATCATTAGGCTTTTGAATTATTCTTTATTCATATTATATTTGTAAAATAAATAAAATATATGTATTTTTATTAGCCGTCCCCCGTCGTCCCGAAATTTTCAAAAAAATTGTCGTCCCAAAAACCCCGAGTCTTAGGTAACTATGGTTTTATCAAACTGATTGAGTTCAGATCAATTGAGAATTTGAAATAACATGTGACTTGATGCACTTGAAACTTCTCAAATGCCTGATGCAATAAGACACGACGTATGTACCCCATTATGCAACATGAACTTGAGATCTCATGTAAGAAAATAATGATGTGGTAGGCCCCACCACAATACACAGAAAATTCAAAATATTAAGAAAGCAAATAGGCAATGCAAGGAATGGCATTTGCACTTAGAAAGCTCAAGAAGTCAAATGTCAAACTTTTTCTTAAATAGTGATCAATTTAAGATATAGATATCCAAGTTCAAAAATGAATTATGCAGAGTATCATTCAAAAATGGAGTTGAGTTCAGCGATCCAAGTATGAATGGAATGAAGTTGAGGCATCCACAGCACATCATTATCAAATTCCTCCATTATTAATTGGACGACCCAAAATTGATTGGATCTATTATAGAAAAGAGAGCATGGAGGATTACAAGCTACGATATCTTAATCAAGAAGCAAGAATCATTACTTGCATAAATTCTATCTTCCAACAGGTTGTTGGCAATTACAAGACTGTAAAACTGAAAATATGATCCTGAAAATCTCTTTGGATGTCTAAAAATTGTATATTGATGCATCATGGCACTCCCAGAGAGTATTCTCGCTGAGGACTTTTTCAAAAGGTCTAGTCATAACTGATGTTTTTCTTGTCAGCATGTTTTATAAAGACAGTATTAAGCAGTGCCCAGTATATTAGAGCCTATAACACAGTATTGAATTTCCACAAAGAAAACATAGTTATGCATGCTCGTTTAACTGATTATTAAAATCTCTTCTGAATGTTATTCAGTAAATCTGACTACCACACTGTCGTAGAGATCGATGTAGGATTTCCACATTGTAGTAGATATTGGTGTAGGATTTCCACATTGTAGTAAAGATCAATGTAAGACACATTTTGTATTGAACGATATCATTTATTTGTCAAAAATATTTGGGGTTATTATGCCATGTTATTACCTTCTTATTATGCAATGTTATGTGAGTTGCCTTCGTATTTTGTTTTTTACGAACATGGCTACTATGTTCTGATGTAAGAGACCTATCTTCCAATAAAACAGTTCCACAAAGACTTTCAGCACAAGTGAGACATCAGAGCACAAGGTAAGATCATGAGTAGAGGTCTCACTCGAACAAAAAGACGCAATGGGATTTACATTGAAATGCAATAGTACTGAGCTTGTAGCCATCAGTATGAACCCACAACCACTAACATCAATTCCAGTTATGTGCATTACCTTGAAAATCCTATCAAGAGCCTAATTAACAGCATCAAGTCCAAGTGTGGACTTCAAAAACTTTGGGCATTCTGAGAATGGTACACAGCTTCAGGGACGCCTTGTCCATGACAGATAAATCATAAATGGCGATGCTCTAGTTATAACGTGTTTAATTGGGTTTCTACATAGTCCTTGCGCATATACAATCCAGACTTGAGATTTCCATGAAATGAGTACCCACATAATACATGATTTGGGGCATTTTAAAACCTTAATTTACATTACATCTGCATCTTAGTGATAACGAATGGTATCCAGAGTCAAGATATATGTTCTCTAGTATTTTAAATTCAACTCATGGAACCCCCAAAAAAATGAGGGAAACCATGGTCTCAATGCATATGCAGAAGTTGGATTTTTGTTTGAAAATAAGCACTCTATGATGATTCAATACACTTCACGTCCATTGTTAAAGATATCTTCAGCGCACTTAAATAAAGGTCAATATCCATTGCCTTACTATTTTAGCTTGGTGTACTTTTTAAGTCCCACAAACCTACTATGATCATTCATTCCATTGGCATCACCTGAAATAACCTGTTTGCACAGACAAGATGAATATAGTCCATTCACAAAAGCTAAATTACCAGAGGCTATTTTAACAAATATGACTCAACCACCGAACGCCCCGAACTTCTCTTGTATATCCTGAGGAGTCTCGATCTGCAAAAAAATGCAGAATTATTGTAATAAGCCGTGACAAAGAAAGTGATGAGCAGCTAAAATTTTTTCATAACGTAAATAAATTAAGTATATTAAACCATTCAGGTACAGTTAGAACCAGTAGTATGGGTACATTTACAATTTTACAATGATATCAAGACTTTTTGAAGCAAACAAATCATGTCTTTCATACTTGAGGAATTATAAACATTAGAACACAACAGCAAATGAATTTTGAGGCTGTAACAACAAATTCAAGATAGGTTTGCAAATACAGAAATAAAGCCCTTCGAACCCTAAAAGGTGGATTGGAATAAGAAGAACCTGGAGATTAATCAGAAAAAGATCGATGAAAAACAGAAACCAGATACAATGATTTATCAGACCCAATATCAACATTGAAACCTTTCATACAGCAGTTTTTGTCTTGCTTTCCCATAATCCATCACAATTAACTACGTAATGATAAGAGAAAATATTAAACAAAAACATGAATCAATTGACACTTCAACAAATAAATACCATATTTAGAGCTTTGAAAAGAGCTTTCACGGTATTTTGTGGATTTCTTGACCCAACAACCTGCAAGTAAGAACGAAGTCATGATCCTGCTGATGATTTAAATCGCCTATATTCAATCTCATTCACTCTAACGTTAGTGCAGAACTACACCTTTGATTTTACATTCTTGAGCCCAGCCAAATAGAGAACACTTTCAACTGTTCTGTTTGCCCGCATCCCTGTGTTAACAGCACCAGGCCACAAGTATATCTGTAAACAAGGAGGAAAACACAGTTTCAAGATCAAATTATGTAGAAGGATGTCTCACTTTCCACAAATTAATAACATCATCAATGTCTGGTTTCAATTCAATTACCTTGGTTTTCTTAAATTCGGCCTGTACAGCATGAGCAATGGTATGCTCCTTGAACCTTTCTATGTAATGGAGGTTCTGAAAGCTTTTGCATAAGCCTGAAATGAAAAGTAAATTTTTTAATCCCTTTTACAGGAGAGAGAAATAACATATAATGTAATTATGTAATGACTCAATGGAGAATGATGCATCCTTAATGCAAAAATATTATCAAAGACCCACTAAGACATGGATCGAGTAATCAACCTCCTAGTTCACATATGTAAAAGGAAACTAAGACCAGGGAACTTCAAATATGCTGTTTTATCTAGAAGACTGTACCATAATGTGCTTCAATCAAAACAAATATCAACTCATTTTAAACTAATATCTGTGATTGACAAATTACTCATCTGCTTGAATTCACTAATTCTATTATCAAAAATTTAGATCACTTTTGTCTACAGTATTGAATCATATTCTGCAGTACAGTTAATAAATCAATTGCAAATTCCTAGCAATTGGCTTATATTTGATAGAGACAAAGATAAGACAGTGCAAAGACTAAATACAAATTTGATACCACAGGACAGTAGCAAGTTTAACTTTTGAGATAACTATGATCTACAAACTGTTTCTACACTTTCTAAATTTCATCTTTGGCCAAAAACAGAAAAGGAAATGCAACAAATGGCAAGAAGCCTTGCGCAATAGGCACAGATTGATAAAAAAGGTTTCAGTTTGGAACAGGAATGGGTGTTAGATTCCCCATAGTGTACTTAGGATCCTACACTTGTGGGTTGACCAGCCAAGCCCTTATATGAAATATGTAAACTGCCTATAATTGATTATGAGACGTAATAACATTTCATACACTAACCGAACTTCAACCTCTAAACTGAAATATATTTAAAAAGTGAAATATTGTTGAAATTCCCGATAGTCACAAAGATCTCCTTGTATGCCATGATGAGCTCAATATGCACAATGCTATTTATTGGCGCATACTTGTACACGTCTAGGAAGGTGACATAGATAGTTGGCATTAAAAGCATGCTTGCAATGCAAAGAAAATCATGTTTAATGCAAGGAGTTGTAAAGAAAGTACATATACACATTAACTCATTTTTATGCTACATTAAAGAATGTATACAAAGACATTTTGCCGATGTTACAAAAACCATTAAAACATAGATCAATTGGTTCCCAAAACTCACAACCCACAAGGTCTGCAGGGGATAATGCATGGGCTTAACAAACCAAAGACGGAAATTCAATTAAAATCTCAGAGATAATCACATTTTCTACAGGTTTGGATGATAAATATCAAAAAGCTAAAAATGTATAATTTGAGTCACATAAGTTATAACCCATAAGGTCATTACAATACTAGCATAATACACTAGCACAAATCCATCTTGACATGAATCTGCTATGTGCTGAGAGGTGTCAAAGGACTCGGCGCCAATCCCGTGACGACATAAGCATAAATACATAGGGATTGGCACCTTGAGTTTTTTTAATACCTCTTGCCACACATTTTGCTAGTTATTTTAGATCATCGGACTATATTACGATAACTATAACATATATAGATACAGGCGTTCAGTTTTTCAGGGTTCCAGGTTCAGCTTTTAGGTCTCCAAGGATAAAGGTTACGGATTTCAGGTTTCCAGAGGTTAGAGATTAAGTTTTAAAAGTCACTTCTCAGCATGCTTACCTAAGTCTCGGGGATGGGGGATTGGGGGATGGGGTTTCCGAGACAGGAAAAAAATTCCCAAATTTTGGGGACTGCAGGGAAACGGCTATTAAAATAATATATATAAATTAATATTTAAATATTTTATCGTTATTCAATAAAAATTAGGGATTTAAACTGTATTTTATGTGTTTTAGGCATAGTTACCAGATCAGGACAGATTTGCACAAACTCCGGCCAGATCCGGATTTTCAGGTGGCCCAAATAAATTTGGTCCGGGGCGGCCCTGTTTTTTCTAAAAATAATATTTTTTTAGTTATTTTTGCAATAAGAAATACATCCAATACCTTTTATATTATTTAATATTAAATATATTAACATTTTATACTACATTATTGATATTTTTCTCTGTATTTGTCAATTTTTGCATATTTATAAACTATGCTCATATATAATATGTATATATTCCGCATCTAATTTTCCCAACTTTCTCAAGAGTTCCAGATTTTCGGATTTTTTTCCCTCTTGAATGAATCAGGATTTCCGAACTTGGTAACTGTGGTTTTGGGTACTTTCAAGATTATAATTCAATGTTTTCGGTAAAAATAACAGCTTTTTTTGAAGTCAAAAAATCAGAAAACTATTCTGAAAATTTTAAACATGGGGGATGTCCCCTCCAAGTCCCCGAAACGTTCGGGATGTCTGGGGCATCACACAAATCTAGGGGTTTCGTCCCCCCATAACACTGGTTCTTGGCGGGATTTGAGCTCTAGAATCCAGGTATCTAGGTTAAGTGTTTGAAGAAGTAGATAAGAAAATTCTCAAAAGGTCATACACATGAGTTGTAAATGAAGAGCTGAAATCTATCCATTAAATTGGGAATGCCATAAGAATAAAACTGCAAACGCATTTTGAACATCACATCATATTCGTTACGTAAAAATGAGTTCATACAAAAGTGCATCAATCCTATTCAAAGTCAAGTCTCAAGTAGGGTCCCAAACCTTGGGTGGGAAAGAGAAAACTGAAGTCCAAATACCAAGGTGGAAAAAAATCAACCTTTAAATCTGATGACTATATATCTGTAACTTTGTCAAAGACCTAGTCAACTAAACACCTAGGGAATGTTATTCAAGGCAAGACATGGGCCTTCATCATCTTAAATTACATAAATGAAGGAATAACATGGCAAATGCATGAAATATGCCCAAGAATACAACAAATACGCCACAATCATAAAATCATATCAAAACAAGCTGTTCCCAGAAGGCTGAATTGTTGGCTCCATATCATCTCAACATGGAGTCAATGTTCCCTTCAGCCACATCCACCCACACACACACCAAAAGTCATAGTTGATATGAGTAAAATGTAACTCTTGGCAAAAAAATAATACATATCATCAATAAAACAAGTAGTTGTTTGTATACAGATATGAGCGCCAATATGTATACACGCATGGCATAGAAAAGATTGGACACAATACAACTGGGTTATGGCAATTTTAACTATATGTGTGCTAGCACATGAAAAAGAAAACTGAAAAATACAGAAATTTTCAGCCAAAAAATCTCCAAATATGAGCTAGATGAATAACATATGTGATAAGAGGGGGCTTTGCCTTTGTTTGTAGTGCTTAAAACCTTGTGGCTCTGTTTTTCTAACAGAATAAATTCTTTCTTTTCCAATTTTTTTGTGCGATGCAGCTCAGATTTTGTATTGGCATTATCCAATATGTATCCCACTCTTAGTTGAGCCATATTCAGCTACGAATAGTAATATGTATGTGGGCAGTGTTTGGGGTGTACTCGTAGAATCTGAACACTATATCAAAGGTCAGGATACATGTATGTGGGGTAGGTGTATGGCACATACAATATCTGCAAAACACCAAACACAGTGCCTACAAATGCCTCCTACAAGCGCATCTTCACAAATGTATTGCATTGATTGTCAATAAGGTGATAGTAGAATGATCAATTGCAGTGCATACGTTTGAATCCTCTATCAGTCCCCTACATGCATTTGTATGCACCATAGTTACCAGGAGACTGGTAGATATTAGATGTTGACAAAGATAAAAGTAATTATATTGATATTTATCTTGCATATCTCATCACATCTAAGGTCAAGAGTACAGAATGTATATATATATATAACACGGAAATGCAAAGTCTCCGAGATGAGTACCAATCTCCGAGATACTTTTTTTTGGTAGGAGACGAGTCTCCATGCAACACTGGTGTGCACTAAGAATGTCTCTCTTAGCAAGTCTCTAATGTCTTGAAAAGAGAGTTCTATCTAACAAGCATAACAAAGACCTAGTCTATTTGAAGCATTTTCAAAGCTGAAATTTTAGAGATTAGGGTTTCATAAGGCATGCTGGTTTGTCTTGATGATGACCTGCAATTATGGTTAAGGCTCAATTACGTATATGCCTCCCCCTTTTGGAGATAAAAGGGATGTCTAGGAAAATGGCATGCCCCATAGGCAAGACACATAGACTGCTAGGCACTGTTGTCATTGGAATACCCTCTCCTATAATCAGGCTTGCTAGCATTGCATAACCCAGTCCTTAAGAGAAGTACTTGTCTTCAAGCTTCATGAAGAATGCAAGAGCAGACAAAAAGTGTAGCAGAGGTTGTAAATTTGTAATAATTAGTTGGTGATTGGGGAAGGTGTATATTGGTCTTGTGTGTGTGTGTGTGTGTGTGTGTGTGTGTGTGTGTGTGTTACGTATATGCCTCCCCCTTTTGGAGATAAAAGGGATGTCTAGGAAAATGGCATGCCCCATAGGCAAGACACATAGACTGCTAGGCACTGTTGTCATTGGAATGCCCTCTCCTATAATCAGGCTTGCTAGCGTTGCATAACCCAGTCCTTAAGAGAAGTACTTGTCTTCAAGCTTCATGAAGAATGCAAGAGCAGACAAAAAGTGTAGCAGAGGTTGTAAATTTGTAATAATTAGTTGGTGATTGGGGAAGGTGTATATTGGTCTTGTGTGTGTGTGTGTGTGTGTGTGTGTGTGTGTTTCCCAACTTGAAAAGCTAGATCTAAAAGCTCAACAAATTTGGCAAACGCTGAAAACGTCAAATAAAAATATCTAAAGGATCTAGCAAGAAAGGGTGGGTGATGAGACCGAATTAAGTTTCAACCATTGCACCAAATAACAGTATTCCTTCTCTTATAAAGTGGATTTAGATGCAGTGTTCAGAACTAGATAGCTTATTTAAGATTAATTGTAGAATATAGTTGATCTATCTTTGAAAAGTTCATTCCAATCTGAATGTTTTCATTTCTTTAGATTTCTTGTAAGTTAGAATGCAGTATTGTGTATGAACAGGTCATTTGATCTCTTGAATGTATTATAGCAAGTGTAATACTCACATAGCTAAGAGCACATGACTCACAAAGATCGCAGCACTCATAAAGCTAGGAGCGCATGACTCCCAAAGAGCACAGAACTAACAATACAAAGAGTGTAGGAGTCGAGTGCGGGACTCGGCCACATGACTCGTAAAACTAGCGCAGGACTCACGAGAATCAGCGCAAAACTTGCTATAACTAAAATTGCACAACTCCAAATGAGATTCTAAGAGAGGTTTTTGTTCCTCTTATTGTTAGGAGGAAAAACCTCTCTCCATTTTTACACAACAATAATAGTTTTGAAGATATCAACATTTGAAGAAGAAAGTTTTCAAGCGCAGTACTAGCAGAACCAGCACAAGACTCGCTCTAACTAAAATTGCAGAACTCCAAATGAGAATCTGAGAGAGGTTTTTGTTCCTCTTATTGCTAGGAGGAAAAATCTCTCTGTTTTTACACAACAATAATAGTTTTGAAGATATCAGCATTTGAAGAAGAAGGTTTTCAAGTGCAGTACTAGCAGAACCAACACAAGAATCCCTCTAGCTAAAATTGCAAAGCTCCAAATGAGATTTTGAGAGAGGTTTTTGTTTCTCTTATTTCCAGGAGGAAAATTTTCTCTTTGTTTTTACACAGCAATAATGGTTTGAAAGATATCATCATTTGAAGCAGAAGGTTTTCAAGTGCAAGACTCACACATGCAGCATCATATTCTCTCTAACCGAAGTTGAAGATCTCTAAATGAGAATCTGAGAGAGGTTTTTGTTCCTCTTATTGTTAGGAGGAAAACCTCTCTCCGTTTTTACACAGCAATAATTGAGGAGATATCTTCATTTGAAGTTTCAGCAGAATAAGGTTATAAAAAAATAAGATAAAAAAACACAAGTTCAATAAAACTGCAATATCTCCCTCATTTCTCAACGAAAATGAGAATTTCAAGATGTTTTGGAAAGCTTACAACAAGGAGCACCAAACCCGAAAAGGTTTGAAAATATTCTTCAAATTTAATTCACAGTAATGATCATAAAATCAAGGATGGGAATATGGCGGGACAGTTGTCATGTTGAAAGATTCAATCATGCAAGAGTAGACTTGGCAATTGGAAAGAAGTAGTTAATCTGCGTGTGGAAGAGATAGTTCAATGTAGAGTTGTAATATTTGATTAATTCTCTTCCACGTTTGTCTCCTTTTCAAGTGGAAGAAGTAGTAGTTCAATCTAGAGTTGTAGTGTTTGATTAAATCTCTTCCATATTTGTCTCCTTGTCAAGTGGAAGAAGTAGTTGAATGCAAGTAGGTTGTAGTGTTTGAATAAATTCCTTCCACATTTATCTCATTGTAAAGTGGAAGATGTAGTCAAGTCTTGCCCAAGATTATAGGTAGGTAGTTCTATAATCTTGGAGTAGGGATGAGTTATAAATATCTCTCTAAAGCACTCAATGCAGCAGTGGTAGGAGATGGATGATTTTTGTAACATCATTTCGATTAATAAAATTCATAGTTTGGGAGCAGCTTATTTTTATTTTTGCTAACCCAACTCTGAGGGAAGAGCAAGGGCCCACTCTTACCCAAGGAGGATGGTTTATTGTTTTTTTTAGAGTAGATCATTATTGTTTTACTTAGTTTGTTTAAATTTGTTTTGTGTGTTTTATTTTGCTTTGTTTGTGAAGCTTCACTTTTATTTGTTTGTTGTCATTTGTTTGTTTTCAGTTATTTATTTCACTTTGATAGATTAGATTTTATTTCAGTAATTTATTTCAATTGTTAGATTAGATTCAATTTCAGTTATTGAATTTCATTTCAAGCATTTTCAATTCTAGAGCAAAGAATCTGTAAGATCATTGTTTCCTTTAGCCCCTTTTGCAGATAGCCTTGAACACCGCCTTGGTTTTGACATTCTTTGTGATTAAATGGTGAGGACTACAACAACCCTCATCGTGAGGTCCTTAGGATTACATAGGGCTAAAAAGATGAATATGTCACATGTCGAATGCATATACAACTAGTGTTGAATTCATTGCAATGGGACTGTGCACTAAATGTCTAGCTAGGAGACATTGACTATATCCAATGAACCCTAAATATTGGGGTGATTGGATAAAGAATGGGGGAAGTGACTTAAAAAGGCATCTAATGGACTCAAGGCACTAGTTTTAGGGGTCGGCTAAATGAAGTCGAGTTCCGATTAGATCCCACCCCAATCTCGTTGACAATCATTACGGGAGGTCTTTGCGTCCTTGACAATGAAAAGTGTTTGTAAACAATTGCGATGCGTAAATTTTGGCATTTTCCTGCATTGAAGCTCATAGTCTATTGCACAACATGAAGTAGGTTATGTTGCCTTAGGTAGATGAGATAAAATAAGTCAAAATAAATAGAACAAGCACGAGATGAGCAAAATATAAATGACTTACCTTGACATACCTTGTCGATGGAAGTATCTAGAATAGATGTTGCCCATGTCCAAAGTCGCCAATAAAATATCTAACATTTTGAAGAATTGATAAAGAAAAATATTAAACACTAGAAATTAAAAAAATGTTTGTCCAGACTGATGTCCATCTCATTCTCAGAAATCTCATGACAAAAGTTTTACTTAATTTTGCTAAACTGTTGAGAAGTAACGGCTATGACTCCAAATCTTCTAAATAAAACTGTTTTGTTGGAAAGTGATTTCAAATAAGCCGCTATATATTTTGGGATTTTAGCCTTCTAAAGTTTTACCATCATTATTCACTCTGACTAGCAGTAAAAGAAAGTCCAAGTGAGGTATCGACAATGACCATGGTTAGTGTGTGAACCACAAGCAACTAGGCAGGTTACTCCCAAAAGTCCTTTTTTGGTTTGTAATTTTAGTACAGAAAAGATCTGCACAAGTAAAAATCTCTCTGACAGATGTTTCTGTGGGTAGTCGTGTTGGGCCAAAATGGTATTTTCCCGTTTGGGTGGGGCTTCAAAATGCAGATATAAGGGACCCACCAGAAATAGTGGTTTCAATTTTTTATTTCAAAAATGGTATGAGTTTGATCGGTGTCAAAATTGTCCAGGTCTGTCAAAAGAGTCAAACCCTCGGGAAGAAGTCTTGACAATGTCATATTCATCAAATGCTGCCAAACATTAAAGTTTGAGTTAGATACGTCATTTATTACCGAATATCTAGACTGCCAGGATACGGGTACGGGTTTGGTACGCTGATATGACAAATTTAAAACCCCGGGTACAATGCTCTGTGGGTACATTCGTACAATATATTGTTAAAAATTTAAAAATATAAATATGTATAAAAATTTAAAGAAAACAACAAGCTTATAGTCTCGGCAACCTATAAAATATTAGAAGCCAACAACAAGCTTATTATGAATAAGAAGCCATCTAAAGCAAGATTTCTTTGACTGAATACAAGAAGACCACAAAACATTAAATCTATGAGTCCATCTACTAATGGGCTTACAAACATTCCACTTATTGTTAAGGCCCAAGGAAAGGTTTGGGGAGAAGGCAATCTTTTCATAGAGTTATTTGGAGGTAGCCTCTTGGAGAGGGGGCCTTTGAGCCAGCTCATAGTATCCCAAAAGTCATTCTCATCCTCCATAATTAGTCCAGTAGAGGGAGCGGTGAAAGCATTTCTGAGCATTGGATACATTCTGAACTGAGATTGAGGAAGCTTAAAATTAAGTTTTAAGGTCTGTCCATTCCATCTATTTCCCAAATCTGTACAAGTCATGAAATATTTTAATTCCTTCCTCAAACCAAAGAAGGGCAGAGCAGCCTCTTGTCAAGGCAAGGTTCTTGTCAATATATTTCAGATTCCACCAAATTGATTTGTAGGCTTGGCACCTAGTGTCAAAGGAAGAGAAGACAGGCCGCCCAACCACCAAGTGTTTCACTTGTTCCCACGCATTCCAAATTGACTGAAGAATAAAGGACCCATGACGAGCAACAAGAAAGCCCCAAATAGTAAGTCAACGAATGAAGTCTTTTTCATCTCTCTTGACCCTTGGGAACCTATTGGCAATATTGAATCTCACATGATTCACGAACTTTCCAAGGTTCAAGTCCAGTCAAAACCCTCAAGTTTTATTTATTTTTCTGCACTTAAAAAAAATGTGTGGGTATGCTGTGGGTACGTACCCATAGGCCCTTGGTACGTCCCGCTTACAGTTTTTTGTACCTGGAACACACCCAGGGCCTGTGGGTACGTACCCACAGAGTCCCAGTACCGGTTTCCATGCCAGGTACGTTTCAGGCCTGGTACGGGCTGGTACTAGATGTATCAGTGCAGTCTAGCTGAATATGTCATGTTTGAGGCTGGAAGTTAGATTTGTCTATCAGGCCTGTCATATGCCCCAATGTGATATCAAATTGATGTTTCCTATCGGAGATCTGTAAAATGCCCATGTCTAAAATTTGACTGCTCTTGAATGCTTTTTAATTTCTATTTGCAAATTGTATGGCATTTGTTTTTGTTTGTTTATTTCTGTACCACCAGACAGATGTGACTTTGTTCTTTATTTTCAGGCTAATCAGATATTGTGAGATTATACCAATCCTTGTTGGTTGGCATATTGGATACTCTCGGACTATGTCAGATAGTGGATTGAGCTTATACTCAGCTGAACCGAGGTATGTTGCAGAAATATTTCGGCATATGGGAGCCAGAGGGTAATACACCCCACCTGGCAGCATCGGGGTGAGAATATAGAGATATTAGGAATATTGAATGTGTGTGCCATAATTGAATTTCTAGTCACAAGAGAGCGAATCAGGGCTGGGGCGTTGAAAGTGTTGGTTGTCAGGCAATGGCCATATAGGCTACAGGTAGTGTTGAATATTTGGAAAGGTGTATGATCAAGCTCAATGGTATTCATGACGGCCAAAGTTTCATGATGATAAGAAATCTGTTTTAGGAATTTTATTTTGACAATTACTTGTTACATGTCAAATTATGAACTCCCATATTCTTTGGTTGGCTGGCTTATCAGGGAACATAAGTGCTAGCTTTGCTGTATCATGATTTATATAATATGAGGCCTCGATCCAGGCATTCAATCGATTGTGCACTTTTATTGATGGCTTGATTTACTGAGTGTTTTCCACAGTATTGGCCAACAAGTTTTCCGGTGGTTGTGGCCAGTGACAGACCTTGGGTCCAGAATTAAGCAACTGGCCCTGTTTCAGAACAAGACAGGTTGTATCCCAGCCATCGATATAGTCCACAGGTAGAGAAGATGTACTATGGACTACCAGCTTGATATTGGCACAAGGATGGGACTGAGTGCAAGTGAGAGATGTTATCCAAACACCTACAGTGTTTGGGCATAGTGATTAGTATGCCTAATGGAATCTGATAAGTGAGTGCCAACACAGCCTGGTTTACCTCCCACGCAAGTGGTAATTTGTTTATTAGTTCATGCCTCGAGGCATACTTGAGAGGCAAGAGGATGGGTATCAATGGCCCAAGGGCCATCGGTGCACATGACACAAAGTGAGCATGGTGAATGGCAATACGGGTACCACACATGCCCTAAGACAAGCACCTGGCTTGATGCCACTAGGTGTGCCAGCATAGTGAGTAAGAGGGCAGAAGATAATGAGACAAACAATAGCCATAGAGGGATTCTGGGGTAGCAGGCCAGAAAGGTGAAGGCTAACAGATGACTGTACAGGATGCGATCTATCTGACGAGGATCAGCCCATTCCATGGAATTTGCTTGAGGGTGATATCTCAAAGGCTAGCAAAGGGGTGAGGCAGAGATGATATGGATGTGGATGAGCGGACACGTGTGGAGATCAGCCATGTGAGTATTGTTCTTGGCTAGACTGAGGGTGATTGCAATGAGAAATAAACCCTTAACCATCTGCTCTTTTTTTTTTTGCTTTTCCTTTATGTTGTCTTTCTGGTGTTCAATTTGTAAAATTTATACCCTAATAACGTAGCTAGATGGCTAGATCTTACAGACAAGGCTTAGGTGTGATACAAGGCCTTTATCTGGCGGTGACTGATGTTGATGTATTTTTGGATCAACATGTCTCATGTGTTGGTCTTTGTGCCAACTCATTCCGGCTTGCCTAGGTGGCCATGAATGCTTTGGTTATTCAAGATTCCCTAATTGGTGGTCAAGTGTTCCTTCGTCATCTCAGTTGGAGGCTGATGTGATATCAGTTTGTAAGCAGCCTGCTTGGGAGAGGGAGAGGTGAGATTTTATGCAGTCTAAAATGGATGCTATTGCTGTTAGCACTTCTGCTGATGTGGTTTGGACTGCATCTGAGATGTATAGACTATTGGATCCAGTTACATGGTTGAAGGAGAAGGGTAATCTAGAAAGGCGGTTAACAATGGAAGAGGAAGAGGTGAGAGGTCTTCAGACATGGACAAGAGTCGAACAAGATCTACGAAGAGCTTGAAGGAACTATGTCCTTTGTTCATGTTGCGTCGCCAGACTCGCCACACCAGTCTTAGTCATATTTTGATGTATGATGTGTATGACTATTCTATAGTTTAACCCTTGTCTTCTATTGACACATTCTCTCTTTTAGTGTGTGCGTGCGTGCGTATATTATATATATGTAGGTGTGCGTGTGTGTGTGTATATATATATATATATATATATAACTCATCATTTGCTTTCACAATTGCACTGTGGTTTTTCTTTGTCCAGTTATTTGGTCGGCTTTTGTACAGCTAATTCATTCTAAAAGTTTGTTTCCATGATGCAAGAATAGTGGTATAATAGGTAGTTCAGAGCGTCAATTAAATGAGATGAACACTGAAAAATGTGCTCAACTTTAAGTATTGTCTGTCTATAATAAATGTCTGTAAGATGAACAAAATGTGACAGTATGGAGGTCTGATGGTGAGCTTGTAGTGTGAAAGAATGATGGAGAAAGGAAATAAATAAGGAACAGTCAAACGAAAATCATATCTATCAAGGCAAAGGACCTACACAGACTAGTTGTTCCTGACGAGTTGGAAGACGTGCACAACAAATAAATAAAGAGAAGACGGATTCCACACTATGGAAATTAGAGTGTCCATCATTATATTATGAATGTTGTAGTTACAAAGCAATTGATATAGTTACAACCGGTTACAAACATCTTTTAGCTAAATAACTAATGATGTCCTTATTAATAAGCCTTACATTCTAACAAAACTAGAACTACGTAATCTTCAAAGGCTTTCACTTTGAAAGCAGTGCTTTGACTAGGTAGGGCTCCATCAAGTTGCTTCATGACTTTCGCAAAGGTGTAGCTCCCGAGCTGAATTTCTAAGTTCCCGGATTCGACCTCCCGAACTCCCAAATCATTGGACAACCATCCATATTGAGCCATCCACAAGCTCCATCAAGTTGTAATGTCCCCTTTTCCTGCGCCAAAGGCCTAAGGGTCAAGCGAGTCCAAGCCATGGTCATATCCAAGGGGTGGGGACGCTGGGGGCTACTGAGAAGGGGCCACATGGTACTAATAGTCGTGTTTGGTGTTTGGGGGTCACTTTGGACCTTGGCGACTTAAACGGGAAAAAGTAACTTTAGTTACTTTTATTTTATTGACCCCTCCGTGGAATGAAACGCGTCTTGGTCTATTGGGGCTCTTTTGCCTTGGAATGTATATAAGGAGCTAGGAGAGAAAGGAGAGGAACTTTTTGATATACATTTTATTGACCCTCGTGCAAAAGTTGTTGCGCATCTACACTTGTGAGTCAAATCCCACAGGGGACCCAAGCTTCGGTGGTGAGAGACCCGTCCCTAGCTAGCAGGCATTCTTGATGCGAGAGATCTACCTAGTCTGTCATTTCGGAGCCGTTTTGAGGCTGCGGGGCAAAATCATTAACAAAGGTTTTGGAGAAAGGATTTCGCAGTTTTGGGGCGTTTGGGGAAACAATCGGAGGGGCTCCGGATCGATTCACGGCAGCCATTTGGGCGAGCGTGGCAACACGTTGAAGGCGCCTCCATCATTTTCCGACCCCATTCCAAGCGAGGCGACTTGCAGCCTCTATTTGGGGGTTTTCCAGTCGGTCGTTTTCAAATCCGAAGGTGGAACTATTACTGCCTATATCTGTTAATGTTATTTCCAAAGACCCTTATTATTGCTCTTGTATTTAGAGGGTTACGAACCTCTGAAGTTTTCCAGCCGCCTAGGGCATTCTGTAATTTTTCGGGCAGCAATATATTATACCAAAAATGTTTTCATAGTGTTTATTATTATCTGTTGCAAGCTTCCCTCAAATTTCATGCACTGTGGGCAAATATTTGGTGTGATATCAATTTAATACCATCCGTTGTCCTAGCTGGTCATTTCCTGCAAAAATCAGTATTTTATGTGATTGCATATTTTCAATATTTTTGTGCATTTTTAAGTGGTATCCCATTGGGGATATTTCAGGTTGTCTCGTGACCTCGCGAGGGTATAATTCCCAAGATCCACAATCTCCCAAACTATTTGAGCAACCATCCATACCGAGCTTCATCTACCATGTATCCTTTCTTGCCTTCAAAGTTTAGAGCATCTTTATATTGCGTATTTGTCACTTTGTCCTCACTACCTTTTGCATTTGGTGGGTCTTCGATCATGGCTATATTGCTTGCATTTGATATGCCTTTACCCTTCAACACATCATTAGCTTGAATCCAAGGTGTGTGACCTCTTTTCTTACAATAATGACATTCAATCTCCCGTTTATCTTTATCTAACATTCTACATGAGTCTCTAGTTCTAGAATAAAATACAATTTCTTATTGAGAATTGCCTTTTGCATCTTCTGCAGCTTGTTTGCTTTTCTTCACTAGAAGAGTTGCGATCATATCATCTAGAAATTGAGTCCGAATTTGACTGAAAGTAAAAACTAAATTGTTGTATTTTGAAGACATTGTTTAATAGGATAGCTTTGGCATCCTCATCCTCTATCGCAGCTTTAACTTCATTGTTGTTATGCGAAAAGGGGCCTTAGATTATTGATGTGGCTCGACATAGAGACTCCATCCATTTTGAACCTATATAACTGAAGTTTTAGGGAAAATTTGGCATTAACTGCTTTCGCTCCAAATAATTTATTTAGAGCATCGCAAATTTCCTTGGATGATTTGTCTAGGTCTACATGATGGAGCTCAAAGTTGGAGAGAGCAAGGCCAATAATAGCTTTCGCTCTATCATCTTTGCTCTGCCAATCTAACAATTTAGATGCATCGGTGAGTGTTTTCTATTTCCCATTTACTTGTACCCCACATTTTTATTCATAAATTACATTTGTATTTTTACTTTCCATGTATGAAAATTTAGACCAAAATATTTTTCTACTGGAATTTCCATAAAATAAAATAAATACTATTGTGTATTTACCAAGATGAGTAAATAAAATACTGGGTTCCTCTAAATGCATTTACTAGTTTAATGCTCATGACTGGTTTCATGGCTATTTTGTGCCTATTTCATGCTTAAAAGTCACAATTGTATTCTTCCCGATCCCTCCCATGATCATGTGGCTCTGCTATATCCCTTCCACGACTTTGGCTCTGCTACGGAAATGGGCGGAGATGACTGTGTTTTTACATGCTTGGATATGCCCTTCAAAAAAGCCCTAATAATACTTCGCCATGAAACCCAAATGTATATTAATGGCTTACGAATCGTATATTCATGATCGCTAATCGGAAGTGTGAAACCCAAATGTATATTAATGGCTCACACCACCTGTATTTGGTTGTTCTTTGATTAGTATTTTCCTATGAAAAAGGTGACTTTATATTCACAGATGCAATGACTAGCAATTGGTATTTTCCTTTAAAAAGCACGATTGTTTACTTCGACCCTTGTCTCTTACGATTGTGCCCTCAATTTCACTTCGATTCGACTTTGTTCCCTAATGGGACTGATCTTTTCCCTTCTCTCTTTCCTCGCTTGTCTCGCTCTAATACCAATGTTGGAAGACGTGCACAAGGAAGAAATAAAGAGAAGGCGGATTGCACACTAAGGAAATTAGTGTGTCCATCATTATATTATAAACATTGTAGCTACAAAGTGGTTGATATAGTCTTTTGGTTAAATAACTAATGACGTCCTTATTAATAAGCCTTGCATTTTAAAATGACGAGTGAGAAATGACGCCAATATAATAATGGACTAAGAATGATTTCGATAGAGAGCAAGGATGATGTTGGCAAAAGTGACTCAAGTGCTTTTGTCGCCCCATTCTCAATTGTCCAAGCTTCAGGATAGTCAAGAAAGCATTTAAAAATGAGAGTGGTGGTGATCGTCAGCATAATTATATGAAACTTACGTTCCATGGGGACAGTCCCCTATGTTTTTTAGCTCGTCCCCATGCTGGGAACGTTTCGGAACCTCGGGGACGGGTAGGAAACGTCCCCTTCCCGTCCCCAAACTCTGCAAATTTTAGGAAACGTCCTGGGGACATTAAAAACAAGGGACAATTGGACGTCCCCGGTACGTTTAGGGGACTTTTAGAAGTCCCCTAAATGTACCGAGGACGTCCATCCATCCCCTACGCATACAACCTTAAAAAAACACATTTTTTTAAAAACACACTTTTAATTAAAAGTAAAGCAATGTGGGGGCCCACAAGGACCCCCACTTTCATTTCTAAGTGTCGTGAACCTAAAACAAACATCAAAACAAAAAAGCTCATTTGACTCATTTCTCATTTTGTGAAGGAGAAGACAGAAAGAAAAAAGCATAGAGAGGTATAAAGATGCACGTTGGGATGTTGATCCCGAAGATGCTTCACAGATTGATAAGGAGGCACAGGTGGGATTAGTTGGGGTTCCATTGGATGAGACAGCCCCTCATAGTTCCAGTGACTCAGACTCAGAGTCTGATTTTGATGCCACTTTAGCGGAGTTTGATTAGGGGCAGCTATATATTTCCATTTTGATTTTCTATGTTTCAGACATTTTGTTGCCCTTGGGCATTTCATTGTAATTGAAACTTGAATCTTATATGCAATCTCAATTCAGCTCCGCTTTATGTATTAAAGTTTTATGATGTGTGATGAATGTTTTATCAATGTGTTATACTTATCATTATATGATTATTCATATGAATATTTGAAATTTCCTATATTTTTAAGGTTAAATCTTATGTGAAATCTCAATTCAACTCTACTTTATTTATTAAGGTTCTATACTTTGTGTGATGAATGTTTTAACAATGTCATCATATGAATATTAGAAATTTGAATTTCCTATATTTTTTAAATTTTCCCTTATTTTTTAATAGTCGTCCCTGTCATCCCCTAAAAAGGACTAAAAAAATCCGTCCGAAACACGTCCCCCATCCTTGTCGTCCCCGTCCCGAAACTTGGTGGAACGTAATATGAAACATAATGCTTCCATAGCCGCATCCTTAAATGTTTGACCTACGGGCTTATCTAGAACACATTTAACAGAGGCTACAAATTGAGCAATGTCGGATGTTTTTGGCTTTATTGTGACAAATTCAGCATGTGCCAAAAACATTTGTTTTACTTTAACATTACGAATTTATCAATTTTGACTATATGTTGAATGTCAATGATTAAAACAAGTGTTACGCGGGACACGTCCCCCACAAATCCCAAGGGCCTCGAGCGTCACGGGACGCCGAAACATGGAGGAAACGTTTCCTCCACGTTTCCAAACTTCGAGTTGCGGGAAACGCCCTACAGGACGTTTGACAAATGCAAGAAATGTCCTAGGGACGAGAGGGGGACGTCATGGACGTCTCGTATGTCCTCGGGATGGTTAAGAGACGTCCACGACATCAAAATCACTTTTAAAACACTTTTTCCTTTAAAAAATAACTATTTTCACTTTTTTATTTTTTATTTATTTTTAATTAATTTCTTTGTTGTTTTCTCTTTAAAAACATTTACCGGTTAACCATAACCCGACTGTATTGTATTACAAAGACATAAAGAATCAAGAGTGATATATGAATACAGAAATTTTTGAGCACAAATGCACATGGTGGACTGTCACAACATACTATGAAAACCAACAGCATACATATTAATATTAAAAATTATATGAACACATAACATTAGTACAATTGTATGTATGTTGCTGAGTTTTTACTTTTTAATATGGATGTCTCGACGTGGACTGTATGCACATGGTGGACTGATATATAAAAATGAACTGCTATTCATAAAATTTCTAAAATTTATCTGTATATTTTTAATATTTGTAATTTTATATATTATTTTAATAGCCATCCCCCGTTGTCGTGAAATTTTGGAAAAATATTGTAGTCACGAAAACTGTGTCCCCACGTCCCGCCGTCCCGAAGTCTTAGGTAACACTGGATTAAAATGTTCTAGATGTGTCATAAAAGTGTTTGTACATGTGTTTTACAGCAAGAAGCTACATGGTACTGAATTAGACCGTATTTTAAATATGAATGTAGGATGTTTTTGTAAAGTTGTGAGCAGGGTTCTGAGTGTAACTTTGTTTCAACGATATGATTACGACAGATAAAAGGGTGTAACGTGTTTGAGCCAATGCATTTTTGTCTTTTACAATTTTATGACCATAAGATGAATGTAAGGACAATGTAACAAAAGTGATATGTGATGTGTTAATGTAATGGAAATCAAATAAAGTGAAATGCCTGCATAGTGGAGCAAAACTATGTGAAGTAATCAGATGCGATGGAAATGAACCCCAAGCGGAGCGCAAGTATGTAAAGTGAGTTGTTGCAAGGAAGTGAAATGAAAAAAGGCAATTTACATTCTTACTAAATGCAGGACAAAACACGCTAAAGTATATCATTGTTGGAGAAGTTGTGTCATGAATTAGTTTGTTTGTATTATTTTTAAGTAATTTTCTAAGTATATAGATTTGGTGATGGTAAAGACCATAGTATGACAAACCCTGGTAAACAGGCAATTTATCATGGGTACCCATCTGTAGAGATTGAAATGAAAAACCTTCATACTTATCACGGTGCGAGTCAAGCCCCCAAAAACCACGGTTTTGGGGGATCAACCAGTGGCTCAATGTTATAAAGATTTAAGACCAAAAAATTTAAAATCCATCATTTTCCCTACTCACGATTTATCATTGATTCATTTCAAACTTTCAACTTGTTGCTCTGCTCATGGTTCACTCTTCCACTACTCGTGATTTAGGGATTTTCAGGTTCGAGTTTGACTCCTCATGATTTAGGGCTTTTTAGTCTCGAGTTTGACTGCTCGCAATTTAGGGCTTTGGCATTTTCAGTCTCAACTGCCCCAGTTTGCAATTTAGGTAACAGACTAACAGTCATGCCTCATGGCTTGTGGCTATCAAAAATTGTATTCCAAAGGCTTTAATAAATTTTGATAAATTTCTTTGACAACAATCTAGACTCTACAAGATGCCTGATCATTTTTTTGACACGGTATGAGTGTACACAGCTTATTCGTGTTAAATTTTGAATGCCTGGTCATTTCTTTGACACAGTACGAGTGTACACAACTTGTTCTTGTTATATTTTGAGTGGACTGTAGTCAAATAAATTTATCAACATTTATTAAACCCTTTGGAATACATTTACTTGCTATATTTTAGCTTGGTCCTAAATCTTTATAATCTCGAGCTACCCTTTTCTCAATAGTTAATGAGGATGGATTTCCATTTTCCTCTGTTTTTTATTGTATTTTCCCAATAAATTTGGAATTTTATTTGTGAACTTGGAAGGCACTCGGTGGATTTAGATTGTTTGCTAAGTTTTGAGGAAAATAGGAGACAAATAAGGGGCTTCAACAAGAAACCTCAATTGACTGGGGAAGACTCCAAGTTTATGTTGCCCATGGCATTGAATACTTGGGACTCGAGAGTCCCCAAGTATTCAATGCCATGGGCAGCAAGTTGGGAGAACTTGCTCATAGATATTTAGGACTAGACAATGCCTGAAGAAATTCATAACTACATGAACATCCTACATGAGATGGTCATAGGGAAGTACATTCATCATGATGACATATTGGTAAGGAAGCTAGTGGAGAAGAAGGCTATGTTGGGTAGAAGACTTTTTAAATGGTATGGATGTGTGATTTACAGGATCATGTTTTTGAATTTTACCTATTCCAAGATATCTTTCTTGTTCTAATCATGTAGGATATCTTTCTTGTTCTAATCATGTAGTATGCAGAGAGTTGTAAAAAAATCTCAAAATTACTTGCAATCATTTCAATAGAGACATTTGCAGATAAATCCACTTGAATGGTTTCCTTTTATAATAGATAAGAGCTTTTTACATTTCAAGGAACTGAAATGAATATCCATTGCATAGAGTGACTGAAATGAATATTTTTTGCATAAATTTCATTATTATCAGTAGCCAACAGCTATTATCTTAATTGTTTTTTACCAAATTTCTGAAAGAGATTTGTGCTCGGTTCCTCTCACGAACCTTGGCCTTTGAATCAAGATACAAAAGGTAGCACCAAAGCAACCTTCTCCTGGTCAACCACACATCAGAAAGCATTCAAAGAGTTAAAACTCAGAATCTATTCTGTGCTAGTGCTCGTGCTACCTAATCTTCAATAACCATTTGAGATATAGAGTAATGCATCTAAGCAAGCACTTGGAACAGACCTCACTCACCATGGTCTCCCATTCGCTTGCCACAGTGAGACCTTCACTATCACAGTAAGGAAGTACCCCACATATGACCGAGAGTTGTAAACAATGCTGGGAAAGGAAACAGTGATCCACACAAAATCAGAAGATGCTACAATTTCTGCAGACACTGAATAAGTTGCTGCAATAACAGCATCAAAAATGGTCTTCATAGCTTCATCAGATCCCTTTGAACATCAAGCATACGAAAGGAATTGCCAATCATAGTCGATTCTTAGATTTAACCTCTATTTCAAGCTCTCCGCAATGTGCTTGACACATTTGGACATGAGACTAACACTTGGTCACAATTTTATACGTTTGATTCCGTTTTTGCAGGAATTTATCAACATTGCTCAGCAGTAACTTGTAAGTCAATTCCATCTTTTTACTTGTAGGATGGACTGCCATACCACCTTAGGCACCTATGTTTACCGCACCAGGTAGAGCAGCAGAAACTAACATGGGAGGCACATTTCAGCAAGGTTACAAGACACTTTGGAGTTGAAATGACCCTTGTAGTTTTGCAGAGGTACTTCTTTTGGCCACAACTCTAATCAAATGTTGCCAAATACATCAAGTCATGTACAACATGTGCCATTGTCAAACTGATCAACAAGAATCAAGGTATGTACACACCTTTGTTGGTTCCAACAAGACTGCGGGAACATGTTTCCATGGACTTTCTCTCAAGCTATCTTACTGCCAAGCATGACAATGATTATGTTTATGTAGTAGTTGATAGATTCTCAAAGATGGAAATTCTCACACCTTGTAATAAATTTGTCTCGGCTCTTGAAACAACTCAACTTTGTTTTCACCAAGTTTGGAGTCATTTTCAATTGCCAGCTACTATCATCTCTGACAGATACAAGATTTTTGAGCAATTTCTGAAAGCACTTTGGTCTATGATGGACACAAAATTGAACAAGTCTAACATGTTCCATCCTCAAACTAATGGACAAATGGAAGTGGTAAACAAGATGATCGTGCATCTTCTTAGAATATACAATTCCAGGAAGCAACACACATGGGATGAAAGTATTCCTTTCATTCAGCATAGCTGCAACAGGTCTCTGCACAACTCTATCGTACACAGTCCTTTCCAAATATGCTTGGGTTTCCAACCTTTGGCACCCATTGATGTAGCTAATCTTATGTCACGTTCATTAAGCACATCCAACACATTCAGAAACAAGTGTAGACCATTCTCCAAAAGGCTAATGCTAAGTACAGGTAGCGTCAAGATCAACATCAAATATTGCATACCATTCATGTCAGTAGTCGAGAGTGGCTTCATTTGCAAAACGAAAAAATAATGACCTTACCACAAACTTCGTTCACTTTGGTACAGGCACTATTCTATCACCAAGCAAGTAATAGATACCACTTTCAAGTTCCATCTTCCTTCCTACTTTGGTTTACATCCATTCTTTACTACAAAAGTCTTGCTCCATTGTATTCCACCTTTGCTAGATACTTCAGATGTTGCAAAGAAACTCCAAGAGACAGATCAATCTTGGATGCAGAACTCCAGCAAAGTCGGATGGAATCAGTGATGCCAAGGTCAAATGAACAGGACAATAAGAGATTCCTCTCTTTCAGATCGTCAAAGCAAGTCAAGTTCCTTCCCAAGGAAAATGGTTTACCAAAGTGCAAGTTCCCAACAGTTTTCCAAATCTTCTGCAGCTACACACAATGGGGACCATTAATCTTCAAAGAGGGGCAACTAATCCAAGTGTATTTAAGACTTCAAGTGACTTGCACTATAACAATGGTACTCCGCGACATGCGTTGTCTTCACCATCGGCTCCAAGACAATCCCAAGCACACGCAGCCATACCGCATGTAACTCTCCTTTGTTGATGTCGCATATCTCTAACGATTTCAATATTGTTCCACACAATTGCGCAACAGTATTTCAAGAGAAGGGCAAAACAACTAGTCAGAACAATTATGAAGTGAACAGTTAGCATTCATGTAAGGATGCAGCCATTGATTCGTCCTTACACTTGCATATTAATGTATTCTTGATGCAGATCAAACCTTCTATCTCAGACCTGCAACCTGTTGAATCTTCCAACAAAAACTAGTGCAAATGCAACGACAACTAGAAATATACGGCAAGAATAAATTATAGAAGAGAAATCATTAAATTCATACACAACTGAAACTTAAGAAGAATTAAAACCATAGATACTCAGAAAATTTACCAGAAAATCCCCTCTTTTATTTTCTGGGACCAACACCTACAAAGTCACCTTTCACTCCAAGACTCAACTGACTTGCGTTTTATAATAACCATCAACAACAAAGATTCCTGGTTTTATTTTCCAATTCTAAAAGTAGCTAATAGACTACAATTGTTCTTCTAATTCTATGTGGACGAAAATCAGTTATAACAAATTCTATTTTTAGGAGAACAAACTCCTAGAAACTCTCAGCTCTTGGAATTGACTGTTGTATGTTAAAATAAAATTTCATGTGTCCTTATTTTCTGGGGTGATGCAAGTTTGCACAATCCCCTTGGATGCACCTACATTAGACACCCAAGGTAAATAAAACATGAGCTCCCACTCATGGACCTGCTGTGAGCTCATCAATGGATTTTCCATTTTTCACAACTTTGGATTCAGATATCCAAAAGTTGTATCCTTTGTTGTGTGCCCTTTCCATTTGTTCAAATACTCATAATAGTCTTTGTTTCTTGTGCTCTTGCCAATTCTGGTGTCCAGAATGGCTTCCATTTCTTCTTTTCTCTTTTTCAGACATTTATATTCTCCAATCAAAGGTTAAAGAGTCTTTAGTCGAGTTTTCTTTACTTGTGTGACCCTCAGCAAACGGGTATAGATCTGAAACATTAAAGATAGGTGAAATACCTACCCCTTCAAGCAACTCTATTTCATATGCATTGGCTGAGACTTGTGCAAAATCTTACAAGGCCCAATCTTCTTCATTTTAAGTTTGTTGTACTCACCTTTTGGGAACCTTTCCTTTCTCAAATGTGCCGGTACCAAGTCTCCAACTTTGAATACCTTTTCTCTACGCTTCAGATCAGCATATTGTTTATATTTCTGCCCACTTTCTTCCAACCTTCTCTTTACCTCCATGTGTACATCATGCATGGCTTGGGCATACTCCTCACCTTCAACACTCCTTGTCATCTCAGTTGTGCTTCTTAACTCACAAACTCCTCTTGGGTTGCTGCCATATACAATCTGAAATGGGCTCATACTTGTACTTCTATTTACAGAGTCATTATAGGCAAATTCAGCTTGTGCCAAAGCTAAATCCCACTGTTTGGGCTTATCACTAACAATGCATCTCAGCAAATTTCCAAGAGACCAGTTCATCACCTTAGTTTGCCCATCAGTTTGAGGGTGATAGGCTGAACTATAATTGAGTCTTGTGCCCAATTTCTCCACAATGTTCTCCAAAAGTGTCCCACAAACTTGGTATCTCTATCTAACACAATGCTCATAGGCAACCCATGTAGCCTCACAAATTCTTGAAAATATAAATTTGCAATATTTGTGGCGTCATTAGTCTTCTTACATGCTATAAAATTTGAAATTTTAGAAAATTTATCTACAGCAACAAAAATTGAGTCATTACCTTGCTGAGTTCGAGGTAAACCAAGCACAAAGTCCATACTTACTGCATTCCATGGCTTGCTTGCAATTGGTAGTGACTGATAAAGTCCAGTATTCTGACTTCTGCCCTTTGCATGCTGGCATATTCTGCATCTCTCCACAAATTTCTTACATCCGTGCTCATTTTTGGCCAATAATATTGCTCACTTAGTTGTGTCAATGTCTTGTTGTACCGAAATGACCAGCAAGACCGCCACTATGTTTCTCCTTCAAAAGATTGTCTTGCATTGAAACTTGAGGTATACACAACCTCTTCCCTTTGAATAGAAGAGCCTCTTGGATCATGTACTCCAAACAGGGGATTCTGTCAACACTTGTGGGGTTTTAACATCCTGCCCACAGTTCTCTAAAGTCTGAATCTTCTTCATACAGCTCTTTCATTGAGTTCTAACCAATGACTTCTATCTTGAGTTCATTTAACACAAGAACTCACCTCATTAAGGCATTTGCAGCCTTGTTAGACCATCCACTTTATTGTTTCAAAATAAAAGCATAACTCTGAATAAGTTCAACTCATTTGGTGTGTCGCTGGTTCAACTTACCTTGATTATTAATAAACTGCAGCGCCAGATGATCAGTGAACAAAACAAATTCCTTGGGTAAAAGTATGCCACCGCTTCTTCAAGGCTTGAACAATTGCGTAGAACTCTTGGACATAAACAAAATAATTTCTCTTCGCCTTATTTAACTTTTCACTACAATATGCAATTGACTTACCTTCTTGACTGAGCACTGCACCAATGATTGTTCCACTAGCATCACAATCAACTTGGAACACTTTATCAAAATCAGGCAATGCAAGTATTGGTTGTTTTGTAACCTTTCTTTTCAGCAACTAAAAACTCTCCTCTGCTGCAGTTGTCCACTGTAATTTCTTCTTGTCTCCCTTCATAGTCTTAGTGATAGGTGCACAAATAGCACTAAAATTTCTTATAAACTTTCAGGAAAAACTAGCTACACCATGAAAACTCTTACTGCAAACATTGATTTTAGCAAAGGCCAATCAATTATTGCCTTTATTTCCTCGGGGTCCGTGTTCAATCCATTTTGTGAGATCACAAATCCTAGATAAATGAGCTCTTTATGCATGAAGCTGCACTTTTTAAAGTTCACTAACAATTGTTCTTATTTCAACTTACTCAACACAAGTCTTAGATGTCTTAAGTGCTCTTCTCTAGAGTGAGACTCAAAACAAGAATGTTATCTAAATACACAAACAAATATACCATGAGCCTCATAAAAGTACTCAGAGCATTTGACAATCCAAATGGCATAACCAGCCATTTATACAACCCATCAATTGTTTTAAATGCTACCTTCCACTCATCTCCATCTCTTATGAAGACTTGATGATACCCGCACTTCAAATCTATCTTGCTGAAATATTTGGCTCCGCTGAGACAGTCCATTAAGTCATCCATCCTTGGAAGTGGGAACCTATACTTTATCATAATTTTATTGATTGCCCTTGAATCTGTGTACATTCTCCATTCTCCTCCTTTCTTTGGTGCTAACACAGCTGGCACTGCACATGGGCTAAAACTTTCACAAATTAGACCCTTCTGCAACAACTTCTGCATTTGCCTTTTGAACTCCTCATTCTCTTGAGGTGTCAGCCTATAGCTGCCTTGTTTGGTAAACTTGCTCCTGGCATTAAGTCCATAAGATGTAATGCTTCTGACCCGCAATAATCCGTCTGGGAAATTATTGGACACTATCAGCATACTCTTCTAACAAACTCTGAACTTCAGCAGGTAAGTCACTTTAGTGTTAATCCCAAATCGCATTGGCTTGGAAATGAAGGCAAAATATTTTCTTGATCTATATTAATAACTCCTTCCCTGACACCAACATAACTCTTGGACTGTCTTCTACTTCCTCTCCTTTATCTTTCAATGGACTCAATGTGATTCTCTTCCCATCCTTCATAAGAGAATATGTGGTTTCCCTACCATAATATATGGCTCTCCTCTCAAATTACCATGGCCCAACCAACAGCACATGACACACATCCATTGGCATAACATCACACACAACTTCATCTTTATATGCTCCAATTTGAAAGTTAACCACACATTGTTCATTTACTAACACTTGGTGTCCTTTGAGCAACCAAGAAACTTTATAAGGGGTTGGGTGTACTGTTTGTTTTAACCCAAGCTTCTCTACCATTTCCTTAGACACAAATTATCTATGCTACCACCATCAATAATTAACTTACAACACTTACCTCCAGATTTGCAGATTGTCCTGAAGAGGTTCTTCCATTGTAGTGGTTCATTTGTCTCTTTTGCTAGTTTCAAAAGTACTCTTTTCATCAAAAGGGCTTCTCCTTGCTCTAGTTCTTCAATGTGCATTGGTGATCCAACACTTTCTTCATCTCCTTGGGCTATATAGATTGTTCCTTCAGTCCTTCTGCCACTATTCTGGGTCTCTTGTGGGCACTCGAACAAGCTACAACCAGCATACTTATTGCATATAAAATAACTCCCTGTGAATCCTCCTCCTTTTCCATATAATCCTCTTCCTCGATGTGCAAAAATTCCTCATCTTCTTAAAGTAAATTTTTGGGTCTGCAAGTTGATTGCTCCATCAAAGATCTGCTGACCTCTTTCCCCAAAGTTGTGTCCTTTTCCTCTGAAGTTTTGCCCTCTTCCTCTCAAGGATCTTCCTCCACCTCTAAAGTTCACATGTTGCCTTCGTGACAACTTCTCCTCCGCTTTCAATGCACATGGGTAGGCTTCCTCTACAGTTCTAAAGTTCAGAAAACTAATTTCATCTTGGATATTAAAACACAGTCCATTCACATATCTTGCTACCTTTTCTGGGTCATCTTCCACATGTCCAACCCTTATAGTAAGTTTATAGAACTCTTCAGCATACTCCTTCACGCCTCTTTTTGTCTCATATTTTGTAACTTTAGGAGAGTCTAAAGGTAAGAATTTGGCCTTCAGTTTAGTCACCATTCTATCCCAAGACTTAATTTTCTCCTTCCCTCTTCTTTGCCTCTCGGTTTGTACATAATCCCACCATACTGATGCATAACTCTTTAACCTTGTACAAGCAAACTTCACTTTCTTGGATTCCTCCATTGACTCATAATCAAAATATTCCTGTCTCTGAAATCCAGTGCATGAGCTCTTCAGTATTCAAGCTCCCATTATAATAAGGTGTGTTCAGCTTGGGTTTGCCCCCAATCTTTTCCATGGCTCTAAGAAATTCAATCTCAGTTGCATCCTCTACTCCTTTAGATCCTTGAGCTCCTTGGGCTCTCTCTTCCTTATTATCACTTACATCCTCAATATGAACTCCCCTTCTTTGGGTTGTCTCCATTGCAACCAGTCTTGCTTGGACTTCTCTCATCATTTGTATTAAGTCAGCAACTCTAGGTGCTCCTTCTCTTGCACAACTTCGACGAGCACCCCCATCTAAATTCTATTTTCACCCAATATCCCTTTCAACACTTGCAGAACTACTTTTTCACAGTCTACTGCTATCAAACACACTTTTTTTTTTTCTTATTCATACTTCTCCAACAAGGAAGAACCTTGCTCTAATAAAAATATGATGCAGATCAAACCTTCAATCTCAGACCTGCTACCCAAAATAGGGTAGCTACATAGTGGAAAAGGCTAAAATTAATGGCATGGCAGGTGTTGGGGTCAAATCCCACCTCCCATGTCTAGCTTCTTGATAATCTTCTGAGTGCTTTCCTTGGGCGCATTCCATGTTTTTGATCCCACATGTGTTGGGATAAGGGGAAAGTATGGTTTAAATGCAAACTTCCCTGCCATGAAACTTGGCCAAAGGACCATCCTGGGCTTACATCTCAACCTTGCTTTGTTATGCACTTTGAAGTTTGGATGCTTGACTTGTCTGAGCTCGGTTGGAATTTTGTTAAGCCACGTGGTGGATTGTGGGTGCTTGGAAATTTTGAACACTTGGCGCTCTATGAAGGTACCACGTGTCTAAAGTGCTTGGATTTGTAAATTCAATGGGATTTAGTCTCACATGCATTGTGGGAAAGTACAATTTGGAATTTATATACAAACATGCTTATACTGTAATATGAAGAGAGGAAGCAAGGTCCCCCTCCTTACAAAAGAAGACCCCACAAGTTGATGGGCCCTCGACTAGCAAATAACGTGGGCCCCACACTTGAACGTTGAAGACCGGAGGCCAAAAACCAAAGTAACCCATTTGCATTCTCTCTACCACATGTCAACATCTTATTAGTCCACGCATCAGGACTTGATTGGTCCACTTCTACAAGTCTAGTCAACATGATGATGCCATCTCTGTACATGTGCATTTTTTTCCTGTTTGGCCTCAGCTTCAGTGGGCCATAACTTTTGCATTTGAATTCGGTTTGACCATGTTCAAAATGCATTGGAAAGATCTTGATGAGCTCTTCACTATGCAAGCAGTTTTAGATAGATTACAGACCATCTGACCTATTTGTATGTGGGCATCCTCCTGGAGCACTCATCATATAGGTTCTTTTCCACCCAAGTCCTTGGAGGGAAATTGGGAGAGCAATTATTTCAACTGGGATGTCTCTAAGCGAAAGCTTCTTCAATCTTATCTTTTCGAAGTCCAATATTCTCTAGAGAGAGTCAAAATGTTAAATGTCACTGTCCACCAGGTTCCTCCTCGGCCCTGGATCAGTCTCTCATAGACCAATTTTCACAACACTCATTCTCTTTCTTTGAAGAAGTCTTGCATCAACAGGGTGACAGGTCTAGAGTAGTCATCATCCAATCAGCATACTTATTCCACACCATGTCATCCTAATCAATGTCAAGTATAACTTGAAAGTCAACAATTTCTTGGTGAAGGTGTTTTAGGCTCACAATGTCGTAGAGGAATCTTAAGTCATCAAGCAATTGATCTATCTTGATTTGTTTGTATCACCTCAAATTCTCTACACATGCATCTCTCACAGACCAACCTTCACGACCCCATCTCTATTGACACTATTACCTTCAACAAACTTCCAAAAATCAAGGCCATTGACATATGCTTCAAACCATATCAAGTACACAACCACTCCAATATTGTGGTATAGAAAATATGAACAAATTTACAGAATCAAACTAGAATAGAAATATGCACAATAAACAACTCATAATGGAGAAAGAACTTGGCATTTAAATAAATAAACAGTCCAATGTACAATACTATCCAAGATACACACAATAATACAACCATGGAGAACAACAAACAGAGTTCCCTCAATATGTGGGTGGTCATGAGCCTATATTCGGCCAAGAAGATGTGTTAGTTGGACAACCATCAGATACCACTTCATAACAATCACGAATAATCAAAATTTAATCAAATGACCATACATTACACAACATTATTGGTCAAATCCCATACATAACACAACATAATTGGTCAGTCAACACAATATGCCAATATATTTTACTGAACTCGAATATACCAAGAATTGCTAAACTGAATTCCAATACAACATATGTATGCCATAATGCCCTACGGGAATACAATGGATGATATCCTATTTTATTGACAGTAGTCATTTAGACTTTCAATCTCTGATTTCTATCATGTTATACTAAATTTTAATGGGTGGCGGTTGAATTTTTTGTCCACAGTTGACATCTTAGGGATTGTTAGAGTACAAAGACAACCAAATACAATTAAAACTATGCGAAAAAAGTATCAGTGGTACATGATCAAAAGAACATTAGATGGCATAAATAACCAACATTAAAATAATGAAATAAACCAAAAGAAAAAAAATAGTACATCATGTCTTTACCCTACAAATGGGGAAATTCACAACCGGTACCATTGCAAGGTGATCAAAGTATTGTTAATGTTTCAGCAATAAAAGACGGACATCACATAGTATATACATTATTTCTAAAGAAGGCCAACTACAAAAGGTAGAACTTACCCTCTGAAGAGCAACTGGAACTGCCGGACCCTTCCCTTTTCCATATCCAACTACACCATTAAAGTTCCCACAAGCAACCATAGCCGAAAATTTGTGCACTTGTCCTCCCTGCCAAAGGTCAGTAAATTGACTATAACATATCGATAATATGCTCAAGTAATGTAAAATTGCAGGAAATAGTAAAATACGCATGCACATGATTAAGACATAGGTAATAAATCAACAGAAATCGAATGGAACTAAGATCACCTTAGTAACTTTGCATGTCCGATTTACATCTATGAGCTTTGCCTCAAAACCCTGCCAAAATTTTAGAAAAAATTCTTTAAAACTCTGCAGATTAAAATGGACTACAAAATCCAAGATAAATTAACACTATCTGGAGGAAATATAAAACTGAATTGCAAGTTTTACCTATAAATTTTAGAATAAATCCTATGCCTCAGAAAACAGACCACAATCGATTGTTTTGCAAAACCCTGGGAAATTACATAGCAAAAGAATTATTATATGGACACTCACAAGGAAGAGAAACCAGCAGTTTCACATCTACCTTCACTATCTCTTTCAATATATCGTTCCTTAAGTAAGACAATCACTAACATCAGTGTCTATCCCATGCAGTACTTGCACCATATCCTGTTAAGCAGGCAATCACTTCATTATCTCCCAACTCCTTTTCACATTCAGTTAATTTGGACAAACATAACCTTTTATTGAATTGAAGAGATGCACATCATGTGACATCTCGAAAGAGTCTCTAACTGCAACACCCTGCCAGTTGTTGGCTGCTATTTGATTTATTTACACAAGGGTCTGTTAAACTTAAGCAGCCACATCTGAGCACATTTTGATCTCAACATTTGCCACGAAAGACAGGTTTGAAGCAGCTGACAGTGACCTCTCTTTTCTCCATGATGTATCCATTCAATGCATAACTCATTAACTTTTTATGTATCAAAACCCACTCAGATAAAACCACTTGACAATTATTCGAAAAATGGTTTTGATTTTTTAGTTGGTGAGAGTGAGGCTTCTAACATATATCCCAAAAATTAAAAACCGCCTCCCTCTACCTTGTATACATACATCAAGAGAACAAACTGTTTTTGCACAGTTAGCATGCAATGCATACTGCCAACAAGCATTACAGGTATGTCATAGTTAAGCCATTAATGAAGCCCACAGTCTACAGACAAATATGACCATTGTCAAAACTTCAATAGGATAGGAACCCATACAGTCAATTTCACTTGCCATTCCTCACTCCCACCACTAGAAGTCACGTCGCAACTCTTTGGATTCCCACAACTTTGGCATATCCTTGCCTTTTAATAAAAAAGTTTGTATAATTGTTTAATTTGATTTTTAGATTAACATTATGTGTAGAGTTTTGTACCAACGTTTCAAGTGACCTTCTTCACCCATCATCTAATATTAAGCAATGAAATCCCCCATCAATACTGCCCCATGTACCTCCCAAATAAAAGAGTAACTATGTTACACCAAGCTTCTGGATTGGGGCCGACTGACAGGGTACGTGTTTCCAGGACAGATTTTTGGTAGGCCATTTTTTAGGGGATGGCAGAGGACAGCTATAAAAAAATAAGGAAAAATTTTAAAATATAGGAAATTTCAAATATTCATATGATAACATTGATAAGGCATTCATTATATACATTATAGAACCTTAATACATAACATTAGAGCTGAATTGAGATTTCACATGAGAGAACACGCAAATTAACAAATTTTCATTGGATTCATAATTTCATTGTCAATGTGAATATATATCATATAAAAATTAAAACAAAACACCCAAAGGCTGCGAGTTTCAACTACAAGATGACAAAAACTCAGAAAATCTGCCTATGCCCCTAATCAGCATCTCCTAACACTGCATCAAAATCGGAGTTTGAATCCAAGTGACTGCCACTACGAGGGACTGCCTCATCCAATGGAACCCCAACCAATCCCTCCTAAACCTCCTCCTCAGCGTGTGCAAATGAACAATGGATAGTAAACTTACCTCAAATGATGTAGTTTGATGTTCTCTTGCCTTATTTTCATATCAATTCTAGTCGCTTCTCACAGTTGTTCTCCTTTCTTGTCTTCTTCTTTACAAAATGTAAAATGACAAAATGAGTTTGTTTTTTGTTTTTAGTTGTTTTCGATAAAGGGTTGGTGTAAAGGGGTGTGGGGATCCTTCAGAGCCCCCCCACCCCAATCCTTTCTGTTTTTCAATTGTCTTTATTTTTTAAATTCTTTTTAACTGAGCAATATGGGACGGCTAGTCATCCCCAAGATGGTTGGAAGGTGTCTAGACGTCCCTTGCCATTTCTTGGGGAAAAAAGTTGTACCAAGTACATTTCCTAAAATTTCTGGAGATCAAGGACGATTGGGGAACATTTCTGACCCATCTCTACATCCCCTAAACGTTTCAAAAAGGGGATGGGATCTGAAAACATAGGGGACACGTCCCCCGTGCCACATGGAAGAATAATTAAAAACCCAAAAATAAATTCAGGAGTAACAGCAATGTCTTTACAATCACCCCAAGAACTGATTTTGTACAGCATGTTACATGCATTTAAAAACTAGATTGTTTCGATGCGGGTTCGAGTACAAGTACGGTGCAATCAAACGGCAAATTTTTGAAAACTTCGGATGCGATGCGATGGGTACATAAAATATATATATATATATATATATAAAGAAGCATTTGCATACTTATTGAAATTTAATACTCATACAATCATTCATGGAACATGAAAACAAATTTCAAATACTTTGAGAATTGAGACTTGAGTTTGTATTGATTCATAAAGTTCAAAACATAATAGTTAATAACTTAATACATTCAAGTTCTTAACTTGCTTCAAGGCTAGAACATATCATCTAGATGATCCTCAAAATCATCTTCATGGATGGCACTTGCAGCTCCACTCCCACTAGCTCCACTGTCAAACCCTTGTGAAGGGCTCCCTGGAAATTCGTCATCAATGCCAAGTAGTGAAACATTAGACAAACAAGCAGCAAAAGCTTCAAAGTCTGTTATTTCAGGTTGAATGTCCCAAAGCTTGTTAGGAACTCTAGTATATTCTTCCGTCTTATGCATTAAGAGGCGGAAGTTAGAATGTACGTATACTAGATTCTTAGCCTTCTTGGATGCCAACATGGTGCGTTTGGCTGAGTGGATGAAGCCATAAGTACTCCAATTTCACTTTGCTGAAGAATTACTAGCCACCTGTCACAAAAACAAAGTATTATTAATATACAAAAAGGAGTGTTATCATCTTAAATTTTAATTCTTAATTGGTAATTAGAATATCAAATAACAAACTTCATACCTGTGAGAGCAATTTAATCGCAATAGGTCGTAGGTACTTGGCATCATGGCCATGTACAATCCACCACTTGATTGGAGTCATGGTGGCCTTGTCACAAAGAGCCTCTACCTCTCCCATGTTACCTTCTCCAGATACAAACATCCTCATCTCATTACGAATCTGCACTAGATATAGGTGGATCAGGAAACAACTTTCGAATGTTGCCCTCGTCCCATTTGCAACCTCTTGGTCATCATATGGTGGCCGCCTACCAAGTAACCCAACTATTTCATTACTTGTAATATTTGGGATTTAAGGCATAAGCAAGGAGATGTAATGGGGTTGTCATTTTGTTCCACCTTTTCATGACCACATTTTTAACTTCATTATAGAATTTTCCTTCAGGGTCTTGCTCTTTAGATCCTATGATTTCTTTGATTTTCTCAAGGATGGAGTCAATGTCATCGTAAATTTCTCTAATGCAAGCACTATCTTTGTCTAAAATTATAATCATACAAAGAACAGGCGTGAAACTCAACAAATACTCATTTTTGTCCACTAATCATCATCAAGGATCCATGCCTTTATCTTTTGGGCTCTCTCTGTATTTGTTTTCCTCCGACAGGTCCCAAACATTGTCAATCACCATGCTACTCAAAGCATGTTTCACCTTCACAAGTCATCACAAGACGAGTGTGTGAGAGACAAACCTAGTCTCAGCAACCTATTAAAAAGGAATGGAAAGAATTGAATAACAATACAAATTGAAATTGATTTAAAATTATAAATATTAAAATGAAACACTTAAAAACTCAAAACTTATGACTCGTGAGTTGTTCCCTCACCTTCAACGGCTCCAACTTCGAGAATCTTCTGAAAATGGCCTAAGAGATGTGATGGTTGGTGACAAACATTTGAATCTCGTTTGCCTTCATGTAGATTTTCTCAATCCATGCGTTTTTCTCAATCTTTTGTAGCATCAGATTCAGGGAGAGTATTGCACATGGTGTCCAAAATATGTGCCCATACCTTCCCTCTACTATCTACATTGTTGCCTTGCAATTTTTGCATTGTCCGTGATGACTTGGACAACGTTTTGAGGGCCCAATGACTCGATAGCCTCAATTAGAATGTTTGCAATGAATTGGGCATTTTTATTTCCCCCTCACAATCAACAACCTTCGAAACATTGCCCCATTAGGGTTTACTGCAATAATGATGATAAGAGGTTTGTTTGGAGAGTCTTTCCATCCATCTGATATAATAGCACTCTTGAATCATTCCAAGAATCTCTAATCGGTAAAGATGTTTATATGTGTTCCACTTTTTTTGCCAAAAGAGATGTGCAAACCTTATTATAGTTAGGGCTTGTATACCCCTGTGGTGCGTCATTAATGGCTCTCACCATCTGCTGCCAATATGGTGACCTCAACACATTGAATGGTAGCCCACATGCATAAACACCGAGCCACCAATTCATTTGCAATTTCTCTCTTCTCCATGTTGAATGTTTTTTCTAGAGGCCCTTTTGTTCTCTTTCTTGATGTGGTATCTTCATCCAAAGGAGTTTCAACTGGAACAATTTCAAGTATGACTATCAATGAAAGGATGGAATGATGGTGGTGTTGGTGGTTTTCCCATAGCCCTTTGTTGCAAAGAAATGGTTTTAGAGCGAACTCTTGCAATTTCGAAGTTAGCCTCCCTTGCTCTCTTAAGTATCCACCTTCTTACATGCTCTAATGTCTCGTCCCCGTTACCATAGTTAAATGAGCTTTCAAACAGGTATATGAGGACTTAAATGTGGTGCCATAATGGGGGCAGGTCCAAGCACAAACACCACCGCCAACAATGAGCTCTAGCACTTCCACATGCCTCCAAAAAGGAGAATGAGGATCTATTTTCACTATCAAGCCACCCGAACACTTCCTTGTGTTCCTCCCTCATTGTTTGCTTCCCCATGCCCCCTGAAGCTGAACTGAATGCCATGACTACAACTATTTAATTTGTTTTAACCTACAATGAGATATTTTTTAAAACATTGCTAAATAATTTAATAAACAATTAAAAACAGCAAATACAAATTATACAATTAATTTGTTAACCCCTACACGTCATTCTCTGATTTTGATCACCAAGTTCGCCATAAATGGTGTGAGGTGAGAGCATACACAGAGGGTAGATGTTTAAGTTTTTAATGAATTCAATTTAAAACTTTAAAATTAAAAAACGAACACAACTAATTTTTAAAAATTAAACAGTTAAACCCTACATGTCAATCTCTGATTTGGTCACCAAGTTCGCCATAAATGGTGTGAGGTGAGAGCATACACAGAGGGTAGACATTTAACAAAATAGAACTTAAATACTAAACTTTAAATATGAAAAAATAATTAATATTTAAAAACGTAAAATAAATAAAAAATTAAATAGATCATGATCAATGATCATGAATGATGTGTTTGAAACACATCATTCATGATCATTGATCATTGATCACATACTAGTTTGATTATTACATTAAAAAATTAAAAATTAAAAATAAAACAATGGATGCATGAAAATACCTAAAACTAATCCTCGTTTGTTGGCTTGTTGATTTTCTCCTTCTCTCTCCTTCAATCTCTCTCCCTTCAAGCTTTCTCTCTCCTCTTCAAGCTTTCTCTCTCCTTCAAGCTCAGAATTAGCAAAATGCCAAAATATGAGTGTGTGAATTAACAAGAGGGGCTGGGTGTATAAATAGGTTTTTGGGGGTGTCTTTTAGGATGAAATTAGGGTTAGGTTGTGTTTTTTTATATTAGAAGCTTTTATTTTTTTATTTTAATGATTGTAAGTTAATAGTGGTGGACTTTTGCAGCAGGTAAGATGCGGGTATGTACACGAGGCCTACGGGTAGGTACCCAAGATGTACATGTACCCGCACTCGTGCAGTACATACCAAGCCTAGTACGGGGTGTTTAGGGCGTTTCGGGAAGTCTAGTTTTAAAAGTAAATAATCCAGTGTAAAATTGGTTATCAAAACAAGCACAAATGTCATCAATAGAACATGCATAAATATAAATTACAATTCATTCCATGAGCCTTAGGGCATATAGAATTCAAATAAACTCTCTAATGCAAGTTGTTTCTTTCCATAGAGACAATCAACACAATATCAGCGTCATTTAAAAATGCATTACATTTACCCATGACTCAAAATGAAGGGTTGTTTGTTCGAGGTGAAAGTTCAGATTGACCTGGTCTGCTCTAGCAGTAATGGTCCAAGCTTTGGAGGAAAAATGGAAAGAGTTATGACTAACAAAATAAAGGAAAAATTAGTCTAAAGTTGAACACTCGGTAGGTTGCTTAGTGTTTGAGAAAAGGCACATGCAAAAATTGATCACCTCGTGAAACTTAAGAATATGAAGTGATCCCGTGACTTTAATAAATAAATGGACCCTACAAAACTTATAATATGAAGTGACCCCCAAGGATTTTAATTAAATCCTTATGTGCTTGCTTAACTTAAAGAATTGAGGGCTCATTTAAATGTTGTGACCTAAGGGCTCGCTTTTAAACACTTGATAAGAAAATGGGACCCTGCTGTATAAATAAAGAGCTCAAAGTACTGCCATGAGACCTGCAACTGTTGGAACCCCTTTATTCAAACAAGAGAAAAATAAAACAACTATTTTTGGGTGAGGCAAGATTAACCTTAATGCCTCATATGCTCTTGCATCATCATCGAATGTGCACATAATTCATGATGAACTTCCAATAATAGCCACAACAACCAAGAAATGTGCAGACCTCTTTCCGTGTCGGTGGTGCTTCTAGTTGCTGAATTACCGTCACTTTTGCAGGGCAAACCAACATGCCTTCCTTGCAAATGACATGCCCCAATAAAGAACCATACAGGGCTGCAAAAGTGCACATCTTCGATTCAAAGAAATATGCAACTATCTACAATGCTTAAACATTAAGCGCAAATTCTCATGATGGTCTTTTATCAGACCATACATCGTCCAATCATCCAAATACACTTGCAAAACTTGAGTATAAAATATTTGAATGCTTCCACCACAATGTGCAAAAACACAGCAGATGCATCCTTTAACCCAAATGGCATCTTGTATGCAAAAATCCCCAATTTGTGTTGAGTCTTATCTGTGACTTTTCTTCTTCTACAAATTGCACCCGGTGATTGCCAAAAAAACCATTTGTAAAGGAATAAATCTCACAACCAGCAACTCCTTCTAACACTTCCTCCGTAAATGGAGTTGGAAATGGATACTAGATGCACGCAGCATTCAGCATTTGGTAGTACACACACACACAGATTTTGCCATCCTTTATACTGATGACGATGGGGCTCACCCAATTTGATTCTTCAATTAGAAATATCACCCAAGCATTCTAACATCTTACTAATTTCCTTATTAACTTTTGTGAGTAGATTTGGATTCATTTTGTCTGGTATCTTCTTCATAGACCCCACTCCTCCATGCAATTTAAAGTGCATCTTTTCCGTACATGGATGCCACCGTTTCATCTCCTTATGGATTTTCAAGAACGGGTACTTATACTCTGTTAGATTTCTATGAGGCCTGTAAGTTCAATATTGCCCCAAAAATCTCCCATACTTGCCATGTGCAGCTCCTCTTCGATGCCTATATTTTCTTCTTTTGTGCACAAGGGGCTGGTTGTAATATTTGGAAGGGTCTTTCTACATAGATTCCACTACCCTCTCTCCTTCACCGGTCTCCACCTCCAAATGCTCATCGTCGGCAACGACTTCCTTTGGCCCTTCACCACGACAAACATCCTTTTACATTTAGTGTAGGAGGTGGCACTGTACGTACCCAAAATTGTAAGGTATTGTACTGCCGGAACAGTGTAACAAGTGCCCCAATGATGATACAGGTCTCCTCGCAAGGTGTTCGGATCCGGAAAAGCTCTCCGAGTGTGCGTTAACATCCCGCATGCCCCGCTTAGCCCCCGCGTCCTTTGTTTTTCCTTTTTCCCCTCTTTTCTTGGCCTTTTGCTCTTCAGTGATGAAACCGCCGCCCTACATGGGCAGCGGTCCTTTACGCGTTTTCCAGAAAGCGTTTTGACGCGACTCACGTAAAGATCAACGTTTCACCAGCTTTTCCTTGCCGACTTGGGCTTGCATTTATGTTTTTGGTCCCCTGGAATAGTGTTTGGCCATTGTTTATAGTTTTTAGAGTTCAGTTTGGTTTTGATCTTTGGGTGAATGAAAGCTATAAATAAGTGGCTTGTGCTCAAGCAAATGGCCCTGAAGTTTGTCTCTGAATTTCTCTTTGCAATAGACTTAGCTTTCATTTTGCTTAGAGTGCTTGGTTTAGTTCATTATACGTCTAGTTAGCATTGTTCAACTGTTGGTAAGCCACATATCCAGCTTGTGCAAACGGTGTTGTTGTTTTATCCAATCCATTGGAGTAGAATAGCTTAGGAAGCCATTAAAGTTGCAGGTTTTGCTCTTCAAACAGGATAGTTTCAGGTTCTGGACGCTTTATGTTGCATGACTCGCAGTAAATCCCGCTAGGAATTGCATAAGCCAAGCTTTGTACTCTTGCGCTATCCCTCTCCTACTCACATTATATTCAGTCTGCATTCTGAGTTGTCCTTGTCCCAATATCTACTTCTGTCGATGCTAGCATTACACGCTTTTCTGGATCCACGTGAACACGAAAGAACGAGGAGATCACACTGAGGGGACAAGATCACACACACCATCGATTCGCCACTGTTCTGCGGAATCCAGGTTTTAACTTTCAAAGTTCTAGTTAGAATCATATCAAATAAAGTAGTTAATTGCTTCATTTCAGTAAATTCTATTCTCGATATTGCCAGGGAAGCTGTGGGGATTGATAGTTTCTGAGAAACTATGATTCACTCCTCACTTCTGAGGTAGGATCGAGAAATTGCACAAATAGATCAAGCAAGTTATTTCATTATTTAGAATAAATCTACAAATTGCACAGACAAATAACTACACTCGGTTATTTTGTTTGTTTTAAATTGTTATTTAGTTGTTATTTCTAGATACGTTTAAATAGCTGCTTTTCTTCTTAGAGAGTTAAATACAAAAATAGAAGTTATATATGTTTTAGATAGTCAAAATTTGCTTTGTTGCAGTTAGATTTACATTTTGTTTTGTATGACAATCACGGGACCTCGGGAGCCCAGGGAATACGTATTTGAGCCAATCGTACCTCAACCCAACCTCGTCACAGCAATAGTTGACATAGACCAGAACCTTAGAATACAAGTCTTCCAAACAACAACAGATTTACGACTGATCAGCTCTCAGTTGAGAGGGTTAAATATAGAAGACGACCAAGCACACATGTTTTGGTCAAATCAACCGAACTACAGATTGCCCTAGGCAAAACATTCACATGACTGTAGAAGGGTTCGAAAGAGAACAAACCTTTGGTTGTGATCCTTTGGTCCCACAGCCAGGTGCAGGAGACACTCTCACAGACATAGATACTAGTTTAAGGATCCAGGTTGCACGAACGCCTGTGAGATATTCTGAGAAGATCGCGCAGTTATTGGTCCTAAACATAGAAGCTGAGAAAGCGTACGATTACTGGATACTAGGAATTAGGACTTGATTTCGTATATGACCATAACAGGACCGCAACAACCAAGAGTCTACGGTTGTGACCCACAAATTCCACAGCCTAACGAATCCATAAGTCAATCAGATATAAACACTGGCCTACGCACACTAGTATTCCAATCCACTCCACTTCCACCCATCATCATCGAACAATTGTCCTTACTAGATATAACGGCTAACAAAGCTACGAGTGCACTGACTAGGCCAGAGAATCGTCCGTAGAGTCAATTGTATTCACCATCCACCATATGACCTTATCTGGAGACATACACGAAACTATCCCAGGTCATTTTCCACATATTCCACAACCCATAGATCGAATCACGCCAGAGCTCGATATTGATTGGAGCCTTCGAGTAGTCATCCTTGCCAATCGATCTATCACACCAGTCCAAGTTAGAAGGGCCTTCTTTGCCTTAGATTCGCAAATTCCATTAGTGCGTGTCGAAGACATTAGATTGCCTAACTAGTTCGTTTGCATCCCACGCTTATTCTATCTCCACCGGCTGTCTCGGCACGACCTCGGGAGGTCGGGTACGCGGAAGAGTTACCTGTAGATTACCACGCTCGCTTGTCGCTTTTCGGCGTACAGGCACCTCCCCACACTAGATCGTTATTGTGTCGTCCTCTTGTGCAAATAAATTGTTCACTGAGCATTCCTCATCATCATGGATCTTCCTTAACTCATTTTCCCATTAAACATCTTTTTGGAACACCGCCTCTTTAATCATCCACAACGGCTCAGCTAACTTATATTGTTTTGTGTCAAAATTAAATGTCTTCATGAACTCTTTCATGACTACTTCCCAATCAACAGCTTTCCCTCAAAAAACATCATGCACAAAGCCGAAGTCTTCAAACCCCATATAATGCATGAACCCACAACCACAATAGTAGTAAAAACTTGCTCGAAGTCCAAACCTTCTTGTAGGCATTGGAGTGCTCTCCAAGATTAGTATCACCCGCACAAAATTGGGAGCCTTTTCTTTAGATTACTCCTCTCAAACCTAATACACATAGCCTCCTTAATCTATGGCCCCTATGGCAAATGTGGTTTGTGTGTTGTCCACATCGAGCACCAGCATGTCATGCATTGTATGATTCAAAGTAAAAACTTTGTTGTCTTAGGTAGATAGGCTTCTAGGTCAATCATGTATGTCTTTATACACAGACATCATACTTGGTAACTTTTCTAGCTGCCCTCTACTTATCCTCATCACCCTTGAATTTGTGGCGTTGTCTTTGGAACTCATCTCAGACTCCCTTTCTTCGCAACTATTGTTTTGAGCACTATCCCACTTCAAACCTACTTGTCTTGTTTCTTGCACCACTTCATCACTCTTGCACATTTCCAGCTAGTTACTTCTCATGCTTCCATCACCCAACTCTTGCAAGAAATATTGTAGCGTTTGACTGACTACTTTGCCAATATATCTTGCCATCTTCCTTCGGATCTAGATACTCCTTATCCTACACAATGACCTTATAAATATTGTTGATCTCTTCTTCTATTCTACTTGGTATTTATATTGATGAGTTGGAGGAATTTCTCCAAAATCACATACAGGACCGAGACGATTGCCTTCTTCATCAGGTTTTGATCTACATCCTTCTCTTGGCAAATGATGTGGTCCTTTTAGCTTCTTCTACAGAGGGGTTACAGAGACAGCTTGACGCGCTAGCCCTCTTCTGTGATCATAGACAACTTACAGTCAACCTGGGTAAAACCAAGGTTATGGTTTTTAATGTGTTGAAGACCTCTGACTTCCATTTCTTCTACAGAGGGGAGGAGTTGGAGATCACCAACTCCTACACTTATCTGGGGGTTCTCTTCTCTGGACCTCACTTCAGTCTACACCCGACCATCCAACCCCGCATCAACAAGGGGTACGATTCCCTTGCAATCTTGCAGAGACAATGCTTCCGTCACCACTTTCAGGACACATTGTCCAAGATGTCTCTCTCAAACTCTCTTGTGAGACCCACAGTTCTCTACAGTTCTAAGGTTTGGGGTCCCTCCCTACTTGATTCAGATTGGGCTTCTATTGAGCAAGTTCAGATCCTTATGCTCAGACGGATCATCAGGTGCAAAGAGACTGTTCCTCGTCATATCATCCTTGCCGAGTTTGGAGCTCGCCCTTCAAACTAGAGGTCATCTTTGGTCTCGTCTCACTCTTGCACCATATCCAGGGACTTTCTGATTCTTCCACTGGTAGAGATAGGTACATCTACCTTGCCTACCGTTCTTTTGAGGCCATTTCCTTCTCGACCATAGTGGTCGTGTTCGTTGTTGGTATGTCGGGGCCTCTTGTCTCCTTGGATCCATTGGGATCAACATGGACCATCTCCCCCTTTCAGGTACTCCATGGATGCTCTTGCTCATCTCCTTCCGAGCAAGCAAGACCTGCATAGAATCATCAAAGACGATATTTACCGACAGTTCATTCAGGTTACTTGGACCAACCCCGGATGAGCTACGCCCGAAGATGGCCTTCTACGCCAATCACTTTCTCGAAGTCAACAATGGACTCATCATTTGACCCACCTATATCTCCCGTCATTGGATGCATGCTCTTTGCATCTCCCTAGGCCAATTCAAAGTTGGCTCTCCCAGGCTTCAGTCGAGAGCAATCACCAGTTGGATCGGGCCGAGAGGATCTGCCAGCTTTGCTCCCTCCAGGAGATTGAGACAGAGGAACACTTCATTTTCCAATGCCCCATCTACTATGAGATCAGAGGGAGGTTTCACTGTCTATTCTCGTGAACATCCAACGTTCACAACCTTCTTCAAGTATTATGATCAGAGGTGTCTCGCTCTCTACTTACAGGAAGCTCTTAAGCTTCGTGACGGGGTCCTCCATCCACCTTCCAGGAGACTACTACTCGACGGATCACATCTTTCTTTGTTGTGCTTCCAGGTGAGAGGGGCACCAAGCGGAGACTTGATCCTAGTGGGGACCCTCATTCTAGATCTGTCAGGACCAAAGGTGCTTCTTCCCAAGCCAGAGATTTACGGACTCAGATATGGCCAAGGGCCCCTTCTCATAGGCATCAGACCACTAGGTTCGCCTGCAGAACTCGACTCGCCACAAATCATAGGCATCCTAAACAACTTCCAGTTCCTAACACCAGACATCAACACATCACCAGATTCTTTCCGACAGACCTTGGGCGACAGTCATGAGGATTGGTGTCGAGGCTTTTCCCTCCACCTCCTCTCCTTCTTCGTACTCTCTTTCTTCTTCTTTTGTTCTCGGAGACCCGTTTTGGGTTTTCCCCGCTGCTTCTTATTTGCTTTGTATGGTGCAATCCCATTGACCTATTTTTGTGGTCACTTGTTGGACATTTAAAATAATTATCTTATCTTATTTATTTCCACACTCTCCACATGTGCAAGGTCTCAATAGGTTATTCAATCATGTAACTATGCTCTAACCATTGCTCTTGAAACTCGTAACTTTCTACTCGAACTTCATATATGTGTGGTTATCACGGCACCATGGACAACCCAACAACACAGATAATTATCCTTCTCTACGCCTCTCTATTACTTCAAAATCCGCAATAAACTTAACGCCATAATATATAACTATGCATCTTGTAAAAGCCCAATTGGTATAGCCTTAGTCTTGTTTTCCATGATCTACAAGGTTGTGATAGGCTCCAACATGGGACCTCCCAACCTTCTCCACACGTCTTTTGTTAGCACATTCATTTTAACCGATATCTATCAACAAATCTTCATACTTTGGCCATTAATTTGCGCTTCCAACTATTACTTCAAAACCCGTAATAAACTTAACTCCCATAATATATAACTATGCATCTCGTAAAAGCCCAATCGGCCTAGCCTTAGTCTTGTTTGCCATGATCAACAAGAATGTAATAGGTTGGCTCCACATAGGACTTCCCAACCTCCACACATCTTTTGTCGGGATATTCACCTTTGTGCCAATATCTATTGACATATCTTCATACCCCGACCATTAATCTACCCTTCCAACAACTCCTTGTCATAGCCTATATGATGTGCTATGCATAGATCTCGTAGGCTTACCACACCTCTCTGCGATGCAATGCCCAAATTCATTTGCAAACATGTTTTCAATAAAGGCAAAACTTCCTCCCTCGTGTTTTATCACAAAAATCTTAGTCAACTCAGCTACCTCCTTAGGAGAAGGACCCTTGCATTGTTGCTCCCTCATCATTGCTTCTAACTCGCGCGCGGTGTGCACTTCCCCTTGTAAAGTTCTAATCATTTATCGAGCATCAATTTGTTGCATAGACGAAACATTCTTCACTTGGATATTCACCCCTCCGAGTTATTTTCACCTTTTGCTTATTATTACTTTTTTACATGAATTCTTTACGCTTCCAATTTTTACTTGCACAGCCAACCTCGCAACACCCAAGGCTCTTGATTTCTCACTTTCTTTAATCTTCTTCACCAATTTTGGACACTCTTTAAGCTTATGCCCTTCCACAATTTGCCCAAGTTGGGAACTTGGGACAATCTCATGATAGGTGGTCCACAACCCCACATTTTTAGCATGATCCTCGAAACCATCCACCACTTCTACCACCTCTCCTACAAGCAAACCATCCACCATATCCCTAACCTTATGGTGAATATACAAGAAAATTTCTTTATCTCGCCTCTCTATTACAAGCCAAATGTGTGTCTTTCATAACTTTACAATTTATTTTATCGTGCATATCATTCTCGCAAATCTGCACCTTACAATCTACGATGATATCGTGCATATCATCCTCGTAAATCTTACACCAAATAGTCTTTAGTCTTTTTAAATGTTGCATGACCAAACATTCTCGTATCTCATCATCCCCAAGCAAACTTCAAAAACAACTTGCTTGCAGACTGATCATGTGTCGGATGCACTCTCCCTTGTATGCTCAATGACATTACGATCATTGCAATGCTTCTCCAAGTCTTGTTTGGCCTGTCAGTCAATGCCGCTAAATTCTTAAATTGGGTAGCCATTGTAGAAATCTGCACTTTTAAAAATTGGGCTAACTTTAGTGTCAAAACTCTGATTGCAGACATGTTTTCAATAATGGCAAAACTTCCTCCCTGTTGTTTCATCACAAAAATCTTAGTCAACTCAGCTACCTCCTTAGGAGAAGGACCCTTGCATTGCTGCTCCCTCATCTTTGCTTCTAACTCACGCACGGTGTGTACTTCCCCTTGTAAAGTTCTAATCATTTATGGCACACGGGTCAGCATTGTCTTGCACCCCGCAGCATCAATTTGTTGCATAGACGGAACATTCTTCACTTGGATATTCACCCTCTCGAGTTATATTCACCTTTTGCTTATTATAGCTTTTTTACATGAATTCTTTACACTTCCAATTTTTACTTGCACAGCCAACCTCGCAACACCCAAGGCTCTTGAGTTCTCACTTTCTTTAATCAACTTCACCAATTTTGGACACTCTTTAAGCTTATGCCCTTCCACAATTTGCCCAAGTTGGGAACTTGGGACAATCTCATTGATCGGTGGTCCACAACCCCACATTTTTAGCATGATCCCTGAAACCGTCCACCACTTCTACCACCTCTCCTACAAGCAAACCATCCACCATATCCCTAACCTTATGGTGAATATACAAGAAAATTTCTTTGTCTCGCCTCTCTATTACGAGCCAAATGTGTGTCTTTCATAACTTTACAATTTATTTTATCGTGCATAGCATCCTCGCAAATCTTGCACCTTACAATCTACAGATTATCATGCATTTCATCCTCGTATATCTTACACCAAATTGCATCTCATCATCCCCCAAGCAAACTTCAAAAACTTGGTTGCATTGATCATGTGTCGGCTGCAGTCTCCCCTTGTATGCTCAATGACGTTACAATCAATGCAATGCTTCTCCAAGTCTTGTGTGGCCTGTCGTCAATGCCGCTAAATTTTTTAATTGGGTAGCCATTGTAGAAATCTGCACTTTTAAAATGGGCTAACTTTAGTGTCAAAACTCCCTACTATCTCCATGCACAATGCAGCGTACAAAGATTCGCACGGATCCTTGAAATTCTTCATTGTCAACTGTCTTTGGAAGGGAGGAAGTAGTCCACCCACAAACCACTACGCATGCTACAATGGATGTATCTCATACAAGATCTTTGACAATGAGGTTTTGAAATGCACATCATACACATGCACTCTCTCCATCTAGTCTTGTTTGATTCTTTCAACACATACTTTCTTGTTCAAACTTCTGAATATGAAACTCCAAGAAAGTTGCCTTCGCACATCATAATCAATTGTGGTCTGGTTAGGATCATACTTCCTATACCAAGTATGTGCCCTTCCAAAATATGTTGTCGCAAATTGACTCGACTTCACTTCGACACCTATGAACATGCAATCTCACACCTATGAACATGGTTAGTTGCATCTTTCATCCCATGATACTCGAGTAACTTCATTGTCACATCAAAGAACATTTGCTCAATGAAACCAATAGTGACTTTGTAGCCACGGTTCATTGGCATTCCTCCCACAACAACCGTAGAAATAGTCTGCCCCATGCTCACCCCAACACTACTTCCTCCATCAAAGAAACTCATCCTTGCGCAAAACTCACTAATTTGCATTTTAACATTCCACTAAAATCACACCTCCCAATTCCACAAACCTTAACTTTTCCAAGAAACTTCTCAAGAGAGCAATGCACAAAGGCTTTGGCATCTAGTAGGTTCAATCAAGGATTCTCCCCGATCTTGAGCTTCTTCTCCACAGCAACTTCCATCCATCTCGCTCAACACTTCCTTCACTCAAGATGTCGTTTCTGCACAATCCTTCACAACAGAGCATGTTCCACAACCACAAAAGTTTGTCACGTGCCTCCCTTCTCCACCTAGGGTTCCAACGGCATCCATAAGACTAAAACCATGGTCTCTCCAAAAGTCCTTGACAACAACCTCAACAAGCTTGCCTCTCCTATTTCTATGCGGTGATACTTCCTTCACAAAGAATTCCTCCATCTCCAGTCCGATCTGCTAAGATCCAGCCCCTCGCCTCAACCCCCACCATCCCTAGCCTTCAAACGTCACAAATTTAGCTAGCCATACTTAGGTTTCCAACAAAAAAATCTTCAAACCCCTCACAAAATCTCACAATTTGACCCGATCCTTCCAGCCACAAGCAGCTCGCATCATATCCTCACAACCAGAGCAAATAAGGTATCGACAACAAAACCAAATGTTGTTGCAAAAATTGTAACATTAAAGGATGGATCATGCACTAGACAGAATGTTAACCACATCATGCAATATTTACACACTGCACCAGCATTTTTGATCAAAGCTTACACTTGAAGGTTTCACCCAAGGCACAAAGAGAAGCACCAAGAAACCTCATACTATGAAAGAATTGGGAAGATCTAACACAAGCCTACCACAACCATGAATCACTAAAGAATTGAACAAGAATTATGCTAATTTAACATAATTACTCACAATAGACATTCAATCCCTAAGATGCATGCAAGTGCAAGAAATTTTTGTTCATAACATCGATCTCGTTGAATTATGCAATGTGCTACAAAGATTGAGCAATACATAAACATTAATAGGCTAAATTTCTCCAAACCCTTGCTTGAAACCCAAAGATACAATGACATTAGACAACAGAACAATAGTAAAAACTACCAAAAAAACAAGAGTCAAAAAGTCTACAAATTGTAAGAAGTCCTTAAAAATGAGGACTTACAAGCATTTATAGGAGTCATAGACAACCTACACAGCCATTTGTCACGCGAATATTCCTTTAGATTCCCTTCTAGAGCCTTCCAAAATGTCTAGTTGTCTCTAAGTTGGCACGCATATATCAAGTACAAGGAAATCTTATAATGTTTGTTAGACCCACCTTGGACACAAGTCTCTAAAGAAGAATACGACCAGCTCTGTGTAAAAAGGGCAAGGTAGCCCTCCAAATCCTTGCCTGCAAATGATTGATGGCTAGAAGACGGTTGGGCATGCTAAAGTACTTCAAATTCAAAGAACCTAGAGGATGTAAAGCTTCTTGAGGACATTGATGACAAGGGGATGGTACTTCCACTAGCAATGCACTAGCAACACAGATGCACATGCAAAAACCTTAACCAACCATTTCCACATAACAGTTTGGGAGCCAACCAGCTCAAGGGTCATCTCCTCTACTTGATTCTCACGGTTATGATTGTGAAATGTTACACGTCATTCCCAGTCAGGCCATGCCCTCAATACCCAATCATCGGTGCCCATTACTTTAAAGCCCACTACGATTAACACATTTGGCCATTTTGGAGGAAATTTACCAATTGAGCATGATTTTAAATTATACCACTAGTATGGATTATAAAATGGGATCCACTTCATTAGATTCCCACACCTGATTATTTGGAAGTTGGTGTCATGTCTCTTGAGTCTAGCTTGCTTGACCAAATTCAAGAAAGGAAGCCGGGGAATAGATTACATGCAAGCAACTAGAGTGGGGAGAAATGCCACACAAACCACACCCTAAGCAAGATCAGACTGAGCCAGATCAGTAAGAGTAGGATTAGCACATGGATGAGGATGATGACAAGAATAGGGAATTCGATGGTTTTGACGATGCTTGTAAGTGCCATCTTGGGTTTGAGTATTTCTCAAAGTGACTTTGAGTCCAGTGCCACCTATGAAGAGTATTGAGTTTCCCTGCTAAAATTGACAAAAAGAAACATTCACCAACGTTTTCAGAGATGGATTGACTTTCATGGATGAATGCAAGAGTTGTCCATTGAGGCCTCCGACGATGAGGCGTGCATATGTGTTGCTTGGGGAAGAGAACAGGTAGACTAGTGGAGGAATTTGACAATGCATACAGCTTTGTTCAAGAAGAAGAACTTCTCTAGGAAGTATATGATGAAGCAGAAAAGGAAGTGTTGTAGTTCCTAAGTTGAAGACAGAACAAATCAAGTATGAACAAGTCACTCAAGTATGGACTATGGCTACATCTCTCCACCATTCTATTCAGCCTTCAGTGGATAAGACAACATTTTTGACCAGGAAAACCAGCGCCATTACATCATAGCAAAGTAGAATGGACCAAAAACAGGTAAGTTCCTTGCAGAAAAAGTAAAAATGGAGAAGAAATTACAGCAGAATGATGAGATGGTTCATAAATTAGAAAAGCTGAAAACTGAATGAGACTCGAAGCACAAAGTCAAATGTTGGAAGGGACAGATGTAAAAATTTTACAAAATTTGTTTAAGCCAACAAATTGAGGCAGAATGAACAGCTTAATGCATAGATGATGAGTAATAATAAAGCTTTGAACCAGCTTCAGCAACAGATGGATGCCAATAATGCAACACATGATCAGACCAGAGCATCTCAGTTCAAAGCAAGACAAAGAGAAGGCTTCTTATGGGCTAGCAAAGCACTTGAGAGATGGACTTAAGCTGTCTGAAGAGGTCAAGAAGCTTCACAGATATATGTTTGCAGCTGACTCCACGGTAAGATGCTTCTACAGCTGCAATACCAGAGCTTGGTTAGCCATCACAACAACCGTTATGATCATTTCCACTTCGGCTGGCCCCATAGTTATTTAGATGCCAGTCACCTTCCAACCAAGTGAGTGTTGACAGGGAACACCAACAAGTCTAGAGGGGAGGGTATATGCAGGCATTAGCTTTAGTATTATGAATAGTGCACGTAGTTTTGTATGTATTGTCTTGGCAAATTGAGTTATTGCAGTGCATTGGCCTGTTCTGTTTCCAGCCAAGTATATGTGTATATATGGGTGTTTCCTGTCAAGGAAAGGGAATCAGGAACAAGGATTAATTTCCAGACATAGATTCATAACCTCAAATAGCATATATTTGTCCCTCGGAAGAAGATTGAGCCAGCTATAAGAACGTGAATGCAGAAACATGAAAGGCCATATCAACAACTTTTGACTCATTATGGGTCACAAAATCTAGCTCTTGTACCCCAGGGGCAACAATTACATTTGAGAGTAGAAAAATCTCAGGAAACCAATTCAATTCCTCGCATTCAAACCCTGTGTTGATTTTCAGACTGCCAATTCTATCCCCCTAAGTTCTTCCGACATGCATACTTAGTATCTAGCCTTTGGGAATAATTGGATGAAACTTTTGTCATTCCCTGACTCCAATTTCGGTAGTTTCAATGACTTAAGACTGATACTAGATTTTACAGTGGATTCTGAAATCCAAAATCCATCATATGCAAAATAAAAACGGTGAAAGGTGACATACCTTTCTATACAGGGGCTGTTTCTTTTTCTCTGTTAATGATTGCCTGTGTTCGACAAGCTCTTTGATCTCGTCTTCTAAATCTCTGGACTGTTTTCCGATGCTCAGTTCCATCTGTGCAAGTTTCTTCTTAATTTCTTTATCTATAGAATGAAGCTTTTCATTCATTATTTCCTCCTTATCTTCCTCATCAGAAAGATCGCAATCCTCCTTATCAGTAGCAGCTTGTCCTTCAATCTGTTCACTTTCAATACCCTGTTTGCCCTGTTCGACATGTTCTGTAGGGCCCACGCCCTCTTGTTTGATAACTCCCCAGTTAGCAGGGTTTTGAGGATCAAAATTTTCTTTCCATTCAAGTTGCTTAAGGGCTCGCTGAGTCTTCATCAGAAGCATGAATCGTTCTTTTCCAGTGGCTTCCTTCAGCCGGTTCATTAACCAGCCAACAACCTTGTATTCATTTGATAGCGCAAAGTGCTTTGCTTCAAACCGATCTATCTGATCTATCCATTTATATGCTTCATCAAAATTACCTGCCAATAGATTCATAAGAATAAGAAGTCCTCAAGAGCAGAGGTGTGCAAGATCTACAAAAAAATCCTATATGCTATCTCTAACCCAGCAACCTTCCTTTTGAAAACAGGTGTTTAACAATTTAGAACTCTAATAAATCAAAGAGAATAGTTTTATCAAACCTCAAATACACATAAGAATAACATCATATACTATTAATTTATTAAACAAAATTGCAATCTTTACACATTAGCCTCTCATGCAATATAAAAGCTTCTTTCTAAAGGAAAACTCCAGTAAATCAGGTCAAACTCAGTAAATCTGAATTCCAAAACAGCCAGAAATCCTCACAGCAGATTTTGCAGTTCAGTCCTCCAAATTATTTTAGAACCACAGCAATGATCCAAAAACCAACATTTAAAATCTCTACATAACCGATCTTTTGCATGAATTCACAAAGAAAATGGAATAATACTAGACAACATCCTATTGAAACCAAAGCATGTACTTGTCAGGAATAATAATAATCAAAACAATAGTCGAGTCAAATTTTAGAAACATTCTAGTCCCAATTCCCAGTAAATATACATTTAAATATTATCACTATAAATAATTCAATTAACAATAGTGCAGAAGCAATAAATCTGAATTAATATACAAGAAATAGTTTGTGCTTTTAAATCCGATTTAGAACACGAGTATTTGACAATGAATAAAACAGTTTATCCCCAAAATCTAATAGCTAATTGAAGACTTCTTCAATGACCATGTTATAACAATTTTACCACTAAGTACAAGATAGTGGATAACAACCATATTTTTGCACTTAACAGCAACCAGATGTTGGAAGCACAATGGACTAAGCGGGGCGGGAGGGAGGAGTGAATCAGTCCTACAAAACTTTTTACTTCATTTACAAATCCATACATTCATCATTTCATTCATCCATTTATCATTCATAACCACATGTGCATATTAGGTGTGTATTAAGCATTCACAAGAACATGCAACAAAGAAGAAGACACATGAACACCATATATAAGTGGGAAACCCTCATGGGGAAGAAAAACCACTAAAAATCTGCTTATATTACACAAAGTAAAGAAATTTAGTGAAGTACCAACCCCTAGTTTAGTAGAGCACCAACCCTACAAGGAGCACCAACCCCTAATTTAGTGAAGCATCCACTCCACAAGGAGGCTACAACCCCATAGGATGACTAAGCACCAACTCAGCCTCCTGAAGATGTTTGATCTTTGATTTTGTTGCTACCACAACTGATGGAGATCTCTAATTCAGCTCAAACACCTTTGCTCAAACCCTAGGTCTTCAATCTTGCTCACTCTTCTTCCTTTCCAACTTGTCTTTGCTCTAAACTCATGCTCTCGTGTCTTCAATCAGTCTTCAACCTGTCATGCTCTTCCTCAGCCTTCAAATCATCCACACATACCTGCAAAACACTTCTACATGGGTCGCACTTTTCCCTCCAAGAGTACCAGCCCAAAATGAACTCAAAGAAACACTAAAATATGCTTTCCTTCTTCCAAACATGAGAGAGGCTGGTCCTGCGTGATAAATTCTACCCATACAACATAAAAACATTCAAATACATCCATTACAATGGTCGCATGTGACCCAAGTAGGTCAGCCTAGCCAAAAACCACTTGTCATGCACCAAAATCCTCAAAACCCTACCATTGGAATGAGAAAACCCACTCATACCAAAAACATGCTTAGTCAAGCTCCATAATCCATCATACATGTGTAATATAACATTTAAACATCATCTATCATCGCAATTTACTTGAACCAATCAAATTATTTCATTTAATGGGCCCACTGGCTCATTACCTTCACAAAACAGTTGTTTCCAACAACCTAAATCTACCTTTGGGCCTCAAGAACACCCAAGAACACCTCAACTATGGCATGTGACCACTATATGGAAATCCCAAGACCTGTATAACACATCTATGCAAGTTAGAGCTCATGAAACATCAATGGTTCAAACCACAACAGCTTTTCTCTTCAACAAATCAAACTCGCCCAAAACCTGTTTTTTCAAACTAAGTGATAACCACCCCTCTTCACTTTCCATGTGATAGCAAACATCAACTCAACCATTTGATGCTCCAAACAACTCAATCTCTCAAGCAAGAACAAAATTGTCCTAAAAAAGCAGCTACAAACTTCTTCACAAATTGACCTGAATGACCGACCAAAACATCTCATCATGAGACAAGCCATACCTCATTGAAAAGCTCTCTAAATTACCTTTCCAAAACATATAAGAACTCCTTCCAACTCCAAGTGGAATACCTTCAACCAAACCAATCTCTGTAAACTGCTTTTATCCTTTCTTGGACTCAAGAACTAACAACTAGCCCAACATATTCCATCACACCAAAACCACTTCCAAGCTTAACCAAAGCATGGAATACACGTAGACATGATGTATAAGCCATAAACAACCTTCAACAAGCTTAATCAAATCAGAATCAACATCTTACCTCATGTAACCATTTGCACCCTACTAGAATGAGCATCTTCCAAACTTGACTCTCAAAGAACACCTCATAACTTTTGCATACCTTATCCAATCATCAAGTTTGATATACCAATGGAAAGCTCTCTGAACCATCTTCACAACAAAACTTGAAAGGAGTGCTAATTCCCCATGTAACTCCTACAATGTCAAATTTACTGAAAGCTGCTCCAAACTGCCCCAAAACCAATCTTCATAGATAGGGCACACTTTGCACTTTTTCATCACAACCATGATCTGAAACCTTCATAAACATCAAAAGCAACTCATGGGCTATCATAAATGGCAATTTAATCTTTACCTCATTTGGATAAATTTGCCACAAATTGGAACTCTTCAGAAACTTGCATTTTCAGGTGGGGCCCACATATCACCACATGTTCTATCATACCTTTCTGGAAAGATGGAAGAGTCCTCTACAACATCCAATCATCACTTTTGTTGTAACATCCCCATTTAAGATACTAGAACAAGGGGAAAAAAAAAAATATTTCTTTTTGATAACGTTCTCTGTTATGAATTATAAAATTCAAACACACGTTCAAGTTTTAATAATTGTTCTCTCGCCCAAACAACACGCTTTGGAACACACAATTTCCTTTTAAAACTATTGTTCCCTGCTCGCATATTTACAATATGGAACACACATTCAATGCCATTCAATCTTATAACATGATTCTATATGCTTTGTAAATGACTCGAGGAACTCGCCGATCTTCCATTTTCATGGCTCGGAGTTTCATCAATCCTTCATTTCATGACTCGCAACAACCAATCCTTCATGTTCGTTTATGCATAGTATATTATATATACTAGCTCTCTTAACTCAAGCTTTCCGGTTATCAAGTGATCCATTTAAGAAGCCTATCTGAATATCTGTTACTGATATTCATCTGACATCCTGCATCTTAAATTAAGTGATAAGGACAATGCAACCAGCACTTGCGATACTTTGGCCAAAGATTTTCACATGCTTTGCATGATCATATTCCTGGATGTGATACACATCAATGGAATACGTCCTTCACTTCACTTCACCTGTTATCTAGAATGGTCTTTCCTGGTTCCTACCAGTCCTCTCAGTTTAAGATCAGTTTTAAACTTTCAATTTCTAACTAGCAATATGAACAAATATAGGAAGGCACTCCTGGTAACTAAAGATACGCAGACATGCGGTGTCGTTCCCCTCGACTCCGTGTGTCTAGTTATCTTTAGTATCCCGGAGTCACTCCGTATACGTGATCATACTCTTATCCCTTGTCCGTAACTTCACATTCACCTATGTATTCTTAATGTTTTAATTCGAGAAGGCATTGTAATATGTCGGCTATAACATTGTGTCGTCATGAAGACCATGTCTTCATGAAGACACCTCTTTTCAGTAGGGGCGTATGTCAATGTCCTACGGAATCCTCCCATCGAGAGTACACATCCTGCTCAAGTGATTTGGATATGATCTTAATATTTTAAAATCAACTTTCAGCAATCATGTTGATCCCTTTATCCTCGTTCCTCGTTACGGATATAGCTAAGAGAGACTAAATCCGTCCTTTAGCTTCTACATGCATCTTCTCCTTCGCATCAAGGGCTGCATTTCTCTACTTGGTTCTCTTCTTAATCATTGGATTAAGCAGCCCGTTACCGACGGACGTGATAAGTTTAACCTGTTAAACTTAACCAAGATTTTTCCCAACTGTAACTAAATTCAGAATTCTAGTTATTAGACGTCATTTAAACGAGGTCTAATTCCCAATAAATGTATTCATTTATTTTCCTTAACCTTACACAGTTAAGGTCCATTAGTTATGGATATACTTATCCCATATCCTTTATTCTGAATTTAGCATACGAGGTCATTAATGGAGTTCGAAAGCGAAGTTCGATTACTCCGAAGTTAATTGATATTCCTTAGCTTCCAAGCTAATCCTGAATACCTATCAGTTATGGAATCATATTCTTCCTAATCCTTTTTAATGTCAATTAAGAATTCATCTTTACCCAAGTATGATCTAATTGCGCATTTCAACTTAAAGTTGTAATAAGGTAAGAATAGATATCATTTCCCATTTAGCATCCATCCACGGACAATTAAATAAATCCAAATCAGGAATAACATTATGTTTCCAATTTAATCAACAATATCAACTGATATAGTCATTAAAATATCACACTTGTATTTGTATTCATTAATTCATGTCATAATCCATACATTTGCCAATCCAACTGAATGGGCATTGTTTACATAAAACATCATTACAACTCATAGATAGAAGAATACACTTTCTTCTTTTTACAATTCCTCGAAGAGGAATAAAAGTAAACAAATACAATTCATCTTCAACCAATCAAGAAGCATCAGAAAACAGCCATGTCTTCATTCTAATCAAATTCCATCTGCAAAATTATTTGCACGGGTCAGTTCAATGAACTGAGCATATTAAGCACTTGTCATTAAAATGAGGTGCTTCAATTAACTGTCTCAATAAAAGAACCCTGCTTTTATGAAACGACAGTAAGACATCAATCAAGAAATAGGCACCAAAGAATGATCAGCATAACAACTGAACCATCAAAATACCATCACAATCAGCCAAAGAACTGCTGTCCTATTTTCCACGTAACCGTTACAAGTTCCAAATTACAATATTTGTAAAGTTAGGATTACAAATAGCGTACTGCTGATATAACATACTGTTATCTTTTTCCACTCCTTTCATTAATAATAAAAACAAAGGATAAAACTAACTGAAATGTAAACCCATTACTTTCCTTTCAGTTCATGCATCATATTAGGTTCCTAGCAATCACACACAGACGAGAAAGCGAACAGCAATGCATATAGTTGCTCATATCTAAGCACTACAAAATTCGTTAATAACGATTACAAATTTTCAACTGTATGAAAGAAGAAAAGATCATTTTCCAAGTCATTCATCCACATTACTATCTCCTTCCTCATGACTATCCTAAAAATGGAATCCAAACGAGACACAAATCAAGATAACAGTTCAGAGTGAAACTTACAAAATCCATTCGGAATTCACTTTCCGGCAGCAAGAGTAATTTCATTCATAATCAGCTTTAAATGAAAACAAGGAAGAATTTATCGTCCTTATCAATACTTCATTTAAATCAGGCTCATGTGCATATCCAGAACAGGTTAGTACATCATCGTATTTATCATAGATCAAATAGTATAAGGTTGCATACTATGTATTTACCGTACTAGAAGAAACCATAATTCTTTCACTGTATTGTAAACCAGATAAACAGTTATACAATCATGCAATCAATTATTCACATGATTTTCTAATTCTATGAACGCATTCCGTTCAAAATAAAATTTATTCATTGCTGTTACCTACAGCAAGTCCAATCATAATGCACAGTAAGACTTCAATGCTATTTCCAGAATTCAGACAGCAAAAGAGAAGAATTCGTTCTATAACTATTCATATAAGAAAACAACCATTTTCTTCAACTCAACAAGAACTATTCATGCTGATTTCATTTCTTCTAAATGACCGTGCAAAGATCAGAAGACCACACGAAACATTCAAAATTCCGTTTATACAGAAATACACAGCACTTAGGAAACGATTTAAATGCCACTATTCTCTATTCAGACTGAACTTACAAGTTCAATAAACCATCCAACTACTGATTTTTACCAAATCAAAACAGCAGACAAAAGAAGAATTCCTTACCAATAAATGTTTCCACCCGAATCCATTCTTTTATTCACAATGATGTACAGAACCCAAAAATGTGATTTTCATACAATAATACCCTTATTATTAAAAACCCCGCATAGGATATCAGATGCACAACAAAGTATAATCAAAACAGGTCCAATAGCAATACAACTTCCCAAGCATTTCTTCCTTGCACAACAATCCAAATTAAAATGCGTTTTCGCAAAGACATAACAAATCATCTTTCCTCCAAGGCAAGAAGAAGTACAGTACATAAATATTCATTCATTGCTCAGGAATGCAAAGCCAAGATTTTTAATCGTGTCTACAGTCCGAACGGTAGACCAAACAACATCAATAACCACAACTAATCATCCTACTTTCTCAGCAAGAAAACAATATAATTCATTATAAGTTCAGAAGGAAAAACTATTTCTTTTCCAACTCCCACGAATACTCAACCATATTCGTCTATTTCTTTAAGCAAGAAAAAGGGACAGAAAAAACGTATTACCATTTCTTTCCTCAAATCAAATTCGTATGATCATACAAAACCCAAATGCCGTATCCATCATAATCAAACACAACAGAAAGAGAAAGGATCTATTTCCTTTTTAAAAGAAATTTTAGTAGAGAACACGACTTCATACAACTCGCGCATCCAGTACAGTATTATCACAGAAGTTCATATATCAAAGAACAATTGCTCGACACTGAAAGACAGCTCCTATTGTCTATTCAGACTTCATCATTCAAGTTCGTAAAACAAGAGAATGATTATACAGTGATGAGAACAACACGTACTGCCTGTCTTTTTTGTAAATATAACCATTAACAGAGAAAAATACCCAAAACGTTATTCTCCAAACTGCCAAACAAACCAACACAGCATGGAGATATTCCACTCAAAGAAAATGCAAAGACAGTTTAAACACAACAACCAGAACGATTTTACCTATCATTTCCAAAAATGACAAAGATGAATCGACTAAATCCAAACCGTATCAACTCGTCAACAATCACATAAACCCAAAACCCAAGAGCAGGGTTGTTTTAATGAGACGTTTAAACAAAGCAAGTATTTTTAAAGAGAAGGGCTTAACATGCCTGCAATTTCTTTTCCAAAACTCGAAGAAAATCAAGCGTTTGCGAAGATATTTCCTTCCTCGCGACAAAGACGAGCTTTCCAACAATTCTTTTCCTCTACAGGCTCAAGAAGCAGTCCAAATCTCCCAAGAACAGTGATAAATCCAAAGAAACTGGTTCGACTGAACCAACAAAAAAACCAAATGCAGAGCAACTTCACCAAATCCAAATCGACACAATAACAATCAACATTTCCCTCCTACGCCTTCCAAGGCGAGCTGGTCGCGAGGACCAAGAACATTTAATGCATTAAAGGCTCTGCCTTTTTCCAAATTTCCACGCCACTGCCAACTTGAGTTGGCGAATTCCAAATTTTGAATTTCACATGCAAAACCAAATTTAGCTCCATGTCCAACTAAATACCTCCGCCACTTACCTGCCCCCGCCAAACTGGCGCTGTCCACGTATGGACTCCCCATTTAATGCCATTGAATACCCCTTCATCCTTATCCTCTCCCTCCAAGGGTCTGCGCGTCCCCTTTAGGTTAGGATTAGTTTAGGATGTATGTTAGTTATTCAACCTAGGTCATAGTTTAGTTTTAGATTAATAGGACTTAGGTTTATTTCCCCTTTTTTTTTTTTTTTTTTTTGTAATTTAAAAATCCACTTAGGATAGTAGTTTAGGATGTATGTTAGAACTTAGGATTAGCTTAGGATTTAATTCCTTCTAACCACTAACACTAACCAACCTTCACCCAGTCTTCCAACTGACACTCACGTCAATGTTGTGCAGGACGTTTCGTCCTTTGTTTCACATGCCAAAGCCACCCGTGTCCAGATGCTTCCTGTCTCACGAGGTCTTAAGTTCGACAGTACAAGGTTCAAGAATTGAACCTTTGTCGTTGGCATTTACGTGCCAGCTACTCATACCTGCAATCAGGCGCTACACATTTATATCATCCTCAGGTTCGGTTAAAGAGTAAATCGACACAGAAATCACAAGAAGACCACAACATACTTTGGATCAATGAAATTGATTCAAGGTGTGTTGTCAATCAGCAAAGAGAGTTTAGCAAGTATACGACAATTTGTCGTCACATCAGCAAACACACAAGCACAATAACTGCTGTCCTATGCAATAAATTACAACATGCAAGAATCCAAGTTAGCAACACATTCTCTTAAGATCAGAATATATCTTAACATGTTTGCCTTCATTTCAGCAGTTATAATAGTATGAAAAATATTCACCAAGATAACTTACAAAATCAGAGTGTTACATTTGCACTAGCAATCAAACCAGACTCTTTATACTCATTTTTGCAAGCTGCTCTTAGCTAGGTTTTTGTTAGGGTTTCAAACCACTTTACCTTCTTAACGATCATTCATAAAAACGTGACGATCAAACCACCTCATTCTTTTTGTGAAACCTTCATAACTGACCTAAGCAGCTCTTTCAAAGAGCTTTGGTCCCCATGCAAAGCATACAATCCATAACAAGCATCGAATGTCCAACTTTGCTTGAAAAACACACTGTAATTTACCCGGTTTCACCAAAACTTGCATATCTTGCAAAATCTTCTTCGAATGACCTGAAATTTGTCATGAAGCATCATGACAACCTCGCTCTAACTGTCCATACTAGCCATCTAGCCCAAATAGCTCTGAAACTCTCCAACCAATCTCATTTGCCCATGCTTTTAGGTTGTTCTTACCTATTTACTTCCCAAGGACCTCATAGAACCACCAAACCACCGCAAATTGACTTCGAAACTCGCCATACATGCCCCAGTATATCATCACCATGTTGCTACCATACACCAACAAGAATGATCAACTCCATTTCTCATACCTCATTACCATTCTGCATGCTCCAGGGCTAGAAACAAGCCTGGAATGACTTGACTCAAACCTGACAACCCATGAACTGACCATGCCGGCCTCATGCAGACCTGTAGACACCTGAAATACACCTCATGGACCATAAATAACATCATGAAACACTCCAACCAAGTCTAGAGAGCTCAAACAGTGACTTAGCTCACTCAACCATGCACCAAGACTACATAAACTTCACCAAACCACATGAACTTCATACTTGACACTTGAATAGCACATCATGGAGACTCGCATGACCACATAACACCCTTTGCCTTCAATGGGGTTGACATCAATGACAACACAACCACACAATGGCCAACACTAGATACAACAAACGCTTTTGTTGAATTAAAAATTCTAATAACAGAAAACACAAAATGCGTCTCTTTAGAATAAACAGTCTTCATGGTGATCTCCGGTTCTTGCACATAAAAGGATTCCTTACGAAATATTAATTATTACTGCACAAATCACTTTACAAAGGTAACTAACGCTATTGACACGGGTATTTAAATCTAGCAGAATGAAATAGCTTAATTAAACAGGATGTTATTCAAGTTACCTCTGATTAATAAAAAAGAGTCGTCATGTAAACAAGGGAAGGATCGTGTACCATTCCCCTTTCGACTAAACTACAATTACAAGGTGATGGCGGCGCTGGAGGAGCGGCGTAAAAAATTCAAACTAGTGTTCGGTGCGGGAAAAGGGAGATGGTGACGATGGCATCTTTGATGTCGACAAGGCAAGTCAAGGACCTGCCGTAACTCCTCAAAACCCTCGTGGGCCAGCATGGTGCTGAATAAGACAGAACAAGGGCCCAAAACCAAGCGTATGTCCTTTAAAGGAGCATTTAATCCATCAACTGTTTTGAATCACTTCAAGGAGCAAGGTTTTCTACTTGAAATCCCTAATTTCTTGATAGATAGAACGATTCAAAGGAATCGATGGCTCTTGTTGGGAAATTTCTTGGTTCCCGATCCAATAAAGAAGTTTTTTCGAGATGGGCTACCCATAAATGGAAACCAAAAGGCAGCCTAGAGATATCTACAATGGCAAAAGGATTCTTTCTGTTTAAGTTTAACCTCATGGAGGATTGTACTCATGCTCTTGTGGATGGACATTGGTTCTTGGGTAACATGGGACTATTTCTCTCGAAAATGGAAGCATGCTATCGATCCGCACAAGAGGAAATCAATGTGATGTCTCTGTGTGTGCGGCTACCTAGTTTACCTCTTGAGTTTTGGGAGGAAGAGATCAATAAGAGAATAGTTGAATCCACTAGAACGCTTATAGCATTCAATGGAGCTACAAAAGTTGGGACTCGTCTCACGCACACAAGATTTTGTGTTAATGTCGTTGTGGACAAGGTTCATCCTAGCTCCATTCTCCTGTGTTCGACGCTGGGAATGTGGAAATAGCCCATTGAATATTAAGACACAATGATGACGTGTCATATTTGTAAGAGGCTCGGGCACCCTTCGAGATTATGCAAGAACAAACCAATTGCAGCAAGAAAATTTTAGAAGACCAAACCTGTAAGGATGTCCAAGAACAATGAGTCTTCCGGTTCTAAGATAGACACAAGTTCTCGAGGAGGAAAAAGACCTAATAAGGAGGTAGAAAACAAAGATTCTGCCGGATCTAAAAATGACACATCAATTGAGGAGAATGAAGAATCTAAAATGGAAGTACCAATTGTTGATTCCTCCATTGATGCAAGAAAGAATTAGCAAAACCTGTTTGTGGATAAAAAGGGGGTGAAGATACAATGGAAGCAACGGCTGATTCTAATCAAGAAAGTAAGGTATTTTCATTGTTAAAGGCTCTTCTCGGAGAATAGAGTCGAAATCCATCCTAGTTTGGATTTAAATATGCCTGTAGCTTACAAGCCTGCTATAGTTGAAGATCCTCGTCAAGATTTGGAGGAGTGAGAATGGTCTTCTCAGATAGATTAGAAGGGATTTGAGGCTTCACAGGAAGATATAGTCAAATGTTCCCTAGATAAGTAAGAAGTGTTCCTTGATACATTGGAAGAGCCTTCTCAAGCTTTGAAAACTCCTCCAACAACTAAGAAAAATACAGCTTCTAAGCATCGGAACACCATTAATTCTCATAAAGTGGATGTAGGCAATAGCAAGGGAAAAGGCAGGCTTAATACTATGGAGGAACTAAAAAGGAACACTAAAAAAGATATTTTTGATGATAAACAAACTACTTTGGTTTTCAAACCAGCAAAGAACCCAAACAAAAACTTAGATGAAGATCATCTCCTAGAATATTAGAGGTTTGAATAATTGCAATAAGCATCAGACTCTTAGAGATCTAAGAAGAAACAGCAATCCTAGTATTTTGGCACTTCAAGAAACTAAGATGAAAAGCCATCTTGTCGAGGAAGTTAAGTTGAAAGTTTGGAAGAAAGTTTTTGTTCTCAACTCCAGCTCTAATGAGGCTTCAGGAGGTTGAGCCACTTTTTGGGATCTTGAGATTTTCAAGGGTGGAATCCTTCTTGCTACCCCTAATCATTTAGCTACTATTTTTACTTCGATTAATGATAACTCTGTGGATTTTATCTAATGTTTAAGCTCCCAATACTCGTGAGGAAGGAGGAAACTTTAGATGGATTTAAATGGTAGATTCAGCTATCTAAATTTTGATTGGATGATTGTTGGAGATTTCAATACTCCTTTGTCCCCATTGGAGAAGAAGGGTGGGAGACAAGACTTCAATTTTAGCATGGAAGACTTAGCAGATTTCATCTCTCACTTGGTCAAATAAGAGAATTGGGCAGAACCATATTCAGGTCAGATTAAATGGATTATTGATAACTCTATGTGGATTTTATCTAATGTTTATGCTCCCAATACTCGTGAGGAAGGAGGAAACTTTGGATGGATTTAAATGGTAGATTCAGCTATCTAAATTTTGATTGGATGATTGTTGGAGATTTCAATATTCCTTTGTCCCCATTGGAGAAGAAGGGTGGGAGACGAGACTTCACTTTGAGCATGGAAGACTTAGCAGATTTCATCTCTCACTTGGTCAAATAAGAGAATTGGGCATAATCATATTCAGGTCAGATTAGATAGAATATTGATTTCTTCCACCTGATCCCTCAGAAATGAATTATGTCTTTCAGCTCTCCCTAGGATTGGTCCCACCACTCCATTCACCCGATACACAAATCGGGCCCCAGTTCCGACCCCAATAATTACAGGAGTATCATGGTTGGCCATACATTCTTGAAGCTTTATGCTATTGTTCTCCACATGTTGCTTTCCAAAGAGTTGGAGCAAAGACATCTCAGAGCTAGGGGGCAGGCGGGGTTCCAGCCCGCTTACCAGACCATTGACCATATCTTCACTCTCTGGGCCATCATTGAGGAGGCACGTCATCATTCATCGAAAGTTTACTGCTGCTTTGTAGATTTTCAAAAGCTTTTGATTTTGTTCCTCGTGAGGCTCTTTTCCAGAGGCTCAGAGACATTGGCATTTTCGAGATCCTTTTGACTGCCATCATGCGTTTATATGAGACTGTTCTTGGTCGTCTTTGTACTGTTCATGGGATATCGATTTCATCAGAGTACTATTGGGGTTAAACAAGGTTGCCCCTTATCCCCCACTTTGTTTGGGATCTACATTGATGAGCTTGAGACCTTTCTTCGTGAGCATATCCAAGACGGTGATGGGTGCCTCCTCCACCAGTTCTGATATCTATCCTTTTGTTTGTTGATGACATGGTCCTTCTAGCCTCATCTCTGAGGGACTACAAAGACAGTTGGATGCCTTAGAGTTGTTTTGTGATCTCCAACAGTTGACAGTCAACCTGGTAAAACCAAGGTTATGGTCTTCAACAGGTTGAAGACCTCACACCTCCATTTCTTCTTCAAAGGGGAGGAGATTGAGATTACCGGTACTACACTTACTTGGGTGTGTAGTTCTCTGGTCCGCGTTTCAGTCTAAGACAAGCCCTCCAGCCACATGTCAATAAGGGTTACGGTTCCTTAGCTCTCCTCAAGCGACAATGCTTCCAACACCATTTTCAGGACATCTCCAAGATGTCCCTCATGGATTCTCTTATCAAACCCATTGTTCTTTATGGCTCTGTGGTGTGGGGACCCTCTTTGCTCGAGTCGGATTGGGCTTCAGCCAGAGAGTCCAGACACTTCTCCTTCGTCGCTTCATCGATGCAAGCAATTTGTTCCTCATCACATCATTCTTGTGGAGTTTGGGGCCCGTCCTTTCAGGCTGGAGACCATTTTTGACCTGGTTTCCTTTTTGCACTGTATCCAAGTTTTGTTGACTCAATGGAGGGAGGGACAAGTACCCGTATTTAGCATATTGTTCCTCGGAGAGCATTGCCCTTTCGATTCTCCGGTCGCGCTCATTGTTGGTACGTTGGGGCTTCTGCTCTCCTAAGGTCAGTGAGTATTAGGATGGATCGTCTTCCTCCTTTTCGATACTCTGTGGACACACCGGCTCATCTCCTACCTTCCAGACAAGAGCTGAACAGATCATCAAAGAGGATATTTACGACAAGTTCATCCACACTACTTGGGTGAACCCTCACGGTGGGTTACGCCCAAAGATGGCTTTCTACGAAGCACTTCTTGGAGTTGAGAGACGGACTTATTATTCGTCCTCAGTATACCCTTCACCATTGGATGCACACTCTTCGCATCCCCTTGGGTCAATTCAGAGTGGGTTCTCATAGGCTTCGATTGAGACGGACCACCAGATCAATCGGTCGACCCAAGACTTGCCAACTATGCAATCTTCAAGAGGTCGAGACAAAAGCCCACTTCATCTTCCATTGTCCCATCTACTACGAGATTAGGGGAGGTTCCATTGTCTCTTCAGGGGGACCCATGCACTTACTGACTTTTTCATATATGTTGATCAGAAGTGCCTGGCTTTATACATGTAGGAGGCTCTTAGGCTTCGGGATCACACTATTTTGACACTTAACAGAGTAGATTCTCCCCAAAGGATCACTTCCTTCTTTTCGGCTTTACCCTCAAAGAGAGGCATTGAGCGCCAAATCGATACTAGCCCAAAGATCACACTCCAAATCAGTTCGATTCAGGGGGTCCATATTTAACCCCCAATATCTCACGGCACTATTATACCAATCCCAGTACTAGAGGGCGGACTAGATCCACCAAGCCCTTGAGGCATACTAGTTTCGCAAGACAAAGAACACAAGGGGAGATCTCGTCATCTCACCTCCTCTTCCTCATCTTTGGATCATCACACTATTATGAGTTTCTTCCAGTCGGCCTCGGATGTTAGGAGAGATGCGTCCACCATTCCCGGATAGGCATTCCATTGCCTCTTCTGGGTCTTCTTCCTTCTCTTCTTCTTCCCTTCTCATGCTTTTGTACTTCTTTGGAAACCTTAGGGTTTCTGCTTCACTTTGTTTTTGGTCTCTGACCTCTTCTCTTGCTTTGCACTTCTTTTGGAAACCTTTTGGTTTCCCACTTTGTATGGACACATTTGTACTCTGCAGTCCCTTTGACCTACTTTTGTGGTCATTTGTTGGACATTAATATAATTATATTATTATCTTATCTTATCTATCTCTCGAATGTGGATACCTTGAAGAAAGAAGGTCCGTCTCCTTTCGGATTTGAAAAAATGTGGATGATGCATAAAGATTTTGAGAATAGAATCGAGGAATGGTGGAACATTGACATTAAAGGTATAACTAAGTTTATTTTTGTGAAAAACTCAAAATGTCAAGAAAAATGTTAAGATTTGGAAAAAGGTGTTTGGAAACATTTTTGAAAGGAAGAAAGTTATCAAGGAAGAGTTGAGTTCTCTAGAGGCTTTAGTGGCTGACAAAGGTATGGATGTTAATAGTTATTATAAAGAGAAAGCTTTACTTGGTGATTATCATTCTCTTAATGCTTACGAAGAGATGTTTGTTAGGAAAATAATGGTTAGTGCTCCACATGGTTTCGTATTTACCGTATGGTAAATAGTAATTATGGTTTTTTGTTATGTAAATTAATAATATTATTGGTTGGTTAAGTCGTATATATTGTTATAACAATACATATTACAAATAGTTTAGGCATTGATAAAATTGTTGGAGATATTTGGGTGAGCTATATGAGGAGATATATTCCTATAAATATGTATTATGTCGGATGAATGAGCATGAAGAGTTTTAATATTATATTTTCTAGAAAAACTTTGTACCAAATTTCATTTGGTATCAGAGCTTTACTCAGTGATTATCATTCTCTTAATGCTTATGAAGAGATGTTTTGGTGACAAAAATCCAGGGCTTTATAGCTTAAGGAAGGAGATCAAAATACTAAGTTTTTCCATATAACTACCCTCAAACATAGAAGATCTAGCAAGACTACCAAAATTATTGCTGATAATGGCGAGGTATGAAGAGATCTTTTAGAGACAAAAATTCAGGGCTTTATAGCTTAAGGAGATCAAAATACTAAGTTTTTCCATATAACTACCCTCAAACATAGAAGATCTAGCAAGATTACTGAAATTATTGTTGATAATGGTGAGGTAAGTTCTAATCTTCAAGACATCAATCAAGCAACGGTTAAGTTTTTTAAACTTCTGTTGAACGACAACTTTCAACAAAATGAGGTTGCGGTTAATTATATGCTTGCCAATATTCCTGTTGATCTTGCCCCTGTGAAAGGTCTGTACAAAATTTCTAAACATGTTACTTTGGAGGAATTCAGGGGTATTTTTTTTCCCTTGATGGAAATAAATCCTCTAGTCATGATGGCTTCCTGCAAGCTTTTATCAACAATATTGGGACATTTGCAAAAATGATTTGTTGCAGGCAGTTAATGATTTCTTCTTAAAAGGTAAGATGCTTAGTGAGATCAATAATACTTTTATTGTGCTTGTTCTAGAGAAAACAGGTGCTAAAATTAAAGATTTCAAGCCTATGAGTCTCACAAATACTCTTTACAAAATCATTACAAAAACTATTGCTTCTAGAATCTAGCCTTATCTTCCTGACAACATGGGAGATTTGTTGGTGGAAGGCAAACCCAGGATGGTATTCTATTGGTTCATAAAACCATTATCTCCATGAATAAAGGTAAGAAAGCAAGTATGGTTATCAAGCTTGACATGAATAAGGTTTTTGATAGGGTCTCTTGGAGTTTTTTTAATAGAGTTTTGGAGAGGTTTGGTTTTAGAATCAATTTTAGAAGTCTTATTCTGGAATGTATTTCCACCCCTATGTTCTCTATTTTGGTTAATGGCACCCGGCTGGTTTTTTCAGTAGCAGTAGGGATTTAAGATAAGGAGATCCTTTATTTTCTTTCCTCTTCATCCTTATGGCTGAGAACTTGAGCAGATCTATTTCGGAAGCCATCTTTGATAAGAAACTCAAAGGATTCAAACCCTCTTCTCATGTTTAACTTGTTTCCCACCAGCAATTGGTGGATATTACTATTCTTTTGGCGATTGCATATGTGGTAGAAGCTAAAGAGCTTAAAATTATTCTAAATTATTTGAAAAAGCTTCCGGTTCATTAATTTTGATAATAGTTCTATTTATTTTCTGCATACCCCTTTGGAGAGGCAGCGGAAAATCTCCAAAATTTTGGACTACCCTTGTGTCAGTCGCACCAAGATAATGGGCTATAACTACTTTGCCCCCAAGATAAATGTGTGAGATGGAATTCAGAAATAACCCCTCCTATGCAGTGAATAATGCAATGAATAATGCAACTTAAATGCAGTCCTTGAATATTGCTCTTTGCCCAAGTAGTAGATAGTAAGTAATAGCCCAAGTTGTCCAGCCCCTAATAATAGTAAGTCATGTATATATATATAATTCCCTTGTTTGAATTTTGTCATTAACCCAAAAGGCCGACCCAAAGTGAAAAGAAAGGCTTTAGAAAAGATAACAAATAATGTAGCATTTCAAATTTGAGAAAAGGAAGGAAAAGGACAAAAGCGCCCAAAGGGGACAGAGCGCCCAGGCGGTGGTACTATCTCGAATGCTCAAAGGATATAATGGAAAATACAAAGTTGAGTCACATGTTGTCCAATGTCCAAAAGTAAAGTGGTCATTCCAGAAAAGTAAATAATAGAAGTATGAAAAGGATAAAGTAATGTAAAAGCAAAACAAATGTTGTAAATGTCTAGTTTTCTTACTTATGAATCATGTATATAACTTCTTACTTAGAGGCGTGATGTAAGTAGTAAGTGCGTGATTTCATATTTATAGTAGCATACACTATGCTACCAATGATAATATAAACTATACTACAAAGCTAGTAGCATACATTGTGCTATCGGCCGAGTGTGCGATGTATGCTATCGACCGATAACATAATTTATGCTACATTGATTATAGTGTTGGTGGAAACTCTTGGAAAATTTTAAATCTTGATGATGTTGATGACAATGATAGAAATTGTGTTAAACTCCTATAAGAAATGTTACAAGGTGTGCATATTAGCAACATGAATAAGCAGGATGAACTAATTTGGGAGAATTCTAGTGATGGCTCGTATACTGTTAGTTCTGGATATAAGATGATGGTTAAGGATGAGGAGGTTGGTTTTCCTTGGTTTAAATTATGGACTACTTGAACTTACCCCTAAGATTACTATGGTTCTATGGTCACGATCCAAAATAAAAAATTTGCCTATTGATAATCTTATCAACAGAGGTAGGATCATCCCCAATAGATGTAATATGTGCAAAACTAGTGAGGAAATTGTTTCTCATCTTTTTTTGCATTGTCCTTTTGTTGCTAAGATTTGGGGAACTTTGTTTACCATGTTTGGTATCAAGCGGGTAATTCCTCTAACCTTGCAGACCATTGACAAAATTGGTGGTACCCTTCAAACATCCCATTATGAGGTCTCTACGGGCTATTTCTTTGCCTCATGGTATATGGGCCATCTGGAAGGAAAGGAACAACACAATATTCAAAGATGTGGAAAATTAAACTTTTCGGATGGATAGCAAACTCATTACTTTCATTAAGGAAAATTTATCTTTGTGTAAATCAAAGATAATATCAATGAGGAGGAAGCTCTTATAGCTTCTAGATGGAAATTAGATGTGATTAAATCTCAATGTTTTGATGTCAAGCAGATTAATAGGAAAGAGGTCAGATGAGCTTCACCTTTTCCAGGTTGGATTAAGTTAAATTTTGATGGGACCTCTAAAGAAAACCAAGTAGAGGAGGGGGAGGTATCCTAAGGGACAATTCTAGTTTATTTATTGCTTCCTATGCGGGTAATATGGGGATTCAGTCAAATCATATGGCTGAAGCTCTTATGGCTTTGTGGGGTATCAAACTTGCTAGACACCTTAATATTTCCCAGCTTTGGGGTGGAGGGGGACTCCTTAACATTGTGAATTGCCTTAAAGGAATCAGCAAACCTAGTTGGACTGTTGGTAATATTATTGAAGAAGCCATTGTTATTCTTCAATCTTTTAGTACTTTTCATATTCAACATATTTATAGAGAAGGTAACCACATTGCTGATTGTTTTGCGAATATTGGAGTTGGGTTCCGTGATTTTAGAATTTGGCATGGGAAGGAGGATATCCCTTATGACATCCTTACTAACATTAATGATGAAGCCTACAGCTCTAGTACTTGACGTGTCAGCTCAAGTGGTTATGCCTTGGCTAGGTGGCAGTGTTGCTTTCCTAGAAATTATTTTGGTTCATTTTGGGATAAGGATTCACTTGGTCTGCATTCTAGGGCTTCTCTTACTTGGTTTTTGTTTGCATCATGGAAGGTGGCTAGTGACGACTACTACTTCCATGGGGGTGATCTCTGTAAAGTGGAGCCGGTCCTCAATAAGGAATGGAAGGAAGATGCAGAACTGTGGGGGTATCTTCAGACGAGCAGATTTTCTGCTTTCATGGAGAAGCTCCAAGGCAATGACCCCCACATTGCTAGAGAATTTGCCAAGAGTTGGAAAAAGAGGTGGGTCTACATTAAGGGGCTTAGTACTGAAATAACTAAAGAACTAATTGCTAATGTTACTCATCTCAACAGAGAGGGCTTTAGGTCTTTCAAGAACAATTGTGATAAGGATGAAGAAGAAAAAAACTTTTTTCAGGAGGAAGAGCTCGTTGTCCTTTTCAAGGTGGGTTTCTGAGGGATTCCCTCCCTAAGCCCTTTGATGAAGTGGCTAAGCTTGTGATCAAATACATCACACTGGATGGGAGATATCAAGTTGTCAAGGGTCATCATCTGGTGATGCTCAACCACTTCAGACATTAGATTCTAGTAAGTCTTCCTTTTTATATTTTGCATTCAATGGAAGCTTCTATAATGGAAGTGCAGCTGGGGAAAAGGCGTTGCCTTTACACCATGCTGTAATCCTACTTATTCACAACCATGTGCTATACAGAATCCCTCAGCCTATCATTGGGATTAAGTTTTGGAACTCCTGTGCAGGTGGGGGTCCCATTTCTAGGCCTCCTGAAAACAGGATGCCTCCTCAGAGGGTTTTGAGAAGTTAAATTGCTCAGGGGAAGAGGATTGTGGGAGAGGATGGGGAAGGCTTTAATGTGAGGGATAGCTGGATGCAAAAGTTGCTAGTAGTCTGCTGGCTATGGGGAAAGGTACTGAGGGGTTGAACCGGGTTAGGAAAGGGCAAGGTAAGGACTTCTCTCCTCACAGAATGAAGATGGAAGAACTGGTTTCAAATCTTGTTGCCGAGAATAAAGTTTTTGACCTTAAGATTAATGCCCTAGTTAATTTTAGTAAGTTGTGATTGGAAAGTTGTCTTTCTCAGGTCCAACTCATTCATATGCTTGCTGGCAAAGAGATCCTTGAACAACCTAAGAAGAGAAGTAAAAGTGATACTTCTGGAGGTAAGAGGGACAAGTTTCTGATCCTTTTGAAAACTTGGAGGCCACCATGTTTAACATAAAGGTAGCTATATCTGGCATGTCACACTACTTCCTCTTTTGTTTGTCTTTCTGTTGTTGCAGTGTTGTTGGTAGGCTGTTTTTTTGTTGTTTCTATGCTGCTGGGCAGTTGTTTTTGTTTCGCTCTCTTTCTATGCTTTATGGCTATATCTGGGCTTTAAGGCCTTTTTGTGATGTAACAGGGTTGGGCCCCTGCTAATTTGCCTCCTTTTACCAATAACTTAAACAAAAACTAAAATCTCAGGGCATAAAAAAATGGTGCAAAAACCGGATTTGAAATATTTTCAATCTTGAATGAATTTTACCCCTCTGCTACTTACAGTCTGCTAAACAAAGGAGAGGAAGTTGGATAGAGAAATCAAACCGCATCACTATTTGTAGTGAATAAAAAGCTAAAATTCAAAATATTTGGAGAACTTCTTTATTAGAACCCAAGAAACACAATTTTGTTGGTCTGAACGTAACTTTCCTACCTCAGCAAGAATTCATTTTCTTCTATTTAACTGGGAATTAACCTTGCTAGGCAGTGCCAAAATATACTTTGCAAATAGTACTTTGATATAAGCTCAGAAGCACCGAAACGCCCCTGGGGTCCCGTATCCATGCAGAAACGTTTCGGAAACGCGAAACGGATACGAACGTGCTTGAAACGTTTCCAGAAACGTTTTTTTTAATTTTTTTTTTTAATGTCTAACTTATCTAGATTATTATCATGTATATGTGAATCATTGAAATTGTAACCATGTTGAATGATGAGTTATGACAATTTTGGAGTTCAAATTTCAATGAATACAAAATATTTTGAGTGCTTTATCAATTATCTCTTATGGTCTACAAATTTACAATTATAAAATGAGTATTATGCATATATATATATATATATATATATATATATTTGTACGGACGTTTCCGGCAACGTTTCGTATCCAAGGTTTTCTGAAAATTGCCGTTTCCACGTTTCGTATTCGTTTCCGTTTCCGTTTCCATGCAACATAGGATATAAGATTGCCTAATCAGCTTGTTCAATATCCCTTTTAATGTTTTTGATAATTCGAGATGATGCAATTCTGAATCATCTATGCAGAACCCATTGATGGACTTAGTTCTATACCCACTCCTCTTCAAGTCCATTATTTTGTCTTGTAGGAAAGGTTTTAACTGAGTCCCACTAAACATACCCCTCACATTCTTACGTAATTAAATGAAGTTGGATTTTCTCATTAGGTGCAAATGCTGCTACCTTGTATTTTTCTGATGAGTTTTCCACTTCAACAGGATAAAAATCGGAGATGGGAAAGACCTCCAGCACTAGTTTGACAATTTGACTAAGACAAACATGATCTGGGCGGTCACAGTTGTCGGTTGAAATTCATTGTGTTTTATACTGCCATCAAGGCCAAAGATCAATTTCACCACCACTCCCACCAGTGATGCCCATACTATTGTATATTCCATTTTCTACCTGCAGCACATGCAACTAGGGCATCAACATGGGGTTTATAACCCCATTGTCATTCTTCCAATGGTTTGTAACTGTGTGCTGGTCTCGACACCAACACCCAACTCTCTGGCACAATTCTGTCAGCTACAAACCGTAGAATGAACTTTGAAAAATAATCCTTTTCTAAAAACCTTGCACTGTGACCAAAAAAATGCCCTTGTCGCTTCACTCAGTCGGGCCTCATTTCTGACAAGCAATATGTTCAAACACGCAATAGAGTTTTCACAAGGGAAGCATCCTGTGCAGTTTCTAGAATCATTTTGATATTAGGCAAAGGTACATGGATACAGATACAGATGTCAATACAAACATGGTATCAGATATGGATACGGCTAGTTTTTAAGGTCCCCTAATATGGATACGGTTGGATACAGTATATATATAATATTCAAATGCTATAATAAACTAGATTATAAATTTAAATATATTAATAATTATTATCAATTTTAAATTATAAATACATTTAAACATTAGATTAAATTTATGCGCAAATTACACACTCCCAGCCCACGGGAAAGGTAGGACATTGGGTATTCAATGGATTAAAAAATTGTAGGTTGTAGGCCAACAGAAATTAGACAAAATGAAAGAAGAGAAGCAGACTAGGCCAAAGGAAAGAGATCAAAAGAATTACAAGTTGAGCAAAGCAAATGTGAGATTTTGAAGTAAAAGAGCGACTCAACATTCTCACTTCCTTGTCCACTATTGTTGCTGCTAAAATGCACCATAGACAGTCGCTTGCAGTTTTCTAGCATATTTTAGTCTTTTGAAGGGTTTTTTGTTAATTTTTTTAACTTCTAAATCAGATATGGCTATAGTTAGCCTGCATACTATATCCAATTGTATCTGATACGGCCCAGTTACAGGTTTGTATTTGGATATAGGTGGGTACGGTATCCGAATCGTATCTGAGCTGCTTAGTATCCCGTATCCATATCCAGCACGCACATACATGCACCCTCGCAATAGGGGTGTTGTATCCTGCAACTTTGATACTAGGCCTTCTTTTGAAACAAGCTTTCTCCTTTAGGGAACTCACAAATTACAATTGATGTCTCTCTCTGAACGCACAACAGAAACCAAAAAGAAAAACAAATGAACGAAAAAGGGAAACAAAGGAGATAACCAGCAAAACCTATCTCTTTACAATCCTCATTAGCATGGGTAAAACCATTAAATAGATGTACAAGGATTAAAATGCGTGCTGGCTTGATAAGGCCAAGCACATGCAAAAGGGTAAAACACCTTAGTTTTTTTAGCATGCTGTCAGAAAAGCCTCTAGTGAACCTGGGTACATAGAAGGGAAATTTAATTACAATTACAAAGATAAGTATTTAAAAGATGGCGATTCTCATCATTTACTTCATATCGGGAGGAAGTTCTCCCCAACTTCTACATCCAGTAAGAAAATTTTCAATAGTCGTCTAGGAGAACCACTTGGCTTGTATCAGTACAGAGGCTTTACAAATGACCATGTGTGCAATGGTTTGTTTCTTTGGATTTTTGTGAGTCCAAATATCGAGCAAAGTATCATCAGCCAGCATGCAGTTGAAGATCTGGAGTGGTAGCCTCAAGATTAGAGATGGAACCCTCCTCCAAGTGAAATGGCTCATAAAGCTTTAGCTGGCTCGCATTGACAACATCATGGATACCAAGCTAAGCTAGAATATTAAAGAAAAAAACTTGGCATGACTGCTTGGAGAATAGTATCAGGCCCATATCTGATGGATATCAGCTTGTAAGGTTTTCTATTGTAATAGACCATTAAGTCTGTAGATCCATTCAGGATCCAATATAAACCATATTGTAGAAAAGAGTGAACAATGCCATAAACACCAGTGGTAGATGGATATTTACAATATCGAAGGGCTATAATCCTTAAAGTCTTGACCTATCCAGGTAGATGGATATTTATAATATCCAAGGGATATAATCCTTAAAGTCATGATTATCCAGCTTACCTTTTAATATACAACCTTATGACACAATCACCGATGTTGGAAAGAATTGATCCGTATTTGACAATGAAGATGTATCATAATTCAGTTGGTTTAGGTAATCATTTTTACTTCAAAGTTTGTATGACTAATGAAGTGCTTGGAGCCATGTTTCCACTCACTACGACACAAAATAGGGAAACTAGAAAATCCAAAGGTTGATCATAGAAAAAACATGTTAAAGTAAAGGCCTAAGGATGATCTCAACATATTGAGTCCCGCAACAAGGAAAAACAAATTATATTTACAGATCCGAGATGTGCCAAATTCGCCACCTTTTGTATGTATTCATCACATGTCGAATATGCCTCATTTTCTGTACTTATTCGAACCAAATCCAATTTGCCCAAAAAGACAAAATAAAAATTCTGCCATCCATAATAGAAGCTGAAATGATTCTTCTTCCATCCCTTTATGTGAGGGGTGTTGGGAATCTTCTGTACAGTTGTGTGGCTCATATGATTGTATAAATAAATCCCCTGGTTTCATGTAATGAATCATTCTACTATTGGTGATCATTATGGAGTAATAAAGCACCAGTATGCAGTAGTGAATCATGTTGTTGAGCATGGCAAGTTTGAAGTGCTAGAGAAGTCCCACAGTTTTCTTGAAGGGTCAACTTGAGCAAGCGAAATGTAAATCTTAAATGATAATAATTGAGATGAGAAGGCACAACCCCACTCGTCTGAAGTTTTCCCATGTTTGGTTTCTCCAGCGTAAATTCATCTGTTAATTGTCTCTTTTATGGTGTTTAGTATTTTACTTGCTTAGTTTTATTCTATGCAACTATTTCACAAATTCAAGCACTTAAACAGGCTTACAATTTACATGGTTCGTTGGTTGCAAGCATATTTCTTGTTTACAACAGTAAATAGAAGTAGAATTTAGTCACAAGCAACTTTAAAGCAACAGCATACTTCTTTGCTACACCATTAATATTTTGGATGGTAGTTACAGGTTAGCGGTAGCATACAAGGGGTGTGAAATTGAATTTATAGCATTGTAGGATTGTATTTATGCATATACACATTATAAATTGAATGAACGCTGTAGATGGCAGCCCATAGCTGTGGCAAACATCATTTTTCTGCCTTGCGCATGTTGGTTTCAGTAGCATATTGCATTGGATCAGCACATAAGTAAATTTAAATCTGTGTTGAAGAATTGCACATTGGAATATCCAAGTTGAATATGGATCAAGAATGAGGGACTAGATAATGATTGTGGACTACATCTACTTCAGCCTGACTCTACTGGAGAAAGTCCTGATTTTTGGTGTAAAGCTCGGCCATGTTCTGCGCAGAGGAAGAAGTTTTGTCCTGCTCTCCGTTCGTGACATATATAGAGCAGGAAGTGCAACTTTAATCTCATAGGGTACCAAAGGTTGGATGCCATAACAAAACTTAAAAGGAGAATTATTGACTGAGATATGGATAACCCAATTGTAGATGTGTTGAATGATATGCACGTTATAGTCTCATTGTTTATTTAGTTGATTATAGATGTGTTGGTGACGCAATTTTTTCTAATTTTGGTAAAGTATGAGAGGCTCGCAAGTGCACAACCTAGCATACAGACATAGCAATGCAACCATGGCACACCAAATCAAGTCGCAAGGAAGACAAAGACCTACAACAGGAAGCTTGAGCCACATCCTGTAAAGGTTTTGTTGCAATTTGGGCTTAGCCCGTGATTTTTGTTGTTTTTTAAGGCCACTAGCTATGTAATAAATAGATAGATATGCCTGCATAAAAGGCTAGTCTTAATTTGAGAACAAATATGTAATGTTGATAAGTAATACTATATAATGCCATGGTTATTGGATCACAGCTGTGCTATGGTTGTATTATTTTCTTATGTGCAATGTATCTACTTACATTAGCTTCACAAGACCAAATGCTATAGTTAATTGTCTTTCTTTCTTTTCACAATCCCTTATAGTAACAAAGTTATATTTGCAGATGAGAACGATCCAATAATCCTAGCTGCACCTTAGGGAAGTATTCTGTTTGGAATGATATGCCAGCACCAGGACAAAAATATTATTTGTGTTGACTAACGAAGTTTGCACAATTCTATCCTAAACATGGTCAACAATGTGGAGAACATAGACTATTATCCCATTAACAACCTCAGTTTAGCCAAAAGTTTGTGAATGAAGACTTGGAGAAGCACAACTAACAACTAAGAAGTTTCCTCAACAATTGGAAAAGTAACTCATAAATCATGAGTCGCAATCAGAAATGATAAGGAGTGTGAAACTGAAATTGCATTGATGCAATTCGCCATCAAAGCCACAATGATCAGCCAATTAATCTTAATTCAGACATTGGCACAAATGACCATATGAAGGAAGAACCCATCCCACCAGTCACAACCTTTGCACCCAACCTAGAAAAACAAGACTATTGGGGATGACCGCCGAGGAAATGATAGTGCAATTGGCACAAAATGCACACAAGGAGGTTGTTGAGAGGATGGCACATGCAGTAGAGCTTGGCAAAGACAGGTTGTGCTAATAGAAGATGATGTGGGGTTCCATGATGACCAAATAAAGAACCCTCTACAAGATCCAATGTCCCTCAATTCTGCCCATCCATATCGCCTTGGACATTTCGGGAAGGTTGCCTACTTGGGCAGTGCACAGGTCCCTTTCCTTCTCCAATTTGATGGCCGAGGGGGTAGGCATTGGACCCTCGACATCTACTCGTTGCTTCCCGAGGCATCAGACTCTTAATGGCCATTGGCAAATCTACCTCCACATTGGCTAGACCATTCACTTATTACAAGAATGGGTGTCGGAAAAAGGAAAGTAGGATATCGAGAATCCAGTCATCGTGTACCGGGTGAGGTTGCACCCACTAAAGGTCTCACCAGGAGCGATTTGCAATGCCAAACCACCATCGGGTGGCACCTGCACGAATGGTGGATTAACAAATTGTTTCCTCCAACATCATCATCTCCTTCAAAAATGTAGGAAAAAGTTGGGGTATAAGCAAACTGCTATTTAATTGTGCAATTAGAATGACCCCCTGAAGCAATTGGCATGCAACATCCTAGAGATGTTGCACATTGGGGAGATCATGCACTTAAATTTGTGAAGTGTGTAAGCAACAATAGGTTTAGCCTAGAGGCCTACGTGAAGGCCCTTATAACTGTCATAGTGGTTCCTAAACTGTGGAGCTCGTGCCTTGGGAGCTTTCCTACAAAGATTACACTAATCTAATGGTCAAGGTAAAATAGTGGCATTAGCACGCTAGAGAGAGCTTGGCACATCCAGAAAAGGTTGGCATGCAAGCTGAGACTTCCTATTTTCATAACATTGACCCTAGGGCAATCATTTAAAAGCAGCTTGGCTAGGAAGAAAGCGCGCTCATAACTTGTGCATGGAGGCAGCACAAACCAAGGATTGGGCTTTCAAGAAGCACTCGCTGACAAAGACAGTTGAGATCAAAGAATTAATTGCCTCTTGCTGAGCATAGTGGATAACAAAAATATCCAACTATGCTGATCAAACCAATGACATTGTCAACCACCTTGTTGTCACCCTAACCAAGTACGAAATGGATGTGCAACACCACAGGGATGCGCAGTACCTAGCCAAGGAATAAACAAAATCAATACTCTATGTTGAAGCATTCCAAACAATTCAGGAGGTGGCACAAAATGCCACTCAAGAAAAACTGAATTTGGCAATGGTGGACCTACTAGCATGGGGTCCTGAAGTATGGGAACCTCGGAAAAAACAAATATCTTGTCCTAAGACAGACAAGGGAATGTTGGTCTACAATTTTTGGCAATTTCAGCAAAGAATGAGAGGTGCACTAGCACGCAACCTAGAATAGGTAGATGGTACTGCAAGTGTGCCACCCAGGCCCAAGCAATTCTCTTGCCACAACCTGTTAAGGCTAAGTTATAGCTTGGTCCTATTCTATAAATTCAGGTTGCTTACATGCAAGGGCACGGGCCATTGGTTGTATAATTTAGATATATTTGCCTACCAAAGAATCTAGTCTCAATTTGAGAACTGATATATTACTGGTGTTATGTAATATATTAGAATGCCCTGATCATTAAATCACAACGATTTTGTGGTTGTATTCTTTTATTTTGTGCAATATATCTACATGGGTCAGTTTCTCAATAGAAAATGCTATAGATAGATCTATTCTTTCTTTATACAATCGACATTGTAAATTATAGCAACTCGCTTATATTTATTAGTTATGCACATAAGAGGGATCCCAAAATCCTCATTGTGCCTCAAGTGAGTGATCCTTTATGAATGAAATTTTGGCTCTAAGAATAACAGATTATCTATGTTGACTAATATAGTTTACAGAAGACTAGCCTAAAAATAGTAACCAATGTGGAAACCATGGACTATAGTGCCATTACCAACCTCAATATTTCCATTCATTTACAGATGCAAAATAGGAAAATACAACAACCAAGAAGCTTCCTCAATGATTGCCAAAAAAATTCTAGAATCATGAGTCTCGGTTAGAAATGATAGGAAATGGAAGCCTAAAATTGCTCCAAAAATGAGTTGACAAGCTGTAGAGCATCAATTGTCTCATTGCAAGACATAAAGACATGCAATCATGTCGGTATTTAGTTGTAGGAAAACCACTAATGAAATCCATGGAAATGGATTCCCATGGGCTAATATAATCCAAGTTTCTAATTTGAAAGCTTATATTGACTACAAAGAGAGCACGAATGGATGTGAAGGTTGATAAAAGAAATATTAAAACTCTTATAAGCTCTTTTGTATGCCAAAATGACCATCGCAGGAAGATGAGTGAAGCTCCTTTAGCAATATTTGGTGAGAGGGATTGACGGAATGCAAAGTTTATCTTGAACTTATATAATATCACATCCTTTAGACTATAGTCAAAGAAAGGTGTTCGAGTGACCACGATTGCTTTTTGCCAAACGTCTAACAATTGGATCAAATTAGGGATCCATGGAATAAAGATACTTATATTCGTTCAAGGATTCACAGAGTATCGAAGATGTTAAATACCCCGAGAGGATGACTAAGAATGTCTACCAATTTGTTGGCGACACCTTCCTTCGATTAATATTTGTTGAAAGTAAGATGCACACTTCGAATGTTAATATTCCTTAATTTTGGCCTAAGCATTCAATAATCACAAATCTTGCTTATGCTTGATCACTAAATAAAATTGTTGAATGTAAGATGCACACTTTGAATGTTGATATTCATTAATTTTGGACTAAGCATTCAATATGACGAGGTTGGTGATCGGATAAAAGCGATCTCCTTACAAAGATTATAATGGCCCACTACTTAAATACCGAGACTAGGACATGAAATTCCTTCTCGTAGGTGTTATAATTGAGATTGGTTTGTGCCAGGTCTTTCTATGGTAACCCAATGAATCTCCTCCCCGCTCAAGAACCATGCCCATAGAATATTGGGAATCATTAGTCTCGGACATCAAAGCAAACCAAAGAGCCTCTTTTAATCGGATAAATGCTTAGATAGCATTTTAGCTCGAGTTAAGAGCCTTCTTATTAGAAAGCCAATAGAATTTAACTTGGCTTGTGATAAGGCCTTTGAATGATAACCCAATGAATCTCCTCCCTATAACACCTTATTTTTCACTCTTACTAATGATTTCTCTTTGCAAGTTGTTGATGCATTAATCTACTTGAGTGTGTGTGCTTTATGGGGCATTACCAAGAGCAAGGTTGGGTTGGTTAATGTGAGCTAGTGAGAGTGTAATAACGTGTGGCATCGCCCGAGCTTTCCCTAGCATGCCTCCTTCTTCGCTTTTCTACTACGTTTTATACCATCTCTCTATGACCACTAGATATCCTCAATATTATCACCTTCACATATGCCTATAGCACCTTTAGATCCCCCTTCATACCCTCTCCAAATGCTTGTTTTGCCTCCATGATCACTCTTCTCCTTATCGTTATGTCAAACTATATGTGGCCAATGGCATCGACCTATCTACTAGAACCTTATTTCCAACAAATGTCATTGGCTAAGCGAGGTTGTGACTTCAAGTTATGTTCTCCTATAAATAAGTGTCATTTTTGTGATTCATCCAAATCATCATCACATAGTCTGCTCTAATTTCGCTTGTAAATATGCCTATAAAGGTTCAAGAGGTTTGGGGTTTAGAGGAGCTTATACTTGGAAATCTACTTTGGAGCATTGGGTTATAAAGAGCCATAAAAATAGGAGGTGCACCAACGAGGGCTACCAAGTCTTTGGAGTAGCCAACTTTGGTCTACTTAAGTCTTCTACCTATCCCTCTTGTGATCCACCCATAATGCCTCTCTCATCGATATCTTTGCTAGTGCTAGCCATCGAACCTCACTCCAGTACACCCCTTAAGGCACGCACCTAGGGAGATCAATGTGCCAACAACTTGCTAAGAAAAACCACTAAAAAGAGCAAAAATAAGGTGTACACTCCTGCTTATGAACCATACCTATCGCATATTGAGAAGCATCAGCATTAAGCATCAAAGTAAAGTAACGAGTCTCTTTTTTAAAAAACAATGCTTGGATAGCATGTGAACTCAAGTTAAGAGCCTTCTTATTATAAAATAGCCAACATGAGAGTTATTCTTAAAAGGGGTAGGAAACATGTCGGTACTTACAAATGACTATCCACTAAAAGTTTGTAACCACTGAAAAATCTATAGACCTAAAATGTTGGATGGCATGTGCATGTCATGAAGAACCTTGACTTTTTTATTTGGCTTTTGCATATATTCCATACTCACCAATGAAGCTCCTAAGGTTTTTCAAGAGCATGTCTTCATCTTAGCTTAGAGCTCGTGTTGACAAAAGAGATCCAATCTTGTTTGTATCTTGAATAAGTAAGCATCCCAAGTCTTCATGTAGACCAACATGTCATCTAGATAGATGACAACAAATTCACAAAGATCTGGCCTAAACAAATTACACATGATGCGAATGAATGTGGCCATTACATTCATCATGCCAAAAGGCATGATCAACCATTTGTAGAGAGGTTGTTTTACAAACTTCATGGGACTCCACTCAACCTTGGTGATACCTAGAAGCCAAGTTTATACTATTGAAGTGCTTGGCACCTTGAAGCTGGTCTAGAAGGTCATTGATGATATGTGCAATTGCAAAAAGACAAAGGGAGACCATAGGAGATTGTTGCAATTGTGCATGCTAGGCACTCCTTTGTATTATGTACACATAATGATTAAAAAGGATGCATAACAAAGCCTGTAGACGAATAAAGCTTCTAAGAGAAGAGAGATGTATATAGAGATGTGTACAACATTTAAGATAACCATCAAAACATAACCATATTTTGTGGTCAAGTGTTCTGCACAAACATAACCATCAAAATGTTGTAGTGTGCTAGTATATCACTCCCCTTGAAAGAAGCACTAGCCCAAGGCACATCACAAAGCACCCAATCTTCTTTCACGTGCACATGTTAGGTGATACAGCCGTGGATGTAGGTGTGTAGGTCCTCACACAAAGCTTCCAGACATGGTGCACAAGCATATACTAACAACTAATGGATGCGTAGAAACAATGAAAGAGATCGACTTGTTCATTCATCTACCATTCATCATACAAACAAGTAACATTAAACATAGGAATACCCATGAGACATTCTTCAAGCTACAATTCAAAATTATATTCATAATCACTCAAGTACATACGTAGAAACTAAAAAATATAACATATGCGTAACAATGGATGTTATACCATGAGCTTTTCTAGAACTACCCTATGCTAACAAGAACTTATCTAAGCAGATAATCAAAAGGTAATCCCACTAAGCTGATTAGCAGTACTAGTACTTACCAGATGATGAAAAGGCTAATCCCCAACCTAGTTACATTAAGGCAAGAGCATCTGTAATATGTATATACTTGGTCAGTTGAAGACCATTACAATTAAGGTTTGTAGTCCAATATTTTGGTACAGACATGGTAAGGGGTTCAAGAACCCTCTCGTTCTAATCTAAACAAATTTTTATGTGGTACAAGTCATCTACACCTGTATAAGGCGCGGAAATACTTCCATAACTGAAAGAGAACCTGCTCTATTCTAAGTTGTTAACATTGAGAGTGAAGAAAATAGAACAATTAAAATAAACAACTTTCATTTATTTGCTTAACCCTTTTCAGAGAGACATAATCTGAAAATAGGGCATACAATTCCCTGCACCATAAACTGCTCAAGACAAAAATGGCATTGGCCCAGATTTGTGATGCACAGTATGAGTATACAGATAAATAAATTTAGACTGTCGAATTTTATATTTCTTAGTGGAATGAGTACAGACAGAAACTTAAATCAAACTATACAAGTGAAGCTTTTAAATAGCCCATACAAGTGACAACATTTCAGATGCACGGACAATAATCAAAACCTCAGTAAACATGCAGTGAAATGAATAAATACATCGTAAAATTAAAATAGCCAAGGCTGAAACTAACACTATAAAAATAAAATCATATCGGTGCATCAATTACAGAGAAATAAACCCTTGTATTAATTAATTGCTTTTATAGCACCTCCTTGCAAGAATTTTTCAATCAAAATCTATCCCCCTTGTAAGAATGCTACAAGTCTTTTATAGAAAAAGAGAAGTCCCAACTCTCCTTATTTTACCTTTTTTAAAGGAATATAATAGGATCAACCACAACGACCGTTTGTATCCCTGAGAGAAGAAAAACACATTTCTAGCTTGAGATTTGAGCACCTCAGAGAAACTGCATAGCCACCACATGTTGGTGACAAAAGAATGCAGACGAGAAGGGTCATTGCTTTTTCACATCACTGGCCTTGCACCCATTCTGACCTGCTTCTCTCTACACACTACGAGGCTTAAAGTCAATCTGATGCACTCCCCTTTACTGCACCCAAAATGGAGCCACACAGATGCAGCACCATTTTCCTACAGTTGGGGGACCTTAGGACGCGAACCAAGGAAGCATCCTTAACTGTGCCACCCATTGCACATGCTTAGAAGGCCTTTGAGGTGCAAACCAGTAAAGTGTCGTTCTACAGACCACCTTTGCACACACTTGAGGGTTCTTTGGAGGTCAGACTAATAAGTACACTTCCCTATCTACCCATCCCCAAAAATTATGTTTGTAGTCCTTTCTCTCCGCCAAGGAATAAGATGTACATATGTGCCCAAAAACCATCCTCTGTGGATTCTCCTCCTCGTCTTGAACACGATTCTTGTTGTTCCCCAACCCACTAAGATGTGTGTATAAATAAGTAGAGTGAGTCAACTCCGACCTGGTAAGCATTTGACTAAAAGGACTTGTGTGACTCTTATTTGTCCAAAGAGCCATAGGCAGATCTCACCTTGGAATATGCGACCCAGTTTTTAGCCATGGAAATGCAATGGTCTGTCGCCAAAAGAGTTCACACTGTATCCCAAGACTTGCGAAAGGTACACCCTACTTACCAAATTAGATGAATCTCCGGATATCTACCCGTATTAAAATTTCAAACACTGAGCGCCCAAATAGAAGCATTAAATGCAAAATGAAATTCAAATCCGGATCAAGATTATAATATTTAATACTTCGGGCTTTTTAAAATAAGAAAAACATTTCAGAACTTTCTTGTGCATGAAAATTGATTCTGGGACGGAGGTTTCTACCATGAACTCTTCTGTATAACCGTGTAAATCATTTTGCCGATGCTTAGAGAGAGCCACCTCACTCGTATTTTGAGTAAGGTAGACACATCGGACAAAAACATTAATGCAGTTATCCAGAAGACTTCATGGAAAACGGGTGTTGGTGTTACAAACCATTAAGAGGGCACCTTAAGAAAGAATGTCTCACAAATCACATCTTAACTGTTTAGCACAATTGAAATGATCCTTTTGTAATACCAATCTAATCAGAGTTGCAGTGAACGTGTTGTATCATTAGCCATAGAACTTTGAATTATTAATAGCGTGCTGCTGCTACTTATAGGATAGAGAACACAAGTTTGCAGATATAATTTTCGTTGAAGAAATGAGGGAAAATGTAGGCAGTTGAAGTTACTCCCTCGGCTGAAACCCCTGATTTGGGTACTAGTTCCTGCTGTGGCTGCATAAAAATTATGATTAAGATTATTTTTTGCTTAGAATGATAGTGGTAATGATGAATAGAATACCCGAGTTTTGAAAACTGAGCAAGAGTCTCTGATATTGGTCAAAGTGTTCCTCGAACAGCTCCTCTCGATCCTCAAGGGCTTGCAACTCATCGTCCTCGTCGTCATTAAAATCATCGTAATCGTCGTCCTCGTCGTCGTCTTCCTCTTGCCCTTCCTTTGCGGGGGTCCTCTAAAGGAATAGGCCCCAGCCCCATGTAATCTTCTTCTTCTTCTTCTACGGGTTCCCCCTTCTCTTCCATTTCTCTCTTTTTGCGCACTTGCTGTTTCTCAAGCTCGGCTAACATGTCATCGATGTCGTCCAATCTGGCGGTAGAGAAAGGGTAAGAGCGTATATTCGTATTCATGGAACGTGGTGATTTGCAGGTAATGGTGGAGAAACGTTTAACGAAGAGATGGTGGGCAGCATCGTGCCTGTACCTATAACTGCACGCGCGGAGAAGCATCCGAGACCAACCTCCTCCTCCTCCCCCTCCCGCCGCCATTTCTCTGCTTCTTCGAGGCCTCTGCCCTACTCCCCTTTTTCTTCCCCATTTCTTCTTGCCCAAATATGATACACCTCGTGGTTTAAACTCCGGTTGCCATCTGCTTCTCCGCTGAATTTTTCGTGGCGGTCATTTATGGAATTTTTTCAGAACTTGTCTCCTATTCTACATTTAACCTTTTAAATAATTTTAATTAGCAAATGTATGATAGGAATGTCTAAGGGGTTAAGGATTCATGTTGGAAGGAGAGAAACACTTTGGGAGAGGAAGAGGGGAAGATGAAAGGGTTTGAGGATCGAAAGGTGCGAGTGGAGCAAAAATAGAAAGTAGAACAATACTCAGAAATATCGTGTGGGGCTGAAATTGGGTGGCTACTACATCAAAAGTCCATGCAACCTAATATTTTTTCAAATTAGTATCGAATCAAAGGTTATCGGACGCCTATGTGTCAACGCACACTCTCCGCAATTCCTATACATCGATAATGTGTTAATAAGAAAACATATTTATAGCAAAATAATAATAATACCTCCATTGTGCAACATGATATTCGGTGGGTCCCACACCTGTTCCACCACTCAAATAGTTACTAACGAAATAATATGCACTGAAAGTTGTATGTGGATGTTGCTCACATTATTCACACGTCTCGACAAAACTTAAAAAGAGTGGAAAATCCAATAGGTTTGCAGTTCGAAACCTAACCGCACCATACAAAAGCAGTTCAAAATGTTTCAACAATCACATTCCTCAAATGGCCAACAAATATATGGTTGTTGGTTGCGCCTTATGAATCACTTGTGTGTGGTCGTGTGGCTACTCTCCCAAAGACAACTACATATTTATCTCAACTCGCATGTATATTGTATTTGAAGGGAACACCAACAATGGGAAATAATATTGTAATTGCACGAGAAGCAATTTGTCACGCTTGGTGTAGATTGTCTGATCTTGCATGTAGGTCTACATTTTTAATGTTGCAGCAGATCGCAATCACTTTTATTGCAGCGGTGTGGAAATTACTGCTTCCTGTATTCTGTCAAGTGCTTCTTGTATGTTGCTTGCGTTGATGCAATCAAAGCATGTGGGGTTGAAATTGGGTGGCTAATGTAACAGAGGTCATGTGTAACCTTTTTTTTTGAAATTAATATTAAATCAATGGTTCCCGGATGTCTGTAAGGCCAACGCACACTCTCCGCAATCCCAAAATGTCGATTGTCGGACGAGTTTCGAGACATGGGAACCCCCGATCCAATCGAGAAATGCCTTTCGGCATTAAAACTATGAACATGGACATAAATTCATAATAATCTCCCATCGGAGGATGAGATTCGATGGTCGACCCCACATGTCAAACAAAAAAATAATGACATTAAAAGGTTTTAAACAACCCATCCATCTTTTTCAAATATTTTTTGCTTTTTTATAATCTAAAAATATATTGTTTTTGTACTTGTATTTACGAGTGTCGGATAAGTTTCGGGGATTATATGCTCGATATAAACACAAAGATTAGAAAAATATGTTATTTAAATATCTATGTTATGTTGCACTTATATTTATATTGAATGTGTTCATATTGATAATGACGGTTTTGCTAAATTCTTTCACATCACATAAGGACTGCGGATGACTTTTGCAAAGTGTAAAATACGGTTAAAATAGGAAAAAACATCCAGAAGGCCATAAAATCTCTCGCTCTCGCTTCAAACTATATTAAAATTCAATTGTAATGGTTTTTAAAATTTATCAATCTTTTAAAATTAGATAATGCATAGTTAGTGAAAAACCAATCAGCTCATCCCATTCAATGAACATCTCGGGAGATGATCATGGTCATTCGGGAAGCGGGATGTACCAAGTGACGATGCGTCATTCTTTTTAACGCATGTCAATGTTGTTTTCGTGGCACTGCATTTATCGCGCACCTCATTCTATCTATTTCTAAGTGCATTGCCTATAGAGTTTATATTCCTTCAACGTAAATAATTATTTTTAGTTACCTCTCTTCTTTGTGGTCCTACGAGTCCTCTACTTCCATTTTCTTAAGAACATCTCAACATATGTAATGTGCAGGGTTGTACATTTTTAAAAATTTCAAGACTTACAGCTACATTGGCTATATAAGCCTCCATTCATTTGAAATCATTTTAATCACCACTATTTGTAGAATTTCAATCAGACGGTTACAAATGCATGCCAAGTAAATTGGTGGTTTCTTTGTTTCTAACCTATAGTCTTTCATTATGATATTCAATTTCTTGTACTTTATTTTGAAATTTAGTTTGGGGATTAATTCACACTTTAACGTTCTTCACATTTTTGTTCATCGTGTAGAGCTCCACACCCCACATCCTACAAAAAGGAATAGTTGACCTGTTTCAGGCATTTAAAAAAGGAACTCTAAAGAGGAGTGAAAACAAAATGTTACGGGGAACTATGCTAAAAGGAGCTCTCGCTAAAGTTTTCCTAAAATTAGCACCATTATGGGTTAAATCAGACCTGCACATGGAAATAAATTTGTAACCCTAATATCTCTGCATTTTACTATATACAAATTGATTGATTTGGATTTGTATATGTATTTGGAGCGGGTTCAATGGTATCTGAGAGGAAGCTATTGTTTTTCATTGTTTTCTTTGTTGTATGTAGAAGAAGAAGAATATTGAGGATTTGGAGGTGTTGCATTCGAGTGTAATGTCTAGTTGTATTTATTTTGCTTCTTTTGTTTGTGAGCACATGCATCATGTGCATTGTAACCTTTGCAACACCATTCTCGAGGTACACGACAACAGCCTAAAGTTGTCACACCATTAAAATGTGTCTCCAATGTATTCTAACATCAACGTAATACTTGTTGCACTATCCCGATGAGTTGTCATGGTTGTATTGGACAATGAATGTGGTAAGGAGGGTCAGTCATAGACCAGTGTCCACCCTTTGTATTTGACAACGAATGTGCCAGAAAGGGTTGTTGGTAGACCAGTGTCCACCTTTAGATTGTCAATGCATGTAAGTCAACGAACTCGCTTCGTCGATCTCCTTAATTTCGCCGGTTTTGAAGCCTCGACCCATATACATTCGATAGTATACGCCCTCGGCGTAAATATACAAATACACTAACCAAATAAAACTCAAATAAAAATTAGAATAGGTAAAAAATCGCAAAGTGGTAAAATAATTGGAAATAATTAAATGCTTGAAGAGATCATAAAATCAAGATTAGATGATACCAAATGTTAGGCTGCATTTTTTCTCAAATATTGGTTACAATTAAGTAATTTTTATTTCTTAACACAATACTCAAATTTTTAATACAAGTTTAGGTAGATTTCAAAGAGATGCTTTAATACAAACAAGTTTTCCCCAATCAACACATTATAAAACTCAACAAGATCACTTATGTGGTCACAATACAAAATCAAGGAGTATTGTAGTGATAATATTTAAAATAGCTTAGATGACTAAGAAATGGTAAAACTATAAAAGTTTTATAAGAATTTAATTAAATCTTGTGAGCTCAAGTGGCTCTAAAACCGTATCCAAAACGTACTTCATGGTAAACAAAAATTGATTATTAGTCACACTTCCCAATGTGGAAATAAGAGGTTTCGAGGTTAAAGCATATTGATCCTCAACAAGAAAGAATAAAATAAAGGATGGCTCCAAAATGATTTCACAACGTTAGGTGGTCCTCCTGCGACCAACATATTAAACAACCTCCAAAGCTCACATCCAAAACAATGCCGAAGTGGGACCTTAGGAAGTAGTGCATGCTTTGTTGCTTTTGGTTGAAAGAAAATGTGTTTGGATATTTTGTTGTGAGTTTGAGGTTGAGATTGGTAGTGGATTATGTTGGTGATTAGTTCTTCTAATCGCCACAACAACACTATACCAAGCATGGGTTTTCTAACTCACTCTATCCTCATTATTTTACATTATTACATTTCACTTTAGAGACATTAAAAAAGACATTACTTTGTTGGTTGTGTATAGTCAAAATAAATGTTGAAATTTCTATTATTCTTAAGTAGAAAGAAAATCACCATAAACAATTGAGGTGTACCTTAGAAATATAAAATAAAACCAAATTTATAAGTATAATTGTGGATAGGCTTTGCACTCATGTGTATTAGTGTGTAGAAAAATATACTTTTATCGACTTAAAATGGCAACCTTAATGTTATAGCTTTGTTTAGGAAACAACACATATAGCATGTGTACGTGAACGCCTCCCTTCTTAATTACGATTTTATCTTGTCATTAGATAATCATAGGCATCATGTCAATATTTCCAATCAAGATTAGATATATGAATAAGTTGAATAATTTGATTTTGAAAGCTATGTCTCGAGAGTAAGATAATTAACCCGTAAAGAAATTAAGTCATAAAATTTTACCAACCATTTTTTGGATATTGGACTAAATTTGTGGGGCACAAAAATAGATCTACATGTGTTAAATTCAATCTAACTTTACATATGTGTTCTTTCTGCCCTAATCTATGAAATCATATCTTAGTTTGTTTGGATCTATTGTGAATCACTAGGAAATTGGTCTCTTTTTAAAAACCTTGATTTGCACTTAGATATTTTTAAACCCCATAAAAATGGGGACAATGTTATTCCTTCATCAATATCAAATTCCTTATGATTTGAAAAAATCATAAGCAATACTTGTTGCAAAACTATAGACACAAAATCACGCACATATTACTATGTTACTATGTCATCAAGTATGTTGTTATATGCATGAATCTTAACCGAGAAAAGTATTCACCTGACACACTCCCTTGTCCATACACTTGTTTTGATTGTTTATATTATATTTCCCTCTCATATTTTTCATTTCTATACCCAATTATGGTCAGTCACAGGATCTATGTATGTTTGTCTTTCTACATTTATCATCATTTTATCCCTAGACACTAGCACCCATTTTGGACACTAGTGCCTAAGTGCTCCTATCCATTCTAGGCACTTTTTTCCTCTTTGTTCTTGTTTACATTTTTGACATTTGTGTTCAACCTTTTTAGTTTTCTTATCCTTATCTCAAGGTCGTAGTTGGCATGTCATGTCACTAGTGTCAAAATTCAAATAAGAGATCCATATATATACACAACATACACTCTATTATTCTAGCTGGCAATTCTAAAGGGCAATCTCATCTACATATTATCACTACCATCAAAAGGGACTGCATTTTTGGGTTGTATACTCTATATACACTACATAAGAAGGGGAAGTGTTGAATTCCATCTCACACATTTACATTTTATCTAGCCATAGCCCACTATCTTGGCATCATTGGCGTAAGGGCAACCTAAGGACACTATTTCACACACAAGCACAAAGAACTACATGGAGTTTGGAATGTAGTGTAGTGCTCAGTCATAAGTTCACTCTTTAGGTGACCACCGGGGTCATTCGACTTCACATATTGCATATTTCATTCCAATTTGATGTGTTTGTGAGCTTGTGTAGGTAAATAGGGTTTTTTTGTAGGTTACAGGTACCCTCAGTGATCAAGGTGTGAATATCAAGTGATCAACAAAGAATAAGTGCAAAACCCTAGCGATACAAAAGAAATTAGATTCTGAGTAGTTACGTAGACACTAGTGCCTAGAAGTGGTCTCTAGCACCCAGGCGCCCTCACCCTAGCCTAGGCACTCGTGTCCAACCGTGTCCATAAGCTATAGAATTCATATCGGGCATTTTCGACACTTTTCTTTACTCGTTCATCGGTTGTTCCAGGATAAGTGTAAATCAAATAAGTGTCATATTTCTCTTATTTGCTTGCATCATTACCTCTTTAAAGTGTTCAACATTTGTATTCTATTGTACTTTATTGTATTAGTGACTTTGAAATTAGATTTAATTCTATTTCTATTAAATCACAAACCAACAATCATCTTTGTGTCTGCACGTGTCACAACTCTTATCTTTCAATATGTGCAACGACTAGTAGTGGTTATAATGAATCTCCATGTTTGATTTTGGGTTTTGGTACTAGGATTTTTTAGAAAAAAAATAGATTTTGCTTATATAACTTTAATATCATTCTTATGTAATAGAATAACTCAATATGTGATCATACATGTGTTTCCAAATGCACTCATGTGCCTACATATTTATAGACTTATTAAATTCAAATTAGGACCATATTAATATGCAAGTTGGCACTCAATGGGCAAGAAAGTTGACCAAATAGGTTATAAAACTCAACAAACCCATGTCAGGGTTAAAGTGACCCAGAAAGAGTAAGGGGCCATTTTCGTAAGATGTTGACCATTTTCATGGGTTGTTTTAGTTTCTATAGACACTAAAATTTGTAATCTGTTAGTGAAAAATTACAACATGTTGAGTTGTGGAGCTCAATTACTTCAGTTTAGCATGCAATGTGAAACTTGCTAGAAAACACAGTAACCATCATCGGTTAGGGGAACCGCATCGGTCACCTAGGACCGACATTGATCAGGCAAGGAGGAACTGCATCGGCCAAGATGAATTGACATCGATTACTTGTGCGTGGATGTTTTAATTAACTCTAGGGAATTAGATCTATTTTTAGCATTAAAGTAGATCTATTGATTGTAATTGCATGGCTAAGTTCCCTAAGTTTATAAACAACTATATAGGCATGAAAGCTAGGGTTTAGAAGTAAGAATTAACAAGAATTAAGAAGAACTTGCAAAAGTGAGTGAAAGAGAGAATTCTTGGAGATGAAGCAAAAGCTTGAGTGAAAGAAAGTATTGTACATTTGAGAGGTGTGGAAGATTGTAAATCTTCAATTATATATCTTGTCAAAGCTTTGGATAATAGATTGGCTTGTTTCTTGGTGGACATAGCCCACACTAGGTGAACCACGTTAAATTTGGTGTTGATTTATATCTCTTGTTTTGTATATTTCTTCTTGTAGAATATCCGCTTTTATTTACATGTATGCTTAGATCTCGATATATTATCTCATGAACTATTGTGCTAACCCCAACATAGCACCCCATTGATCGTGACCGAGTTGGGAATAGAGCATTCAAAGTAATTTGCTAACATGGGACCATCTCTCAAGTGTGGACTTGCAAACTTGAGATGGTCCTCCGGAGAAGGCCGACTTCCTCTACCTAATCCTAATGCTAAACTACTCCTAGAAGGGAAAATGCAGCTAACTAATCCTAAACTAACCATTCCAAGGGACCAGGGAGAGAGAGAGGGTTAGAAAGATGCAAAAAGGGGGAAATAAGCTAAGGGTGGTGATAGCACCAAGAAAAGGGGTGAGATACTCTGCTTGAGGGAGAATGGAAGGAAGATGGAGTTGAGAGAGGCCAGACAGGTGTGACACAAACCCAAATCCCAACTCGCCATCAAATCTCCATGAAACATAACCTCATGAACCTACAAATGAGAGAAGCATGCACAAAATACAACAACACAATGGAGAGGCAAGAGAAACACAATAAAAATGAGCTAGGGTTGAAGAAACACCACAAAACATGATTTTTATTGCTTCAAAACATGCACAGACCATTTACATATGATGCACAAAGGCATAATTACATTACAGACCGAGAGAAGGCTTACACTCAAATGGAGTTGACGGAAAAAATTTGCCGAGTTTCCCAGGCTCCTATAATGTATCTTCAAAAATGAGGGAGTCTAGTTCATTATATAGGCAATTTTCTAACCTACCCTCATTAAAGAGTTATAGGCATCCAGACAAATTCACTTCCCAAGGGTACTTCTATTAGATGAATACATGGGCACCATACCACATTAAATATGGTTGTTGAGTTGTCATTTGCCCACCTACCTTCACCTTGCCTAGGACTTGTAAGTCGTCCAACTATGTGACTCGTCTAACCTCGTCGTACAACAACCGGCCGCCCAACCAGCCGCCCAACCACATGTCCCATCTAACGTTGTGTGTTACATGACCTCAACCAACCAACATGGGGGTCGGATGTTGTCAAGCTAGGGCCATACATTTTTTGGTGGATGCCCAACCTGATGGTTGCCACCTTTACACCATGGGTCGTCCAACCTGGGAGTTTAGACAGTTGTCTAACCTATCTGTACATGTCCAACCTGTGACCCAACCAACCCAAGCATCCAACCCACTAACCTATCCAACCTCGTGTTCGTACACGTCTTCGTCGACCAATCCCATAATCTAACCCAACCAACCAACCTAGCTGACCAACCTGTGTCACACCCCAAACTCGTCTAACTAAGGGGCATTGGATAGGTCATCTCTATTCCGTCCAACCTTGACATCTTCGCCATGCGCTGCATCGAACACCCAAATTCGCCAAGCCACCGTAAATCCTCATCTGTCATGGGCCATCCAACTGGCTCTTTCGTCCCAACCCGAGGGGTTGGATGTTTGATCTGTCATATGTCCATCTAAGGGGGGTTTAACGACCGTCTAACATCCGTCCAACCCTACACTATTTAATCCTCCCAATTAGGCAATCGACTTGTCCATTTGTCTTGTAACACAACCATCATCCAACTCAATTCCAACTCGCCAGATAACCCGACCACTCGGCTCGTCAGCAGCCGGTAAATGCTTCGCCAAGTCATCATGGGTTGTCTTTCTCTCGATTTTTAGGGCTGCATTTAACAAATATCTGCACATCCCATACTTTGAATGAATAACTCCATTTATAATGAATTATCCAAACTAACCCAGGGGGTAAATTTGGGATAACAATAACTTTTCCCTTTACAATACCAAGTTTGATTGTGTTCCTTTCTAAGGCAAATGCTCACATTTAAAATACAACTAGTTTATCTCTCTAGCTCTTTCATGACTTTCTTATATTTACACTTTGTGTTGAGGTTAACACAAGGTTGTATAGATAATATATCGAGATCTAAGCATACATGCAATAAAAGTGGATATTCTACTGTAAGAAATATACAAAACAAGAGATATAAATCAATACAGTTTTAACGTGGTTCACCCAAAGGTGGGTGGGCTACATCCACCGAGAAACAAGACAATCTATTATCCAAAGCTTTCGAAGATATACAATTGAAGATCTAAAATCTTCCACACCTCTCACGATGTACAATACTTTCTTTCTCTCAAGCTTCTCCTTCTTCTCCAAGAATTCTCTCTGTCACAATTATTTCCACAATAATCATCAACTCTTACAATCCTTACTTCTAAACCATAGTTTTTATGCTTATAAATACCTTATACAAACTTAGGGCACTTAGCCATGCAATTACAATCAATAGATTTGCTTTAATACTAAAATTAGATCTAATTCCCATGAGTTAAATAAAACACCCACGCATAGGTAACCGACGCCAGTTAGCCCTAATCGATGTCGGTTCCTACTTTCCTGACTGATGCCGATCACAGGTGACCAATGTTGGTCACTTCATAACCGATGTTATCCCCTTCCTAAATGAAGTCGGTTACTCTGTTTTCTAGCAAGTTTAATATAACATTCTAAATTAAAGTAATTAAGCTCCACAACTCAACAATATCCCACTTATAGATAAATTAATACACTATACCTGAACAACATCATTCTTGGATCCTTTTCTTAACTTTGTTTCTTCCTCTTTAAGTCTCAAACTCAAAGACCAAGAGAAGTGGAGTGTAGCTCCAACTTCTCTTTTGATAATGGATTCATTAGCATATCCACAGGGTTTTCACTCGTATGAATCTTCTCCAGTTTCAACTGCTTATCCTCTAATACCTGTCGTATGAAGTGATACCTCAACTGAATGTGTTTCGTTTTAGAATGAAACGTTGAGTTCTTTACCAAATGAATTGCACTCCGACTGTCACTAAACAATTTGTAATCATCTTGCTCCTTTCCCAACTCTTCCATTAACTGCTCATCTATATAATCTCTTTGCTAGCCTCCGTAGTTGTAACATACTCGCCTCTGGGTAATACAAGCCATAACCTTCTACAATCTCGAAATCTAGCTAATCTGCGTTCCACCTCTTTGTGAAAATATATCCAGTAGTGTTCCTCCCTATTGTAGACACTGTGTAGTTTGATCAATGCACTATTATTCTTAATATGGCACTAACTATTCTTCCCCTTGCAAATTTACGATACCTTGTCGCTTAGATCTATCTAACTCCCTCTTCTTGAAACTTTGATGGTCATATTTCCTCTCATATAAACTAATTAAATAGGTTATAATAACCTCTTCTTGGCTAATATTCTCTTCTTTACCACCTCTATTAGCTCCCTGGAGTGTCAATCCACTTCGTTGGATTGATTAAGTCTTTCAGAAGCCTTTCAAAAATGTAATTTCTCTCTAAATAGGATTAATTATCCTCTAATTACGGTTAATTAAATATTAACCATGGTCAATCTATTCTAAATACAGTCAAATCTCACTTTGACTTGCTAAAAGTGCTTTTGGACTTTTGCATTTGTCCCACATGCACCCAAATCTCCCACTTTCCCAAATGGAAAACTATAAATAGGGCTAGACCCCTCCCTCATTTCTAAGAATTCTCGGTGGGACACTTATGTCCATCCTCCATTAATGGAGGTCTTTTGAGTTCTTCAAAGTTCATTTTCAAGTTTTTTGGATCAAATCACTTGTTATTTCCTCATTTCTATTTCTAACACTAGATAAATGACCTTTATTTGCATGTATTTTGTGGGTTTGATATAGAAATAGGACACTTTGACTAACAAATAACTTGTTTACTTTTGAATTTTTGAAAATCTGTGAGTTTGCAGGTTTTTCACAGGGTACACGTAGGTGTTAAGAAGGGGTGCGTACATGTTAAAACCTAGCGTTCCCATCGGAATAAGAGCATACCTTTAAAAATTTGGCCGTGTTTATCATTAGAAAATTTTATCTCTGCAGGGATGCACACACATCTTTGTCGGGTGAGTACTGCTGCATCTCCGTCTCTCTAGCCGCATCTGTAAATAACTCGACTGTGTAAAAATTTGAAACTGTCTGTTTTATGCTTGGGTGCATCTCCGTTGAAACCTAAGCGTCCATGTTGAGTTGCAAGTGTCTCTCTATCTTTCTAGATGCATCTATGTTTTGGTTTACTGGATTTTACTAATTTTGGTTTGTAGGTGTATCCATTGAGTTAGACGCTGCACCGTCGGTTAGGAGCACTTGGTGTTGGTTTGGGAGCGTAGGCATTTGTGTTAAAATTGAAAAAAATTCTATAGTCTGCAAAATCTTTTTTTTCTGATCTTTGTTGTAGATTTCTAAGACTAAAAAGTTAAAAACAAAGTTTTTCTTTGGTATTTCAATTTGCATAGTTAAGTGTTTTCGGTTCTTAGCTTAAACTAGGTTTGTAAAAGTGCGTATGCTCTCTCCTTGTGCCTTCAAAAGTGATCTTGGAGATCAGAAACACTTATACAAAACTTGTATCGAATGTTCAAAACACTTATTTTATAAAGGATAAAGTAAAATTTCATGTGATTTAGTAGGATTTTTCACATTGCGTATGCTCTTCCTTTGCACCTATTGGCAATCTTAGGAATCAAAAGCAAGGTGTAAAGTTCTCTTTCTTGACATCAATCATGAACTGGAAAATTACTAAAACTTGTTGTCTACAGACCCAACGCTTGTAGAAGAAAGACGTCCAAAACACAAAACTTCTAATACACGTGTTTTATGCAGGTTGCCAAATGGTGTGCTACTTAAAACCACATTAAGTTAAGCAAGATAAAAAACACACCACTTTCATCACACTGTATTGCAGTTTCGAGAAAAGGGCACGTCCCTATCCGCTCAACTGGAACATAACCCCTTTGGCATAACGCCTTAAGCTACAACAATGGGGGTGGTTCCAGAACCCTAAAGTAATCCATCGCTGAGTAACCTCGTGGATGAAATAAGAAGCGCTCCGCTTACCCACTTGACTAGTACACCTTGTGAGTTAGAGTTACAAGTTGTCCGTATCGCGACCCTAGTAAGAGTACACGATGGATGCATTTATTGCCCACTGTACTTGAAGGGGCAAAGCCAAGATACTCCCAAGATAGTTAGGGTGACTATTTGGGTAAATCACGCCCACTCTTAGACAACTTTGTAACACCTAGTTGAGAGAACTTATTAAGGAGGCCATTCTATCTTAGAGCCCACTTTTTCTAGTCCATTGTTGCATCAAGCCATCATAAAGTGACAACTCATTTGGAATATGAACCTTGTTTTTCAAACAAGGCAAAGAATCCTTGTAAGTTTGATCTAAGTGTCTTTCATCACGAAATTAAACTACGTCCCACTTTCACTTAGTTTTATTCTTGTCTTCGGATGAGGCGAAACTCTACCCAAGTGGCACTTGGTTTGTTTTCATCTTTTGATCTATACCCTTGCATTCTCACCGCCCATTTTTCGGGGTGAGAAAGGTGCATACCTTGTGCATTTTTATTAGAGATAGTGCTCGCCACTTTTTTGTCCATTTACGCCCATCCATGTTTACGGCTAGGTTGTTAAACGTCTAAAGTGCGCAGTAAATTTTCGTATCTTTGATAAAAGTCCTTCCATCTTGATTTCAAGATCATCTTCACCGCTGTGAGTTCGGTTCATCTTTTGTCTCTTCTTGAGTTGATAGTTTTGTTCACATTCTAGACGCACAATCTTGGTACTTACATCGTGTTCTCATTTTTATGAGAAAATGGTATAAGTCCCTTTATTGCGTGGTTACGTTGCTCACATAATTAAAAACTCCTTGTTATACTTATCACTTGGTTTTGGTTTCGACGTCATCTAAGTCTTTTTGAAAAGTGTCGATAACGCCTTATATATATCATGATAAGGTTGTCATGATACTAACACCTTGCTTTCTCGGTTAATGTATCACGGTGACATTGTTACACTATATCTAGTCGCGACTTCCATTTTTCAGAAGGTTTGGCTTTCATCGGCATTCAAACTAGTTTTAAGTATACCTTGTCGAGGGACTGCGTCAACACCATGTCAATACTTAGGCCTTGTTAGAATTCTAACTTGACCTACATATTGATACGATATTGTCATTATCTATGTTTTAGGGCATAGGCTTGGTAACAACAAAATTGAGTGATCATTACATTTAGGTGTGCATATGAGTGTTCCTTGATAAAAATAACTACATAACACTTGCATCTAGGATACACTGTAGTATAGTTCAAACATCACCTTGAGTGGCTTGCAGAAACCATACACTTAGGGGTCACGCTAGCTACATATAAATATTTGCTAGTAATGCCTAAAATCACAAAAATGGCAACCAAATCAAATGAGCATGACATAGGAGAAAACCCTTTTGAAACCTTCCCATTTAGTGGCAACAATTTGGTCCCTCTCTTTTCTCAAGTCAAAGATACGGAGCTATTAATTGATCATAGCGGAGAAGAGTCAGACTCTTCCGGAGAACAACAAAGGTTAGACCTAAATAGATTTGATGAAATCCTATATTATAATAAAGATCAAGTACTCACAAGAGTCTTAGAATTAGGAGCTAAACTTCCGCAAGAGCATGAAGAAGAAACAAAGGTCATTAACCCTAAACTAGGAGAGTGAAGATCTCTCTTAGACATAGATAATCCTTTTGATGTGGGATACACTTCCACTTCTAGGAAACATAAGGCCACCGTCGAAGGGGACCCATCATGAAAACCTCACTATAAAGCTTCACGTAAAGTGAAAATTGAGCGTAAAGCTTCCTCCTCCGAAATTTGATGAAGAAGAGGACCCCTGGTTGAGGAGGAGATCCTCCAAAAATAGATCTTGAAGTTGAGCCAGAAGCTAGCAAACTTAGGCTCTTCAAGAAGAAACATGTACAAAGACAAAGACAAAAATAAACTTAGCGAGTTTCAATTTGATCCACACATGGACTATACCTTTAAAGCGACTCAGGTACAAAGACCAATGTCACCTACTAAGGAGCAACTCATTCAGAAAGAGTTACAATCAATGAAAAATATTACTACATTACAAGAGGGAAATGTAGGCCAAAATAGAAAATATTCATATGAAGAACTATGCCCTTACCCCTTTGATAAGGACATGTTACAACAACCTTTCCCAAAACACTTTACCATTCCCAAGTTTGATAAGTATAAGTGCAAAAGTGATCCTCGTGATCATATAAAAGACTTTTACATGGCTTTCCAAGAGGTCACATATAGCAATAATTTCTTAATACGACTTTTTCCTCATGAGCCTAGGAGCCATGGGATTGGAATGGTTCTATAGCATACCCAAGGGCTCCATTACAACGTGGCCCACATTAGCGGAAAAAATTGTACGACATTACTCCTATAATATGGAAAGCGACATCACAATGAACAATTTATGTAATACAAAACAAAAACCCAATGAGATGTTTGCAGGATTTTTACAACGATGGCGTGGGTTAGCCAGTCATTTTCCTTGTGCATTACTGGAAAAATAGTTAGTGAGCATATTTGTTCCTAACTTAAACCTAGAAATAGCCTTTCACTTACAAATGCATTGTGGCTCAAACTTCAAGAAGTCATAGAGAAAGGCGGTCAAATTGAGAAAGCCCTCATTACAAAGGGAACGCTTAAGTCTGTCGTTAAAAACAAACATGAAGCCAAATCCATAGACAAACCTAAATTCTTCAATAAGAACAAGCATGTTGTTGGTGATGGCATTACAGACTCTAAGAGAGTCCAAGCCATACAGACAGCCCACTTTTAAAGCTTTCACAAGGACCTCGTCCCAAAGCACCTACAAAATGTATGTTTACATCCTTAACGGAGTCCTTGTCTGCCATCCTAAAACAATTAGATGATGCAAAAATGGTGGAATATCCAACTATGATGGTACCATACCCAGAGGATGCTCCAAAACCGGGTTGGTTCAAAGATCATGAATATTGCGACTTCCACCATGTTAAAGGACACAAGATAGATAGGTGTTTGAGACTACACCATTATATACAAGACCTCATCGAGGAAGGAAAGATCATTGTGGATTCTCCCCTAAGTCCGAAAAGGTCCAAATGAGAAAATGGGTATCTACAAGGAACCTTTTCCTAATCATGCAGATAAAAAGAAAAGGAAACTAGATCATGGGAAAACCTCCAACGACTATAGAACTATTGCCTATGTTTACCCTACAAATGATAGTCCTTTTGATTCTCTCATAGGATGTATTAGCTCATCTAATGAACATATCAACACCATCCAGATTTTAGAAAAGAGTTGCACAATAGGGACGAGATATGCCCGCTTAGTCATACCAGATCTCATGCCTATCCCTCAGGAAGGTTAGTATAATTTAATAGAGCAGTTAGAGAAAACACCTGCTAGGATATCTATTCTTGATCTCCTCAAAATCTCTAATGCCCATAAGAACATATTGTACAAGACATTACAAAATTCAGGGGTTTCGACAGATGTAGACCCCACAAACCTTCAAGCCATGATTGCGCGCCTAGACTCCAATGATCATATTACTTTTGATCATACTGCAATCCCACATAACAACCCAAAACATAACTTACCCTTGTATCTTGAAGTGGTGGTTACCCATCACAAAATCAAGAGGGTACTTGTAGATGGGGGATCTGGTCTAAACATTTGCACTTTGAAGTTGGTTAAGCAACTAGGCCATTCAAAAATAGATCTGGGAGCTAAGACTATCACAATCACGACTTATGACAATGAAGAAAGAGAATCAATGGATATTAGTGGTTCCCATGGAAGTAGGCCCAACGTGTCATGACACAACGTTCCATGTCCTTGACTTGGACCTTCCATACAACATGCTCTTAGGGCGCCCATGGATCCATGCCATGCAAGTTATTCCATCAACTTTCCATCAGTGCATCAAGTTATGTCATGAAGGTTAGGTGGTTACCATTCTGGGTGACCCGGAACCATTCACACATTGTAGGGCATTGCATAGTTTTTCTCGTGTAGCTTATGAGTGTCCTTCTGCGGATGTAGTTGTCCCCTTACAAAATAGAAGCTATGAAAAATAGATAGATTCAGAGTCCCTCACGCCTTACAATCAAGACTTTCCTTCATTGGTCAACCCATTCTCTTCATGGGAGGCAACATCGGCAAAATATGGCCTAGGTGAGCCATTCACTCTTGAATAGGCTTTGTTAATATCAGACTTATCAATATCCCCCAGAACAAGGGGTAAGCCTTATTTTTAGTTCAAGAGCACTCACGAGCAATGTCCTAAACCATTGGAAAAATTTGTCCATAGTGGTCTCCTATATGAGGAGAAAATGTTAGAGGATCCTACCAGCAGGGTGCCAGAAGGCACCATGGCTTCATGCCATCAAGCACCCCAATACATCAAAGGTCACCACATGATGTTTTTCATGGGCTATAGTGGGTTTGGATGTGGCATTAATGCACAAGGCCAACTAGAGCCTATTCCCATCCCTTATTTTAAGTTTGATAAACATGGCCTTGGGATAAGGCCTCATAATGCTCTACCCTCTGAGAATGACGCCACCTCTTCTGAACATGAGGATGTTTCATCTCATTCTGATAGCGACACAGATTCCCAATGTAGCCTCTACGAGGATCTTGCTTCCATGAACCTATTCCCAAATTCAGCGGTCCTTACCTTATCCGAATCCATCCCCTTAAACAAATATCAAGTAGCCCTTGTATATCCTAAACTTATAGATTGGGATCAACAACTTCACGTGCCCCTAGATTTCTTTGAAAATGATGAGGCATTTGCAGAGTTCATGGGACTCAAGGGATTCTATTCCAGTTGGGGACCACAAGAAAGGATTTGCGATTCAACTAGACACATGTGCATACTTCGGGAAGAAGCAGAGATGTGTGGACGTTTGAATAAGAAGACAGTAAATAAAAGTACAACCACTTCGAGAAACGAAAAATCTCACAAAGTGACATTTTTTTGAAAAAATCATAGATAAACAGAACAAAGAGTCTAAAGATGAAGTGATTTATCCATTTAAAGATGATAATGAGCTACCACAAGAGGTCGATCTTACTCTTCCCCCTAATCCTACATGGATGGAAGATGCTTCTAAAATGCTTGTTGAGGAAACAATCAACGTCAACATTGGCTCAAGAGGAGCAACCTAGAATGATAAATTTGGGGGCTTCACTCTCAGCTCAGAACAAAAGATATTTGTAGAGCTCTTAAAAGAATACGTGGACATATTCGCATGGACATATGCAGATATGTCTGGTTTGGACCCAGAGCTAGTTGTGCACAACCTTATTGTGCACCCAGATGCCAAACCCATCAAGCAAAAGTTGAGAAAGATGCATCCTAAGGTGGCGCTCCTTGTCAAAGAAGAATTGGAAAAGTTGTTAGCTTCGACTTTATTAAACCTATTGACTATTCAAAATGGATCTCTAACATAGTCCCGGTATAGAAAAATCCTGTTGGCATAAGAATCTGCACTAATTTTCGTGACATTAACAAGGCATGTCCTAAGGATGACTTTCCCTACCTAACATTGACATGATAGTTGATTCCACTACTGGTTATGAAATGTTGTCCTTAATGGATGGATTTTTAGGTTATAACTAGATAGGATTGTAGAAGAAGATCAGCATAAAACAACATTCATCACCCCTTGGGAACATTTTGCTACAAATTCATGCCTTTTGGGCTCAAGAATGCTGGGGATACTTATCAGTGGGTCATGATTAAGTTATCTTCCATGATATGATAAGTGACATCATGGAAGACTATGTTGATGACATCCTAGCGAAATCCAAGAGTAGAAGAGAGCACCCTGAAGTACTTGAGGCATATTTTTTAGCGTCTATGGGACTATAAGGTTCACTTGAACCCTAAGAAATGTGTCTTTAGTGTTTTATTAGGAAAGCTCCTAGGGTTCATTGTTTCACAAAGAGGGATTGAAGTGGACCCTACAAAGGTTATGGCTATCACAGAAATGCCACCACCTACCACTCTCAAGCAACTAAGGAGTCTACAAGGGAAAATTTAGGCAATCCGTCGCTTTATTTCACAACTTGCGGATAAGTGCCACCCCTTTACCCATTTTCTCAAGAAAGATGTCACATTCAATTGGGGACCTGACTGTCAAAAGGCCTTTGCGCTACTAAAATAGTACTTGGTCAGCCCACCTGTACTCATGCCACCTACCCCAGGTGAACCTCTCCTCTTATACATTTCCGCTACCCAGTTTGCTATTGGTGCATTGCTTGCCCAATACGACTTAGACCATAAAGAGAGAGCAGTTTACTATCTCAAACACCTTGATCACATATGAGTTGAATTACCCCCAAATAGAAAAGGCCTGCTTGACAGTGTCTTCACATTCCAAAAGCTTTGTCATTATCTCCTGAACAATAAAACCAAACTCATATCCAAAGTTGACCCTCTCAAGTACCTTTTATCCAAACTCGCCCTCACAGTCGAATGGCTAATTAGATCATTCTCCTAAGTGAATTTGATATCGAGTTCGTGAATCAGAAGTCTTTAAAAGGACAGTATATTGGTGACGTTAAGCGAAGCACATCTTCCGGGATGGAACCTTTGTGCCTAGATCTGCTAGATGCATCTATGATGTATATTGAAGAATCCGTAGAATGGCAGGTCCATTTTGATGGATCTTTCACCTTCCATGGATCTCGAAGTAGGAGTGGTCCTCATCACTCCAACAGGTGATGTCATACCAAGAGAATTCCGGTTGGGATTCCCGTGCACAACAAATAATATTGCTTTGAGTACAAGGCGCTCATTCTTTGATCTCAAGCTAGCTATTACTTGGAACATCCAACAACTAAGAGTCATTAGAGACTCTCAACTTATCATTAAACAATTTAAATATGAGAAGCTTATTCCATATAAAAAGATGGTTGAAACCTTGAAGGAATACTTTACACAGATCATATTTGAGCAAAAACCAAGGTCGCACAATAGATCCGCAGATGCTATGGCTACTATTGGGTCTCTGTTATGCATTCCCCCTCAGGAAAGTAAGATGCCTTTCTTTGTAGAGCATTTATAGGTGCCAGCATATGATATGCCAGAGTTGTGTTTAATATGTGAAGTTGTTGGTCCCTTATCCCCCTGGTATGATCCAATATTTCGATACCTACAAGATGACACTTTTCCACCAAACATCACTCATTCTAAAAGAAAGCCCTTATCCGCCGCATAGCCTGTTATACCCTCCTAAGAGGCACCCTTTATCATCATGGCTACGACAGGAATCTGCTTTCACGGTTTGGATGTTGTTGATTCTATCCACGCCATTAAGGAAGTACATGGTGGTATTTGTGGAGTGCACACCAATGGTATGTAGTCTTAGCTAAGAAGCTATTAAGAGTAGGCTATTATTGGCCTACCATGGAATCAGATTGCTGTAACTTTGTAAAGAAGTGTGAACTATGCCAAAATATGGAAACTTGATACACGCACCAAAGCCAAAGACAGGCCTTACAGACCTATTACAACGCCTTGTCCATTCTCTAAATGGGGCCTAGATCTCATAGGGAAGCTCCATCCTTCTTCTTCAGATGGTCATACTCACATCATCACTGCCACCGAGTATTTTACCAAATGGGTAGAGGTTGTCCCTCTTACTTATGTCACCGGTGCACAAATTTCAAAATTCATCATGAACCATCTCATATGCCATTATGGGATCCCTTCAGCCATTGTCACTGATAATGGTAAATCCTTCAAAAAAAAAATGGTTAAAACCTTGTGTCAACACTTCCATATCCAACTCAAGTGGTCAACCCCTATTACCCCCAAGGTAATGGACATGCGGAAGCTACTAATAAAACTCTTGTACTGATTATGGAGAAATGATCATTAAAATCGACCGTAATTGGCACCTACAGATACATCCCACCCTCTGGGCCTATTGTACTTCCATTCACACTCCTACTGGTGTGACCCCATATTCACTCATCTATGGCACTGAAGCCATCATACCTCTGGAAGTGGAGCTTCCTTCCCTAAGAATATCTCTCAGAGACTATCTTGATAAAGATGAGGACTACAAAGTTACTCACCTGATAGAGTTAGAACTATTAGATGAAAAGCGTATTAGAGCACTCAATCACCTAAAAGTCTATCAGAACAGAGTGTCCAGGGATACAACAAACACATCATTCATCGGGAATTTGATGTGGGAGATCTAGTTCTAAAAGAAAATAAGAAGAATATCGTCAAAGATAGAGAAAAGAAAGGTAAGTTTGAGGCTAACTGGCTAGGTCCTTATGTAGTAATTGCAAAATATGGATCAAGAGCTTATAAACTTGCATATTCAGATGGTGAAGAGCTTCCAGAACCTATGAATGCCATGCACCTCAAGTGGTTCTACACTTAAGCATGACAAGAATATTAGATAAGAACTAAAAATAGAAAAACAAAGAAAAAACAAGCAAAAAAATAAAAAATTGAGAAAACAGTAAAGAAAAAGCAAGTCGTCCACATGTGAAAACCATGCAATTGTGGCGCAGTGGGCAGGTCTTTGAGTGAAAACTAGTTTTTGGTGCTCAAGGAAGATTCATCGGATGCACAGTTACTCTTACGTAGGATGGGTAATCATCACCACTTTCTAGATATGACTACCTTTGCTAGGTCTAGGAACCCTACTAAAGCCACCTTTGTCGTACCATGATCTGGCTCATTTGCTCTTATTTGCATGAAGGAAATTACCTTTGCATACTCCCATCTAACGCAACATGCACCTGCCCATTGTCACCTTCTCGTACATACACGTGTGGCATTCTACCTTTTGTATATTCCCACATCACGCTGGGGGCATCCACGCTTCTTTGTTCTTGTACATTACTTTGAGAACATGACCTTAGAAAATACAAAAAACATTTGGAAAAATGATACACAAAAACCTAAACATCTAGGAAAATTTCCTTTTTAGGGATAAAGCTACATTCGTTTCACAACATTATCTTAGGGAAACCTAGACAACAATGAAAATCGTAGCCTTGAAATTTTATCTTTCGAGATAACCCAAAACATTAGAAAATATATCAATGTTGTCCCACAAAAACAAAGTAGTATTTAGGTTTCTTTTAGTTGTTGGTTTGTATAGTCTTGATGTACTTAGCCTGTTGAATTGTTTGTTCTTTGAATGGTTCATTTGCTTATCTTATATTGAATCTTGCTTGATTTGATTGTGTATTGCATTGCATTCATTTAGGAACTTTCATACTTGTAAAATATTATTGTAGGTTTCTTTGTTTGTTGTGTGCATCTATTAGAATTCATTTTACTTGCTTAGATTGGATGCCACTTTAATCTCTTACTAGCATTTGCATGTGTTCGTTTAGTTGTATTTTGTTGTGTTGTTTGTATGTGTATATTTGTTTAGTTTTGTTAACTTTTGCTTGTGTGTTTTGCACAGTTGTTTGTTATCACATCTATCATCTATCATTTCATCACATTTCTAACATCATTCACTACATTATATATACAAAAAATGCTAAGTATTACATCATGCATGTATGCTAAGCTAATCATCACATATCGTATCATCAATGGGGGCAAGAGGGGTTGCGCATAATCACAAATCTATCCCCCACACGAATATCATCTAGTATCATCCCAAGTGCTAGAATAAGAACTTAAAAACATCTCATAAATCTAAAAACATGTGGTGCTATATGCAAATACATCATTAATATGAAAGCATGAAACATACACATTTCTAAATCTAAGGTATGTCACATACATAAAGGAAAGAGAAATCATACATCATAATCAATGCTCGTACAAAGTATAATCACAATATAATATATCAAAATGTCCATATAATACATGTATAACTGTCCAAGTTAGTGCTCAAAATGTACATCACCGATACAATATGCCATCTAAAAAGGGCATGCATAAAAAGAATCGAGCCTTCATCAAGAGGTGTCATCAAAACAATGGTACATACAACTATACATCAAAATCAACCTTCATAAGAGGCATATATACAATACATCTATATAAAAGGAGAAGTAAAGAGCTCAACCACGCTCTCGCCCTTGTCGGGGCTCCCGGGTCCATGACCTGGTGGACGGAAGAGTGGTGGTTGTGATGGACCAGCACCAAGGGTACCACCTTGTTGTCTAGTTGGTTGTTGTCCACTACCACACTCTTTGTAATGGGCTGCCAAACTGATCTAACTAAATGGCCTGATCGCCATGACCTAGAGCCTATCGTACTAACATCTGACTGCTCAAAAGGAACAACCATTTTGCTCTCTACCGTGTCGACTTCCCTAAAATAGGTAGTCCTATAATATAAGGCCTCGCCACCGGATCTCATAGCATCATGTATCAGATCAACATCTCTCGAAGCGATAGCTTCTGTAAGGTGACATCTCGCTCACCTATCAACCTGCCACTATCAGCCTGAGCATGTCTAGAAGCAACGACCTCTCGATCTCTATCTGCAATAATAACCTACACCTGGGCTCATGCCTGATCTCTCTGTATAATGTAGCCCTATGACTGTGCCTGGTGTGGTCCCTCTGAGCAACAACCATCTACACCTTGAGTCTGAGACTAATGTAAAAGGCTCAATATCTGAGCCCCTTGTGCAGCCATCTCACTAATCCGACTCTTGCCATAGGGTACTATCACTGCCCTGGGTGGCTTGTGCTCTAGCTTGATCTCTCTCCACTGTCAAAATCTGCACTTGAGCATGTGCCTGATCTCGCTCTACTATGAGGGCTTGTACCTGTGCCCTAACTTCTCATCTCTCTCCAACCACATGTAACTACATAATAATTGTTGCTCAGTAATTACTGCCAAGGGCATCTAGCTATCCACCATCACCACCACCCCTGGGGCATGAGGTGGCGGGCCTTGCTATGGAAGTACCTGCTAGAGAGGGGTGTATATCCCCATGTTGGAATGCCTACTGGGGAAAATTTATGTCAAATACCCCGAACACTGTCTCATCCTGGGCACGGGGCCTGTCCCTGTGGTTACTTTGTAGTCTTGGACCACCCGTCCCCTGTCCCTGACATAGTGGTATGAGTCGGGCCCACTGTCATCATCATCACTATCCTCACCACTAATGACTCCACCCTCACCACCACTAGGAGGCCCCACTGGAGGAGCTCTCACGCCGACGTTATATGCCACCCTGAAATAGTCAAACAATGTGGAAGCACACCATGATACCATGGCCCATACTTAGGTGTAGTGCTCGGATCTCTAATTTGTCTCAGTGGCACCCACATAACAGGTACCACCTGTCGAAACTGGGTATTGCTCTCTCACAGGGCGATCTCAGTAGATCCATATCAAAGTACTCTCGGGCCTACGGGTGTACTACCTATCTCGGCCCAGAACATCCCGAGTACTACCAAACTACCTCGACACCATCCACCATGTATAAATCTTGCATATAGCTACGATCGCTGGGATAAAATGTTCTACTTGTGGTAGTACTTAGCTCTAAACCATCATCGGGCCACTTTGAAATATCTCATGAACCTCCAAACCATGGAATCCTACTGTAACTCATCAAGCTCATGGTGATAGTGATATGCATCCCCCATATATGGCCACACATCATCCCTGTCAGGGACCCAACCCATCATAGAAGGCTCCTCGGGAGCCGAAATCTCAAAACACATAAGGGTCGACCAATGGCAATGTGGTCCCACACCCAAATTTGAAGCAAGTGAGCTGGTTCTACCATCTTCTAACGGTAGTAGGTAATCAAATGATGGTCCTAATATAGATGTGCCAAAATACACTGACCCCAGCAGTAGGTCTCTCCCTCTACCAAACCGCGTATCACTCCCAGGAGGCCGAGTGGAAATGAAGCACCGGTCTTGTCAAGGAGTAAGACTCCACTGATGAAGGCCATCATATAGACTACTGTTGGTCTAGCTCTAGTCATCAATGTACCATGATAACCTCATGGTCATCCCACGTCGTGGTATCGTTGGGACGCCAAACAAATCTACAATATATTGTTGAATATCAGCCCAACGACTCATAGACTGGATGAGCTGACCCTGAATCAGGACCCGCATAATGTACCACACGTCCTCAAGAGTAATAGTAATCTCCCCGGTCGGGAGCCGAAAGCACTGACTCGCATGTCATCGCTCTGCTATAGTTGTCAGGAGGCCATGATCCAATGTAATCTACGGCATCTCAACCACATGAGCCAATCCCGTAACATATAGGAGGTTGTCCAGGGTCGCTCTATCATCATCATCGAACTGGGCCTCTATCACTACTAGCCAACCATATCGCTCATGAGTCTAGAGGATGGGTAGTATATGCTGCAAACAAGAAAACACACATGTATCAATTGATATTTCTACCTACATCTATCTTATTTCCTGAAAATTTTCATTTTCTTCTAAAAAGTTTGTATTTTTTCTCTCCTTAGCCATTTTTCCAGAAGGATGTTCTCGCTTTTGACATGTGCACACCTCCTCGACACCTACACGCCCATCCAAACGCATACGCGTGCGTGCGTCGTCTCCTCCTCATCTCGAACGCGTCGTGGCCCGTTTGACGGACACACGTCCACGTCCCCTACCACTCTTCTTCCAACGCATACGCTGCATGTATACATTTTTTACGAATACGCATGCACGTAATTTCGAGTTTCGACACATGCTCGTGCGTGCATATGTCAAAATTCTCATACCTAGGCTAAAAAACCCTAAAGAAATGCATTAAATGCATAATTCATAAGGGGGTTAGGCCACTCATGTAGGGTCCATCTGTTGGGTCCCATATGAACTCTCGGATGTGATATGCGCATCTCCTCCTGCTCGGTATTCTGACCATCTCACTCCAAGTCTGTCGCTCTCACTTGCGGGAAAAATTCGTAAGAAATCGGTAGAAATGAGTTGGTCGTGATTGATTTACCCCCAAGTGGGTATATTAGGTTGTCACGATGCCCCAGGGCATGTTTTCTCCGCCGTGATCGTTCTAGCCCTTCTTCTATCCACCGAGATGATTATTTTTCTATTAAAATAATTATTTTTACTCATTTTCACACACTGGGGCGCTTAGTATCACCCTGCGGTCACTTCTTCATTACACTGGAATGATTCACACATATTCTAGGCATCGTTTCTTATCATTTTTCCTTTTTTTTCACATGTCGTAATGATTATTTTTATTAAATAATTATTTTTGGCTTGTAATTCTTCTCGTTGGGCCACTTTTTGTGCTCCTTGGCACCTTTGCCTTTTCCTTTAGCAATTGCACATATTGTTACGAGATCTTTGATCTCTTATACAAATTCTGTCACTCATTCAAAAAAATTTTTTTTTGTAAAACCATTTAAAAAACCAAAAAAATTGAAATACTTCGAAATAGATTAAAACTTGGGTAAACCGTTCATCTACAGCTGAAATTTGTGTCTATCGCATGACACTCATCCTATATCTTGCTAACATTTTTAAATATTTTGAAACAACGACTCGTGAATCATCTAAATCTTCAATCACCTACACAAGCTATCTTTGCTTACTTCATCTGTACTTTGGGGCACTATCAGTTGCCTGGTACTGTTTTCATCGTGCACATTACCTTTTCACTGGACCCAAGTGTCCTCCATCTTTTCCCTTGCATTATACACATTGCTTGGGGCATCATTCTTCACCCTTGTTGTTTATCAGAACATTTGGGACTACATCTCGATAACAAAATATTTGTGCAACTATCTTGAACGTTGTTGGTTTAAGTGTGTGTGATTGTACTTATTTCCCTGTTAAGTGATATTGTTTATTTCTCGTATTGTATTGCATTCGTGTATGTTGCATGAGTTAGTAGTTTTTAGCACAAGATGGTTGTTTGTACCTTGGATTTTCATGTCATTTTACGCTTCCATCATATGCTCACATTTTAATAAGGACCGATGAGGAGGATTCTAAGCATTATGATGATTAAATATTGTTAGCAATTGATTTGTGGATAGCTCAATATCCCTCTTTCTTCTTGTTTCTCATCTTCTCTGTGTAATTTTATTTCTATTACTCTCTTTTTCGATCACGATCGAGTTTCTCGATCACGCCATCGACACTCGAGGGGGCATCCTTCATCCTTCATCTTATTAATTTTTCTTCTACCCTTTAAAAAATTTCTACTCGTTTACGTTTGTCTACTTTATTTGAAGTGACGTGGCTTACGTCACCCCAAAGAGGGGAAAATGTAGACACATGTAGTGTGATCGATGCACTATTATTCTTAATATGACACTAACTATTCTTCCCCTTGTAAATTTACAACACCTCGTTAGTTAGATCTATCTAACTCCCCTCTTATGACACTCTGTTGGTCGTATTTCCTCTTGTAAACTAATTAAATAGGTTATAATAACCTCTTCTTGGCTAATATTCTCTTCTTTACCACCTCTATTAGCTCCCTGGAGTATCAATCCACTTCGTTGGATTGATTAAGTCTTTCGAAACCTAATTTCTCTCTAAATAGGATTAATTATCCTCTAAACACGGTTAATTAAATATTAACCATGGTCAATCTCTTCTAAACACAGTCAAATCTCACTTTGACTTGCTAAAAGTACTTTTGGACTTTTGCATTTGTCCCACATGCACCCAAATCTCCCACTTTCCCAAATGGAAAACTATAAATAGGGCTAGACCCCCTCCCTCATTTCTAAGAATTCTCTCTTCTTCCTAGCACAAACTATAGTATTTTGTTTAGGCTTTAGATTGTAGTTCATTTTCTTCCATTGAGCTATTAGCATTTGCTTTTGTATTTTATAGCACAAATATGGAGTAAAAGGGAAGAACCATTGGCCTTAAAGCCATTAATGGGGAGATCTCTTTCTCTTAAACACAAAATGAATGCTTATATCCTTTTAGGTTCATTATTTCAAGCTTTCAAAGAATAGAGGTTAGTTTCATTTGCTTAGTTTGCTTGTTTACTTCAAATTAATGTATGCAAAGAAGAAACCCTTGCTCATTTCTTATCAGATGGTCCATTGATCAGCTTGTTCAAAGCCTTTGGGGTTTCTTTAGAGATTCTTACCCCAATTCCATGGCTTTTGCAACTTTTCATTGAACACACCTACCATTTAGATCTCCAACCATATCTGAATCAACATAGCCACATAAAGAAATATCCAAACCTTCATAGCATAAGCACATGCTAGATGTCCCTCTCAAATGCCTTAGTATCCATTGGAATTGCTTTCCAACGATCTTTACTTGAATTGGCCATAAATCTACTCTACAACTACCACTACCTACGCAATGTTTGGTCTAGTACAAACCATAGCATACATGAGACTCCCAACTTCTGAAGCATATGGTACTCGTGTCATGTATTTGACCTCCTCATGTGATGAAGGACACTGATATTTGCTTAATTTGAAGTGTCCAGCCATAGGTGTACTTACAGGTTTTGAATTCTACATTTTAAACCTTTCTAACACCTTGTAGATATAATCCTCCTGAGACAAATACAATTTCTTGTTCTTCCTGTCTCTGTGTATTTACATGCCAAGGATTCTTTTTGCAGCTCCTAAATCCTTCATAGAAAATGTGTGAGCTAGCTTTCCCTTAAGCTCACTAATGTCTTACATACTAGATCCTGTAATAAGCATATCATCCACATACAATAGTACAAAATAATATAGCTCCCATTTTCAAGCTTCTTGAAATAAACACAATGATCAGATTCACATCTTAAGTAACCATGCTCATGCATGAAACTATCAAACCTCATGTACCATTGCCTTGGAGCTTGTTTGAGCCCATATAGACTCTTTTTCAACATGCACACTAATTTCTCCTTACCCTTGACTTCATACCCAAGCGGCTACTACATATAAATCTCTTCATCCAAATCACCATGAAGGAAAGCCATCTTCACATCTAGTTGCTCTAAATGCAAATCATGTACTGCAACTAAACTCAATACAATATGTATGGAAGTCATTTTAACAATAGGAGAAAATATTTCACCAAAGTCAATACCTACTTTTTGTGTAAATCCTTTTACTACAAGCCTTGCCTTATACCTTTTATGTCCACCCTCTTCTTCCTTGATCCTGTAAACCCATTTATTCTGCAATGTCCTCTTACTTGCTGACAACTTAACCAAATCCCAAGTCTGGTTTTGTTCCAAGGAGTCCATCTCCTCATCCATGCCATGCTCCCACTGAACATGGGTCTCATCCTACATTACTTCTTCAAAACTTTATGGTTCACCATTATTAGTCAATAATAAATAAGATAGAGAAGGTGTAAATATTTATGGAGGTTTACTTACCCTTTGTGACCTTCTCATAGAAGTTTGGGGTACTGGAGGCTCATTCTGGACCTCTTGGACATTTATTTCCAATTCTAACAGTGGCCGACATCGGTCAATTGTAATCGACGCCGATTCGATAACTGATGTCGGTTTGGCTCTTCTGTAATAGATACCGGTTTAGCTGACCGATGTCTCTCAAGGGTCAACCGACACCGGTTATTGTGTAACCATGTAGGTATGACTTTTAAATCTAAGAGTTCATTTTCATTCACAAAATTCTCAACTAGTTCATCCTTGGGTACCAAAATTTGATCCTGTACATTCTCATTTCATTCCGTTTAATGTCATGACTCTAATGATTTTATAATTCTCTAAATCCTAAAAGCGGAATCGAAATCACCGATCCATAACCAATAAAAGTACATATCTTAGATTTTGCATCCAACTTTTTCTATTTTCTTTATCAATATACACAAAAGCTTCTGAACCAAAAATTTAGAAAAGAAAGATCTACCTCTTTTCCAGGTCAAGCTTCCTTTGGTATTCCTCTATCTATTGAACTTGAAGGCCCATAGTTAATCAAATAAATTGTTGTATCAATCGCCGCCTTAGACTGCAAGGGCAATCCAACATGTATCCTCATACTTCTAGCACATTCTATGATTATCTTGTTCATTCTTTCTGCAACACCATTCTCTTGTGGTGTTCTTGGAACCATCCTTTCTCTACGTACTTCATTCATTGAACAATGATAATTGAAAGCGTTCTTTACATTATTCACTTTGCCATTTTCAGATCTAAGGCACTTTAACTTTGAATTTGATTCATTCTCAATAAGGGATTTCCTTCTTTTAAAAGTCTCATAAACATCATATTTATGTTTAATATAATAAACCCATACCTTTCTTGTAGCATCATCAATGATAAAGTAACATAATACTCGGATCCTCCATGAGAAGCTACCTGGCCGGTCCCCACACATCCGAGTGTAAAATTTCTAATTTCCGCTCCTTCTTAGTTGCCCTAACTTTGAGAAATCTCACTCTCTTTTGTTTTCCAAAGACACAATGCTCACATAAATCAAGATCTAAATCTTTCAAATTTGATAACTTACCCTTAGCCTTTAAGATCTGAATTCATTTTTTAATCATATGGCCCAACCGATTATGACACTTGCATGCATCTGAACCTGAAGTAGATAACACAGAAAAGGAATCAGTAACATAGGTAGATAAATATAATGTTCCTACCTTCTTACCTCTTGCCACAACAAAGGCACCCTTGGTGACTTTCCAAGAGTCTGCTGTGAATGTAACCATGCAACCAACTTCACCTAGTTTCCATGCAGAAATAAGATTCCTCTTGAGGATTGGCACATGCTTCACATCTTTCAATACCCATGTATTTCCATTATGTAATTTTAGATGAACTCCCCTTTACTATTAATACTACAAGGTTCATCATCACCCAAATAAACATGCCCAAAATTGCCCTGGACATAATTTCTAAAATAACCCTTATTAGGGGTTGCATGGAAAGAAGCTCCTGAATCTAAAACCCATGATTCTATTCTATTATCCAAAGAAATAATAAGAACATCTTGCATTACCTCTACTATAATATTTGCCTCTTTATTTGCCTCTTTACCTTTTCTGGGTATTGGTTCTCTTTATCCTTTGACCAACAATCTTTCTTTGCATGTCCTTTCTTTCCACAATTCCAACAGTAATTCCCTTACCTCTGGATTTAGATTTGCCATTCCTTGAATTTGATTTCCCATTATTCTTACTCTTGGATCTCTCCTTCTATCTACCTCTGCTTTCTACATTCAAAGCATTCCTAGATGATGATTCCTCTATATTTTTCCTGCGAATTTCTTCATTCAAGATTATACTAACCACATCATCAAAATTCAAAATAGTATTAGCAGATATTGTATTACTAACAACCATTACCAAGTTATCCCAACTATCAACCAAAGAACATAAGAATAAGAGTGCTTTTACTTCATCATCAAACAAAATATCAACCGATTTTAACTGATTTATAATAGATCGAATCATTCAAATGACTAGATACATATCCACCTTCATACATCTTAGAACTAAATAGTTTCTTCATCAAATAAATTTTATTTAAAGCACTAGGTTTTTCATATAAATTAGCAAGAGATTTCATTAACTCTCTTCAGTAGATGTTGTACAGTAATATTAGAATCCATAGATACTACCATGCTCAATCTTATAGATCCCAAAGCCTTTCTTTCAAGAATCTTTTATTCTTCATCAGTCATCTTCGTAGGTCTAGACTTTTCATCCAACGGTAAGTACAAATATCTTTGATATAGATAATCCTCAATCTACATCTTCCATAATTGATAATTTCAGTTGTCAAACTTCTCTACCTTGTATTTATTTTCTTCTGCCATTGTTGTAGCTCCCACTCAATCAAAAAACCCTCTTTGAGTAAATATGTTAACATATAAAACCCTCAAACAAAGCTCGATACCAAATACGAGTTGTTGGGGTTAGCATAAGGTTGTACATATAATATATCGAGATGTAAGCATACATGTAATAAAAGTGGATATTCTACCAAAAGAAATATAAAAAACAAGAGATATAAATCAACATCGTTTAACGTGGTTCACCCAAAGGTGGGCTACATCCACTAAGAAACAAGCCAATCTATTATCCAAAGCTTTTAGAAGATATATAATTGAAGATCTATAATCTTCCACACCTCTCACGATGTACAATACTTTCTTTCTCTCAAGCTTCTCCTTCTTCTCCAAGAATTCTCTCTGTCACAATTATTTCTACGGAATCATCAACTCTTACAATCCTTACTTCTAAACCTTAGCTTTTATGCTTATAAATACCTTATAAAAACTTACGACACTTAGCCATGTAATTACAATCAATAGATTTGCTTTAATACTAAATTAGATCTAATTCCCGTGAGTTAAATAAAACACCCACACATAGGTAACCAATGTCGGTTAGTCCTAACCGATGTCGGTTCCTACTTGTCCGCCGATGCTTAGTCATAGGCGATCGATGCCGAGTCCCTTAATAATTGATGTCGGTCCCTTCATAACTGATGCCAATTACTGTGTTTTCCATCAAGTTTAATATAACATGCTAAACTAAAGTAATTGAGCTCCACAACTCAACACTTTGCTCTGTTGTCGATTCAAGGAAGATTAACAAATCAAGATAGTAAATAACCTTTGTACTTCATGCCACAACTTTCTCTTTCACTTTACATCTCTCTTGTCTAGGATTGTACAGAGGGTCGGGATGCGGGTCCGATCTTGGCCAATATGTACATTCCTACCCTTTTACATTTTATGACTATATTTTTGATGTGAATATCCTTATTGGGTTACTTTATCTTCTTAGGGTTGGCTTTATTAGAGTATTTCGCCTATAGAATGCTATATAAGCAAGTTCACTTTTACAATCTCATATTGCAAATATAATTCCCAAAACACTCAAGGTTTTCCTAAATCTACCCAAATCAATTGCACAACAATTAAAGCAACCCCTATTACGTGTCTGAGAAGGTCTCAATCGGGTCAAAGTGTCTAACTTCCTCCATTCCCAAGCATGTAAAGATCATAAAGTGATTCCTTAGAAAGAACAAAGTTACTCCAAGCATTGTTAGAGGGTTTCAAGAAACAAAAGGTTAGGTCACATAATTGAGACACGCCGCATCACAAAGTGCTACTATGTTGGGTAAATTTTATACTATATAGTTATCCCATTATCTTGGTGTCAAGTGACATGAGGGCACACCTAAGGGATTAGATAGTTTGTACTCATGCTTTCAAAATTACTTAGAAAGCTACATGAGGCTTTATCCCATAACAAGTGCATGTAGTGCAACACTTGGATAGTTTAACAATTGGGGTTGACTACCAAGGTTAGTCCAACCTCACCACACACATACATTTTCTCCTCTTAGTTTGTTAATGCTTTGATGAAGTGTTCTACGGGTTTACATGGTTTCTACTTTGTTATAGGATATTATAGGTCATCTCAAAGTTTTTCAAGTGAGAGTGACATACAACAAAGGTCATTTATAGGAAAGTGAAACAGATAGGAAGTTTAAGACCCAAACTTTCGAAGGGTCTAAGGTTATACATATGTTATGATCCGCATGTGTAAATTTCACTAATGCCTCGAGGTTTTGGTGTAACAGTTCATTAAATTTGGTATCAGAGTGACCACCCAAGTTCGAGTCTTGACACGGGTGGCTACATTGGCATTGCAGTGTTCACCTGGGGCTTGTATAGGGTAGGGCATGGTCCCGCTATACGTGTGCAAATCCAGCTCAAGGTCTAGGCTATGGAAGCGTGGTGGGATGTTATGATCCTCATGTGTAAATTTCACTAATGCCTCGAGGTTTTGGTGTAACTGTTCATCACAACATATCTAGGTCATGACCATACATTTCCAATCGGAATTGTACATTAGTTGTATTGTCCTATCTCTTTCGCTTTTAGTTCCATAACTTACACTCAATCATTCCCAGGACTCGTATCTACCTTTTCCACCTATATGAATATTAGAATCATCTTTGTTATGACCTATACAACTAAGTCTCTTTCTCTTATAAATTTGAGCAATTACTTATTGTTTTTTCAATTATTGCAAGTGTTAATGCATTATTATGGTTGTGAATGGTTAATGGTGAATTAATTAGATCAAAATTATCCCCTGTACAAACCCTCACATCCTCTTTATTGTTGTGTACTTTCCATAACATATATTTCATTAGGGTGTAAAGATTTGGTGAACCTAACTCTCGAATCGAATCTATTTCTTAGACCCTAATGGCCCTAGGGTTTATGATTGATGGTTTTGTGTGTTATAATTCCAAATATTGTGGATCATTATTGTTATCTCTATCTCAAGCCAAAGGTTTCTCGTCCTTACTATGGTAGAAGTTATTCTCCCTCTAACTATGTCCACACTTCTCCTTTATGTGAGGATGGGGAACTATTTGTTGATTCTACATTTATTAACACTTTAGACAACGTAAAAATACATGTTTATTCCTAGTCTGTCCTCAAGTTATTCACATCCCCTTTAGAATTAATTAATTAAATTGATTAATTCATATTTTGAGTATTTATCCCTTTTAGATTTAATTCAATTAAATCTATCATATTCCTTTAGAATTAATTAAATTAATTCTAATTACACTTAAGCTATACTCCTACCCCCTTTAGCTAATTTAATTAAACATTTATTTAATTAAATGGTTAATTATCCTCTTAACTCGTAACTAATTAAATTAGTTATTTAAATATAAATAATTCTATTTATCTACTTAGACTCCACTCGACTTTACTTCTAGAATCTTACAAAGGTGGGGGCAACAAAGTTGCATGTACAACCAAACATTCAAACCTGTATAAAATCCAAACATTCATTACCCCTGCAAAGTTGTAACCACATAGACCAAATCTAATGGTTATTTCAAGAAATTACAATTATGAACCTGTAACCCATTCAAACCTTGATTCAATATTTGATGCCCTCATAGCTCAACTATAACCACAAATGACGACTAGGCTCTTGAGTGTTATGATTCTTTTCCATTGTTACTTACCTTGATAGAGTCTAAAATGTTAATCATAGGGTTAAAACATGAAATCTATGCAAATTAAGTTCTTAAACTTGGTTTATCACCTAAACACACTTCTTACACACTCACCAAGCTGATGAAACAAGTATCAAAGACAAAGCATGCCTACAACCAAGATATTGCTCTTGAACTAGGGCTAATGCCTTTAACCCTTCTCAAAGTGTTTTTCATGCTTAAAATCCATCAGGCATATGATATTTTAGTTTTAAGACCTGATTTAGATACCCATTTGGGGCCTTTAAAACATATGTAAAAATCAATTATAGTTACTTTATATGGAACATGAGAAATTATACCTAGTCTTAGCCTAATTAGGCCTATTCACTATGCCACCTTGTAGCAACAAAGTTCTATAGGATGTAACTCACCATAAATCATATTGGATCATCTCATGCATGTCTTCATGATGCCCTAACATTGATCTCAGATCACCGACCTCTAGATCCACCTAACTTACATTCAATTCCTCCTTCACTTCACTGTTTTTCACTCCTAGATCTGAAAATTTATGTCATTAATAACTCCTTCCACACGTGCAACCAAGGGCTGAAATTTTACAGGCTTGTTCCACTAATAGGGGTAGAAATATGTTCCAAATTTGGGCAATTTTCACTAGGTATAAATTTTTTTATTGCTTGCCCTAGTTTGGGCCCTAATACACTAAATCGCTTATAAAATCCTTAATACTCACTTTAAAAACTATAAATAAATTCTAGTGTACTTGTGTTAGCCTCCTCTAATTTTTTTCTTACCGAAAAAAGAAATGAGTCTTCTAAAACTGATTGTCAAAATTCTCCTTATTGCCTGTCACACACAATCCTAGAAAACACAAGAAAATACATATAAAACAAGGAGATTTTCACACCAAATCTTCATCAACATTCTATTAATCAAATACATGATAATTAAATTGATTTCCACTATCTATTTTCTACTTGAGCTTGAATTCCCACAAAATATACATTCATTTTCCTAGATTGACACTTCTAATGGTGTTCTAGATGTTCTCAACTACCCCTATGAAAGTCTTTGATTGGTGTTTTGACCTTCTTGATGACTTGCAAGCACTTTTACATCTTTATTGACACCTTCTAAGGTCCATTATAAATGGCATACCAATCCTTTATAAATCACCCTTAGAATTTTTGTGTAATTGCAACCAACTTTTGCCAAAATTGCCATCTACATCCTCATGTCTATCTTTGCTCGTAGCATTATCGTTCCTTCATTTGGAGACTAATTTAGAGCATCCAAAATCCAACAACTACAAGATTCTACAAGTTTAATACTTCAGCAATCTTATCATTGAGGTTTACAAGGAAGAGCTTGGAGAAAGGTTTGTTGTCTTTATTTGTTTATCTTTCACTTCGCTAAGTTTTTAAATACATACATTCTGACACGTTTGGTGGGATACCCACACCTATTTAATCATTTTTAGTTTACATTTTAGTAATCTAATCATTTATGTGTTTTTCCTTATGTGATTCTAACCTTGTTGTTCAAGTTTCAAGCTTTCAGGTGCAACAAAGAAGGAGAAAATCCAAAAAAACTAGGTTTCTAGTTGTTTTTGCTACATTCTATTCACTCCCGATTCCATACACTAGAGTTTCACATGATTTACACTAGTGTGCATGTGTATGCACTAGCATCTCTGTGAACGTGTTTCCGTATCGATGTGTGCACTAGCGTGCTCATCCACATGCTAACATTAGATAAAAATTTCCATTACATGCGCCTATGTTATATTGCACGTGTTTACGTTCCATTGCATGTGTTTATGTTCTTATACATGCGCTAGTGTAACCTATTAACACTAGTGCATTCAAGTGCATTCAAGTGCATGCACTAGCATGATCTGAATGTTTTTTTAATTTTTGTATTTTCATGTGCAAGTTTAGTCTCTTTTAAACTTTGTTTTAAGGTTGTTTCTAATTCATTTCCTACAGGATTATTATAGCTAATTACTTTAAGTTTTTATTTTGTTATTTACTTACATTTTTTCTAATCACAATAAGCTATTTTCTCACACTTCTATAAGTGATCTTGAAAATCATAAACATGAGTTTGTTTTTGTGTTTTCTCTCGTGTGTTTACCTCAGGAAAACTTCTAACTCATTACTTGCAGGGCCATCTCTATGAAGATTGCTTTGTAAATCAAAACTACTAATTGTAAGTTACCTTGTTTATGGGTCAAACAAAATTTATCACTCTTTTTATTAATTTTTTTATAAAACTCTCTTTAATTAATTTTTTGGAGACAAGTTTATTCCCCCTTCGACTATAACTATGGGAAGTGCATGGCTAGGGAAAAATCTCATTGTGAGGAGCACCATAGGAATCCCAAAGTAGTTGGCGCCTTAAAGGTAACTCCCGACCAACGAAACAAGAACCCCACCCACTTGACTAGTATGCATTTGTGAGAGATTAGAGTCAAAGTTATCCATAGTGGTGACCCGGTTTGATCCTTTGAGTGGAGTAAAATCTAGCTTATTATATCAAGAGGGGTAAAGTAAAGCCAACAACTAACAATAGTATACCATGCTCACTCGGTTAATATTTTGGAATTTAGGGAGAGAACTCTTTTCTAGGAAGCCACTCCTTGACCAAGCTAACTTAATTTTAGAGGCCCTCCTTCCATAACATCTTTTTCGTCTATTTTTATGTATTAGTGAGTTTGTGTTCCACACTCATATCATACACTCTCCATCATCATCTCTTTTTGAATCCTCCAAATATCCTTCATTTGGATTTTTCATCTCGAGTTCATTTTTACCTTAGCCTTAAATATTTGGATTCCTTCCCCAAAGTTTAAGTAACTTCTTCCCATCAAAGTTAAGCCTTGAGTTATTACCCTCTTCCATTCTAGAATTCACTTTGCTAGAGGTTGAGTAAGTTCAATATTTCTTGCCCCTCTTCCATCTTAGCATTCACTTTGCTAAGGGTTGAGAAAAACCCAATATTCATTGCTAAATCTCTTCCATCTTAACATTCAACTTGTTAAGAGTCGAGAAACTTTGATCTTCAATCTCTTCCATCTTAGCATTCACTTTGCTAAGGGTTGAGTGCTCAATCACACCTTTCTTCATTCCCCCTCTTTCAAAAATGGTGGGAACAAGACATTGAGATTATAATATTTTTGGAAGATGAGATAGAAATCCTTTCCATCTTAGTTCCAATGAAGACGGTGAAGACCAACTTGAGAGCCAACAAAATAACATCTCTTTCAAAGAACAAGTAAAAGTCAAAAACATTTTGAGAAAAATAAAGACCAACTTTTACTCTGTCTCCTCAAAATGGGAGAAAAATACCTTTAGATTTTGATGATGACATTTTGAAAAACCTACGAGGTCAACCCGAGCAAATAAATAATACACAACCTTAATCTAATAACCACGATGACATCGGACCAAGTAAAATGAGTGTTAATGATAAAGGCAAATCTAGTGCTTCGATCCTCGAGTTAATTGATCCTTGACCAATCAAATCAATGCAATGGTAAAAAAATTGGCTCTAATATCTTCTAAAGTCACTAATGACACCAACGATAAAGAATCAAAGAGGAAAAGTGACGATACATCGAAAAATATATCTTGAAAGCATAACGTGAAAACCAATCTAATCGGTTCAAAATTGACACATCCCACAAACTAATTCACCATTTTCTCAAGAATGGAAAATGATGAAGGATACAATTTTGAGCATGTGAAAAAAACATAAACAATTCAATTTCGATGAACTATGTACTTACCCTTTTAACAAGGGCATCTTACGCATACCCTTCCCAAGATATTTTGAGAAACCCAAATTTTACAAATACAACTCTGGCAAAAACAATCCATGAGAGCATATTAAAGAATTATCCATGGCATGCTAAGAAGTGACATACAATGATATCTTTCAATTGCACCAATTTCCTATAAGTATAGGAGGAAAAGCCTTGGATTGGTTCTTACACCTTCCAAAGGGATCGATAACCACTTTCATGGACCTCTTGGAGAAGTTTATCAAACACTTTTCCTTTAACCTCGACTCAAAAATAACAATGATGGATTTGTGTAATGCAAAATAATAAACCAATGAAATCTTTGCACAATTCTTACAATAGTGGAGAGGAATCGCAAGCCACTTCCCATGTTCCATTCTAGAGAAGTAGTTAGTTAGTATCTTTGTGTCAAATCTTAATAATGAGTTGTCCTTTCACATGTAGATGCACTGCCTCAATAAATTTGAGGAAGTTATAAAGAAAGGGACTCAAATAGAAAATGCCCTCATTGTAAAAGGCTTAATTAAGCCTCATTCTAAGGATAATAATCACACCAATACTAACAATAATAACAATAATCATCATGATAAACCTAAACATGTCAATAGGAATTGTAATGTTGTTAATGATGGTGTCATTGATAATCACAATGTGCACAACATACAAAATAGTCAACCAAAACAAAACAAATCAAAATAAGCCATCATTATTCAAAGTAGAGAGGATCTTGTATGACTGAAAATCAACACATGAATTTCAGGCACACTCGACCTCCCGAGGTCCTGCCGGAACAATCGATGTGGAATGGATAGATGGCTATGTGGAATATATATAAGGTGAAATGGGAAAAATATGGATAAAGGAAAATCAAGGAAATCTAATGTCTTATACGAGACATTAATGGAATGTGCCTGCCTAAGGCAATGAAAGCTTGTCTTACTGCGTGGGAAAAATGGAACGGTCAGGATGATGGTGGCGCGTAAATGATGATCAATGTATGAATCACAAATTTTTTTGGCAATGGGTTATGATAGGTGGGGAAATTTTCCTTCACTTGCCTCGTATAAATTTCTAGACAAGGTCATGGAAATACTAGAGGAAACATATGAATAGGACAAGTGAGTGGGTTATGGGCACTAGTTTCATCCAGTTGGTTCTGCTTAGAATTTGTAGAATTTTTCAGCTTCTTCATTAAGGATGTTTAACTATGATATGATGACAAGTGGAAGTGGTGAGGATTGGAAAACCAAGATCCTAAGGCTTATATCAACGTCTGTCTCTAAGTAGGTTGTGTTCAACTACGAGACTCGGGGATCCTATACTTCGTCTCTTGGTTATTATGGTTGTTTAATGGTCATATGGGATGTGTGAATAGATAACTATGGTGAATGGATAGAAATACATGGAAATGGATGAAAATGTCGACAAGTGATCAATGCAACCTATGGCCAGGCTTATTTTCCCAAAACTCGTAAGCTCTATCGCCTTCGATGTTTAAATCCCTCAAATGTGTAGTGATGGTAGGTAGTTCAAGTGGTTCGAAGATGTGAAATTAGAGGCCTTGGTCAATGTCTAATAATGGTGCTAACAAGTTTGTTTGTGATGCTAATTGTTCAAAAACCTAATCTTTGGGCTCTCTAGGACCCGAAATGGTCATGTAGGATGTGTACTCAATTAATCTAATACAAGAAAACAAACTAATTAAATAAAGGGAATCTAATCTATGTTTTTGTGCTTTTTCAATTAAATAAAGGAAATACAATAATAAACAACAATCTAATTAAATTAAACTAATTTTTTGATTTTATACTTTTTGGAAAATGACAAGAAATACAATACTATTAATAAATCTAAACAAATAAATAATTAGATGTGACTATTTATCTGTGCTGAGTGAATCTAGACTATTCTAAATAAACAAAGATTTTCCAAATTATAATTGTGGATCTAAATCCTTTGTTCCACCTCAGAGACACATGAAGAAGTAAAAGCTTCTCAGAAGCACTTCTTCCCTGAAACTTCCCGATAGAAGTAAAGAAGGATTCAATGGAGATTGCAAATTGAAATGGAATTGTAATTGATTTAAAAAAATGCATAAGATTTCCTCCAGACAAACTTCCCTTACAAACCCAAAGGGATAGGTAGGGAAGCAATCTATCACCAGAAGCTTTGTGCAGACAAAATGAAAGCTACAATAATTACTTAACTATTGCAATGATTTAACTACTCTAGTCAATATTGTGCATACAAATTAAATAAAGAAATCAAGAAAGCTTAAGGAAATCTAAGTACATCCCCAACCTAGAATTTACAAAATAATGGCAAAGCCAGTGATGGTTTACTCTGATATCCCCTCAGTTTCTTTTCCAACTTAGTGCTCAAGTGAATCCAGGGAACTATGTTGGGTAATGTAGAAGAAACAATGAAGAAGTGTTGGAGCAGTGGTGGCTTACAAACTTTCTAGTAGCAATGTAGGTAGGAGAATAACAATGCAAGAGAACTGGCTTGATTGTGTATTTCCTAGCAAGATTACGACAACATAATGATGTAATTCACAACAAAAATCTCCAACCAATGCTTCGAATAGAAGCTTGGTTCTTATAGAAAAATGGTGGGAAATGGTCTAAGCCATTTGGCAGCCAAAGGATGCCACATCACAACAAGAAGGGGAGTTAAATCCAATTATTCATTAGGGAAAGAAGGGGAAGTTGGTACGTATCCATCAAGCCTACAAATAACCAATTTGACCAAGAAATGTGTGCTAAAATCATGTTTGAAGAAATGACATGCATTTAGAAGGTGCCAAAGAAGATTTTGGAAAACTGCATGCAAATGCCGGTGCAGGTAGAGGGGCGCCCACAACCATTGAGGTGGTTATACAACTACCACCGAGGAAGACCGGGTGGTTGCGTAATGCCGCAACATTTATGTAACTTAAGGCCAAAAACTTAGGAAACCATGCGAAAGAGATAAAAGAAGGCAAGAAAAGCATGAAATGGTTAAGGGAAGCATTCTAAGCCACAAATATACATTGCAAGTGGGAAATAGGACTCGAACACCATTGGAAAATATAATAATCATCATAGGGTACTTTGAACCGTTTCCAACAATGTAGCACGTGTAAAATTGGGTGCGTACAACTCCCCCTCCTCGTGATAAAAATGAGGATAATTTACAGCATTGGGAGAGACCCTTTTGAGTGTCTTACACCAACTGATAAGTGCCAATATGGTCACTTACCCTATCACAAAACACTTAGTTGAAGGGGAACCTAAACCTTCTTGGTATAAACCCAATACATATTGTAATTTTCATCGCATTGATGGTCATCAAACATATAGATGTGTACGACTTCGTCATTATGTCTAGGACCTCATTGATAACGGAGACATAGCGGTTGAAGACCCAACACCAAATAAAACACCCAATGATAATCTAAAGGTGTTTTCCAATCTGCCCCAAACATGGTACAAATAACAAAGCTATCGAATAGGGCCAATCTTCAAACAACATTGATTTCAAGTCGATAATTTCATTTGTTGAAGAAATGCCTCCTATCATTGCCACCATGAATTTCCAAGCTCGAGAATTATGTGGCAGCCACATGATAGAATAACTTTGGATGCCCAAAACAATGTAACCATCCACTTCATCCATTGAGCCCAGCATTAAATTCTATGGCTCCAAATAACCTAAAGTCAACATCTAATGCCAAACCTTCCCTTCGGATCCATATGACCTAGTTAAAAATTAACAATGACACTTACAGATATCTCCCTCATGGAGTTATTGAAAGCATCACCTAACTTTCAAGATATTCTTGCTTGTGCTCTTTAAGAGGCATGTGTTCTTGAGAATCTTAACATTCAACAATTCCAAGCCTTAATTATTAATATTTCACCAACCAATCCCATACTATCATTTGGTCCTCAACACTTGCTAAATCCAAACCTATAAAACAACAACTCTTTGTATATCAAAGCATATATTACTAACCACAAGTTTAAAAGAGTTATAATTGATAATGAAGCAATATTAAACATTTGTTCTATAAATTTTTTGAGATGTCTTGATCACCCGGAGGCTAGTTTGGGAGCTAACATTTTAACCATTTGTGGTTATGATAATAGTGAATGAAAATCCTTTGGAATGATCACCTTGCCTATACAAGTGGGCTCACGGATGCTTGAAACCATCTACCACGTTTTTGATGTCGAGACCTCATACAATGTCCTCTTAGGTTGACCATGGATACATGTGATGCAAATTGTGCCCTCTTTTTTCACTAGTGCATTAAATTTCCACATGATGGTAAGATTATACCTTCTTGTTGATTTTGAACCTTATGAGTATTGTAAAATTTTGGAGGCCAAATATAACCATACAAACTATTGTCCTTCTATGGACAGATCCGTTGAGCCTCACATCATCCATGTTGTTGGTAAAAGAATTGATCTCGACAATCTGAATACACCCTTGAAAATGATTTCCACATTGGAAAACTTCCATTGTCCCCACACAACTATGGACGACCCCAATGCCCCCACTTGAAAGAAGATTCAGTTTATCACCTTGGTAAAACTCTTTGGAGGTGATATGGACTTTTGGAGGATGAATACATTCGTGGTTTCAATGAATTTATGGTATACAAAGATCGATGGATGATTGTTATGAATCAACAAACTATGTCAAATCCCATAAGATGATGAAGAACATGAATTGGAAAGGTAAAGGACTTGGCCCACAAGCACAAGGTCACTTTAAACTAGTAATAAATAAAGAAAATCTATATTATTATGGTTTAGGGTTTGAAACTTTTTAAAAAAGGCATGTAATATTTGAAATAATAACTAGTGAAGAGGACATTGAATTCAAAGTTGAGACTGGTTCCACATATAGCCTCTTCGAAGACCTAGTATGAAACCACCCTTTGCCTTGAAAACCTATCCATTCACACCCTTGATATCATTTACCCATCTCTTACCTAAGCATGACCAACAATTTCATATCTTCATGGACCTCTTTCAAAATGATGAGGTCATCCAACAATTCATCGGGACTCGGGACCTTATTCCCTTATCATAGCATAAGAAGGGCGTGAATATAAACCTCAATGCTTCTTCTTACTTTTGTGAGGATTTTGAGTGCTCTAGTCTACCAAAATTCAAAAAGAAAACAAAAATGGAAAAAGAACAATATAATCTTGCATAGTGAAAACCTTGCCGAGGCATTGTGTGAGAAGCAAAAAATGAAAAAATTGAAAAATAAACAAAATGACAAGGACACATCTCCTAGTGAAAACATTTACGAGGCACCAGAGAGAGGAGACTCAATCCTAGATAAATCAAATGAACTGCATAAGCTTGCAACATCATGATTTAACAAAAATAGAATTTTATTAAACCATATATATTACATAGTAACATATGTAACAATGATATATAGTTGTTAGAATATATATGCTACAAGAAATGAGCTAGATAAACATGAAACCCTAAGTTTAAGAGATGGAAAAAATGAATTAGTTGATTTACACCTTATGTCGGAATTTGTGTAGATTGAGAAATTGACAAAAAAATAGATCGTATTGTTGCAACTGTGTTGTGCAATAAATTATGGAACCTGTTGGATAAGCCTGAACTAGGGTGCCTAGGCTAGGGAAATGACACCTAGGCACTAGATACCTCTATTGGGTGTGTGTGACTATGCAAGAGCTCAAAACTTGGTTTTTATGGTGTCGCAAGATGGTTACTGATAGTCGTTATTGGTCACCTGTATGTGGCACTATGATCACAAAATTTTCCTGTAACTTGCAAAAAGATAATGACCTTCAAAACCCTCAAACTAAATCAAATCCGAAAAAGAAAAGATGTAATATGGGGAGTCGGGCTAACTGTGATAGTCACCGAATGAGTGAACTTATGATCGAGAGCTATACTACATGTCGACTCCATGAAGTTATTGTGCGTGTGTGAAAGAATGATGCCCTAGGAAGCCCTTGTGCAAGTGCACTTGATAGTGGGCTACAGCTAGATGTACCAATGTAAATAGATGTGTGGATAAAAAATGAACTTCTCCTTTCTATGAAGTGTATGTAGAAAATGTAGTCCCATGTCCCTTGTATGGATACTAGATGGATGCCTTTGACACTCATATATGCCTTTAGATGCAAAATTAGGTAATGATAATAGATGATTAGAGCTTAATAACTTATTTTGATTACATAACATTGTATTTATATGATTCCCTTGGTTGAATTTTGTAATTTGAATTGGAAGGTGACCCATAAGAAAATAAGATGCCCAAAAGATAAAAGAGGCCCAAAAGAGGCAAGTAAGATAGAAAGAGGTCGGGGTGCCCAAAGGGGATGAGGGCACCAGGGAATTGGTGTCCTAGTTGGGCATTGGTATCTAGAGTCCCGAAGATAAAGAAATAAAGTTTAGGCTGGGATGTGGGGTGTGTAAGACCAAAGAGAAAGTAATAAAGATAGAAAAGAGGCCAAAGATAGTTGTCAATTACTAGTTTTCTCGCTTAGGAATCATATAAATGTAAGTATGTTGTTAGGACCTAGAAATGTACCCAAGTGCGTGATTTTGTGTCTACATTTGCCCCCACTTTATGTTGTTGAGTGAATACTCGATAACATAAAGTAGTTAGAAGATGCGTACCTTTTGTTCCTTGTAGATTGATGGCGAAAGTGTGCCGAGTAGACAAGTGAAAGTGTGAAGTGATAAAAATGAAGCATGGAAGCTAAGAAAGAGAAAGTGACCCTAGGGGTGAAGCATATGGTTTTATACCATGTTGTACTTATTATTGTGCTCATTGTATGGTTGCTTCTTGTTGCGTATTAAGGAAATTCTTGCAAAAGAAGATTGAAAGAGTAGTCAAAGTCATGCATTATGAAAACTCTTGCAAAAGTATGTAAAAGTGTAAAATTAGTAAAAGGAAAGTGTGCACCTAATGAACATGAGTGTAAAAGGATAGAAAGATGTCCTGAAATGTTGTAGAAGAGTGAGTGTTTTGGGTGATCTCATGCTAGACTTGATTTTTTTGGGCAATCTCGCGCCATGATAGAAGAGTGTTAGGAGAGAGGTCTAGTGTTACTCTCCTTCCATGACTACTTCCCGAATTATACACCACTACATATGGTGTGATCTTGTTTTCTTTCATGTTTAGTTTCATGATTAGTTCCTTATTGTAATGAATTATAATAGAGAGAAAATGCATTTTACTTTAGAGAGACTGTGTACCTCGTAATATGAAAATTGTTCGTGAACTGTGTTGAACTTAGAAAGTAATTATATCTGCCCCTAGTCATAGGCACCCAGAAAGCTTAGGATCACCTAGGGGCCAAAGCTGTATCTATGCACTAGTGTCTATGTTGAATTGAGCACCCAAGTCAGATTCTCGTTGTTCGTAACTCTAACTTTGTTATGTTCTTGTACTGTGCAAGCTTGTATTGTAGCTCTGAGGTGTTGTATGGGTGACTGATTCACTCAATGTATGCCCCCTTGTTTGGGGTGCATGTGATGTTGCTAGGAGTATGCAACCCAAAAATAGGCCTTGATTTTGATCTAAAACTGATACCTATAGGGAGTAGGGGATGTGCATGGTAGAAACCAAGGCACATGTAAACATAATGGCTAGATACATGTGTTAGTAGAAAAAGTTACAAACATGCAATAAGAGACAATGTAAACACGCAATAATGCGGTAAAGTAGACTATGAAAAGTGGGTTGTATACATGGGACATCACTCACAATGTCACAAGACAATCAGGGCTGAAGAAACACCAAAAGCATACAATGTGCATAAAAACAAAGGGCATATCCCGAAATAATAACATATAATGACAAACAATGACAAGTAAAGAGAATCGGATAGCCATGGTGGCCAATAGTCCTCAGCAAAGAAAATTCTCTACGAGAAGCACCCATTAACATGTTAGAAAGATAAAAAGTATGTCAAGGCATGTATGTATCAATGTAAAGTGATGTGCTTGACAAGAATATGAAGTAATATGTAATGAAATAATAACACATATGATGTGGAAGAATAATAAATGTAGATGCCCCTAGGAGCCTCGATGGGACTGGTAAGAGGTACAATGCAAAACATCATTATTACAAGTAAAGATATGTAGGAAGTCTACATTCACAACTAAAGACCAAGTGAACACGCATATGCATATAGAAAAGATAATTGACATACTATGTATCTGTCTAACATGTGAAACAAAGTGTACATGTAAGCATAAATAAGTAAGAATAAATGCAACCAAGATATGCAGTATGATGTGAATAAGTGTGACAGGATGGAATACAAAGTGTAAAGGTGATAAGGGCAATGTGCCCCCTAACAAATGTGAATGAGAATGGGATGAGGTTCATTTATAAAAGACCACTCGACAGTCAAGAATGAACCACAAAACAAGAGTGTGTCATTGGAAAATGGTTTGAAATTATGCACTAGAAAGATAGATCATGAAGCATAGAGTGTGAATAGTAAATGGGGTGAGGTTCATTTCAGATTTAGACCCTCAGTAGTCAAGTATGAACCATAGAAATAGAGTGCATCATAGGGTAGTATGTTGTGTGAGAATGAAATGCTAGAAAGATGTATCATTTGGAGTGTGTGAGGTTCATAGAGGCATTGTGCCCTCAATAGTTGAGTGTGAACCTTAGCACAAGAGTGAGTCATAGGGTAATGTCGATACAAAGTGTATCAAGTTGTGTAAGATACCTTAGAAATTTTTAGATATGAAACACAAAGCATAATAGTAGAAATGATAGACACATGACGATGCTTGGGGGGGGAGAATGAGGATGATGCCCCCAATTTTATGATGATGAGTAAGTTATCTGATGAAAGTGAAGGACAAGAGTCTTTCACCCAATGTCTGAGGAGATAAAGGCGTGTGACCATGCTCTAAGATTAGTGGTGTATGAGAATGACAATGTATATGTGAAGGAATCTTAGGTAGTAAACACCTATGGGAAGGAGACCTAGGAGGTGATGAGCACCTATGTGAAGAAGACACCGGGAGGTGAAGGAAGTAGTGAATTCCTATGTGATGGAGACCTAAGAGGTGATGAGAGAAAGACCATGCCATGGTGGTAGAGTCTCGAGATGTGTTCTAACCATCAATGTAAGGATTATGTTGTTTGACAAAATGAATTGGAAACAAAAGTGGAGTAGGGTGGGGATGGATCTTGAATGGTGGTAGCTTATGTGGGATTGATAACATTATAGAAGACTTGAGAGAAGGAGGGGTTGGAATGATTTTGAGAGAAAGTTGCTTAGTTGGAGTTGGTAAAGCAGTAGAAGATTTGAGAGGAGGAGGAGGAGGAGTTAGTGAAGTTGCGACATTGGTTGGATAGGTGGCTCTTGACTTACTAGAAAGAAGGAACATTAGTAATTATGGAATGATGCTCACTAGACATAGATGGATCAGATTTAGGAACCCAATGGGATTTAGCAATTGGAGATGAACATGTAGCAACATTTTGTGTAGCAAATGAAATGAGACCATAATTCTTAAGATGGCTAATTTACATTTTAGAGCAAAGAAATCATTATCATTATGTCCATTAATTCGATGATAATTGTAATATGGGTGACCTTAGTATTTTGCAAGCCGATAAGGAGGATAACAATGAGTAGATGGAAAATTGATCAATTGGTGATTAAGGAGCTTGGTAAGAATATCATGTTGCTTAGTATTGAAATCAAACTTGAGAGGTTCAAGTAGTGGCAAGACTTGGGGTTCATTGATATGAGCACATGTGGAAGACATAGAAGTAGAATGAGATGTAGAAGAAGAAATAACATGGGCTTTAGAAGAATCTTTGAGATACTTTGAATTTCAAATTTAAGAGATGTAATTGTTGTTTCCATAGCTTTAATTTTGTCTTGAAATAAAGAAAACAAACCTTGAATTGACTCTAAGATGAGTTGATTGGATAGAGGATTAGGACCGATAGAGTCATCAGATAGATGATCAAAAATGACACTTACTTGAGTAGGTGGTGTACTGTGAGGTAGATACATAGTGTCTAGGGATTTTTGAAGAACATCTTTACAATGTGGGTGCATTTGAAGTAAGTCATGTAAGGAGATTAGAGGATTTTTAGGAGCCATGAGAGAAGAAAAATGAGGATCCAAGTGTATGATCACAAGTAGGGTTCACAAAATGATTTACCAAAAATAGAATTTTATCAAGCCCTAGATATTGTAGAGTAACATATGTAATAATGATATACCGTTTCTAGAATATAGATGACACAAACAATGAGCTAGATAAATATAAAACCCTAAGTGTAAGAGAGGGAAATAGTGACTTAGTTGATTTACACCTGATGTCGGGACTGTAGACTAGAGAAAATGACAAACATGAAGAGAAGATTGTCCCAACTGTAAGCGCATAAATTATGGAACTGCTGGATAATCCCGGACTAGAGCACTGGCTTAGGAAAGGGTGTATAGGTGCTACAAATCTCTATTGGACACTGTGACTACGCAGAGCTTGGAACTTGAGTTTTTTGGTGTCATAAGATGGTCGTTGTTGGTTTCCTATATGTCGCACTATGATCACAAAATTTTCATGTAACTTGCAAAAAAATAATGACCTACAAAACCCTAAAACTACATCAAATACCAATAAGAAAAGATGCAATATAGGGAGTATGACTAACCCAAATGGTCACTCAAATTAGTGAACTTAGGACCGAGCACCACACTACACTCATACTCCATGTAGTTCTTGTGCATGTGTGAAAGAAATGTGCCCTAGGAAGCCCTTGCAAGTGCACTTGATAGCGGGTGATAGCTAGATGTACCAATGTAAATAGATATGTGGAAGGAAAAATGAACTTCCCCTCCCTATGAAGTGTATACGGAAAATGTAGTCCCCTACCCCTTATATGGATGCTAGATGGATGCCTTTGGATGCAAACTTAGGTGATGATAATAGATGCTTAGATCTTGGTCGGTTAGTTTGATCACATAACATTGTATTTATATGACTCCCTTGGTTGAATTTCACAATAAACAACTGGAAGGCCGACTTATAAGAAAAAAGAGGCCCAAAAGATGCGAGTAAGATAGAAAGAGGTCGGGAACCCGGAGGGGGATGAGGGGGCTCAGGTGCCGACATCCTAGCTAGGAGCCGGTGTCCAGAGTCATGATAGATAAAGCAATAAAATTTATATTGTCTTTGTGGGGTGTGTAAGACAAAAGAGAAAGCAATAAAGACAAAAAGAGGCCAAAGATGATCACAATTACTAGTTTTCTCACTTAGGAATCATATAAATGCAAGTATGTTGTTAGGACCTAGAAATGTACCCAAGTGCATGATTTTGTCTACACGTCATTCCAAGACACCGATACATCTACATGTTGGTAGAAGAGACTATTGCCATCAATATTGGAATGAGCAATAATCCCAAAATGTTACAGCTCAGAGAAAGCTTATCAAAATTAGAAATCTAGGCCTTCATAAAGACACCCTCACAAAATTTCGGATGTCTTCGCATAGTCCTATAAGGACATGTCGATTTCATCCTTCTCTATTTGTGCACAATTTGGTGATTTGCCTAGATGTGAAACTTGTTAAGCGTAAATCATGGAAAATGCATCCTAAGGTTGCACTATTAGTTAAAGAAGAACTTCAAAAGTTGTTAAAATTTGGCTTTATAAGGTCCATAGAATACTCTAAATGGATCTCAAGTATGGTATATGTTGCAAGAAGACACCTAGTAAATATATTTACACTGTTTTTGGGATATTAACAAAGCTTGTCCTAAGGACAACTTTCCCCTTCCTAACATCGACATGATTGTTGATTCTACAACATGTCATGAGATGTTATCCTCAATAAATGAATTTTCATGCTAGAACTAGATCCAAATTTTTGAGGAAGATCAACATGAGACAACATTCACGACACCATGGGGAACTTTTTGTTACAAGGTCATGTTTTTGACCTCAAGAGCGCGGTGTGTAACTTACTGAGAGAGAATGAAATATATTTTCCACAACCTCCTTCATGACATCATGGAGGACTATGTTGATGATATTCTAACTAATTCTAAAACTAGAATAGATCATACAACCATCTTACAACACATATTGGAAAGGTTAAGAGAATATAAGGTTATGTTGACACAAAATCTATGCACTTGGGTACATTTCTAGGTCCTAAAGCATACTAATGTATACATGATTCCTAAGCAAGAAAACTAGTGGTTGACAACTCTTTTTGGCCTTTTTGATTTATCTCTTGCATTCTTACTAGTATTACACATTTTACAACTCTACCAATACTTGATTGATTTATCTTTTATCTAGTGCCTAGTTAGGAAAGAAGCGCCCATGCAATCTTGTCCCTTCTTGGCTCTCCCATCCTTTTCTTTCTTATTCTTACTCTTTTGGGTCTCTTTTACCTCTTAGTCACCTTTTAAAATTTTTGGTCAACCTTTCAGTTGTCAATTATGAAATTCAAACAAGGGAATCATATATATACTTAGTTACTTATTCTAAATCAAGGGCCAAACACTATAAGCATTATCTATCATCACCTAAGCTTGCATCAAAAGGCATAAGAGCATTACAAGGAATACATCTAGCACATTCATACAAGGGACAAGGATGCATCAATATGCATACACAACATAAGAGAGGAGTTCATTTTATTTCATCACACACATCTTGTATACTTGGAGCAATCTATATCTATCCCACTATTATTGTGCAACTTTCACAAGAGAAACCTAGGTCATCATTATACACACAAACACAAATAACTACATGGAGTTTGATATGTAGTGCAATGCTCATATGTAAGTTCACTCTTCGGGTGATGTCGGGGTCAAGATGACTCCCATTCTATATCTTCTTTATTAGATTTGATGTAGTTTTTGAGCATGTACAAGTAGAAATTTGTTTTACAAAGTTAACAGTACAATCGGCCATCCGATAAAGAAAACTAGAGTGACAAAACAAGATTAACAACAAAGCTCCTTCAACCCAAAAATACCGAACTTGAGTATTTGAGCAGACATATAGGTGCCTAATTTAGTCACTTCAAAGACTGGGGCACTTCTTTTATCTCATGGGTACTTATGTCCCTGACATTTCTATGGTTTTGAACCCATATCAAGCCTTGAAAATATTGTTTCCAACCTGTTCTAGTAGATACTCAGTCCAGATCACTCCTAGGTTGCACAGAAACAACTAAGTCATCTTCTTCTCTCACTTTCTTAGGGTTATTACATTTTTGAATGTTTATTACTTGTGCACTACTGTATTTTATTTCCTAAATATCATTCATCACAATACATTACTCTGAAATTAAGGTTTAATTCAATTTAGATTAAATCATTTAGTGAACTTGATTCTTTGGAACCCTACCTTTCTTCAATGGTGAGACTTATGAACCCTTTATTGACAAAGATCTTCATGATCTTTAAGATCATATTGTTAAACACACTCAAGACCTAGATATTTTATTAATCACTACCCATGATGAAGCCACACAGATAGCTGAGCTCAACCCTCCGGTATCTAATGATACTTCTCTTCCTATTGTGGCATCTCCTCCTCGTTCTATCACCACTCTTACACCTACATCTATTATTCTAGTTTCTATGCCTACTCTTACCAATAACTTTACCATACATATTACTTCTCATACATGACATGCCTCCTCTTCAGAACCCATGACTTAGCTTCATGATTCCATGACTTACAAACCCAAATTCACCAATTAAAACAAGCCACTCCATCCTTCTACCCATATTTATATTCCTCACTCCTCCTTCATAGCCCTTTTGCATCTATCATCTCCTCTTATCTAATGCCTTCTAACTTCATTACACCTAAGCTTCCAACCTTCAATGGACATGACGACCCTCGGAAGCACATTCAATCCTTTCACGTGGCATGTCTCTACTATGTTCATGACCTTACACTATTGGCTAAATTATTTCCTTGAAGCTTACATGACTATGTTATGTGATGGTTCTATGATCTACCTGTCCATTCGGTAACATCTTTTATAGCTCTAGCCGATGCATTCCTTGCTCATTTTTCTATAAATATTGGCACTAAGATATCATATGCAAAACTAGCTAAAATAAAAAAAGGATCAAATGGAAATCTTGTAGACCATGTCTTGCACTATAAGAATAACCTTGCCAAAATGACTTATGTCCTAACCGACTTAATCAAATTGCAAGACATATTCATTCAAAGTATTTTTCCTCCACTCTAGAGAGTGTCATCTTTGAGAATTTTCCCTCATTTGATCAATTATGCCACACACTCAAATTGTGCAAAAGAAAATTGCTATCTATGCACAAATTGAAGTATTATGATACTTCCTCCTCCTCATCTTCCAACTAGTTTCAAGCCAAATCTACATTCAAGACATCCACTAAGCCTAATGACGCTCAAGCCACTATCAACATTGTTTCTATGCCAATAATGCTTCAATTGCAATCCACAAATCCCACCTTTAATAAGCTACCTTTTGCACCTTTTTTCCTGTTACCAAAACTCATCGACAATAATCTGATTACTCTCCCTCTACCACTCAATCTATATCCTTCTCAACCATGTGGCCATAATTATAATGAAAATGCTCACTGTGATTACCACTAATCCAATGACCACTATATTGATCGTATTTTAAGCTCATACATATCATTCAAGATCTTATCGATGACAATGCAATCGAGCTCCTAGATCCATCTACTTCTAAATCGGTCAATGATAATCAAAATCTCAAAATATTCAATGACCCATTACCAAAACATGACAAGCCAACTACTGATTCCTCTCGTAAACTATACATATCATGTTGTGCCTCCTCCGTCATCGAGCCACTTGATTTTATCATTGCTACTATTGACATGCCACCACCTATTATTACATTCTCGGATCATGATTACCATGCTACATTTTTTTCTGATTAGCTACATATTACTGGTTCCATTGGTACTCATATAGTGAATAATACTATGGGTCATCCCTTGGTCCTTTCCAATGAATGTTTCGTGGCACTTCTATTAGCTATCAAATTTCCAAAATCTCAAATCACATTTCCAAACCCTAATTCTTACGGATGCTTCATCTTTCCCATTACTATCGGATCCCTTACCATACCTATACCATTCCTTGTTACATCTAAAATCAAGGGTGACATGGTCTTAGGTCTCTCTTGCTCCATGCTACTAAAGCTATCCGTTCCATCCTCCACTTATGTATTAAATTCATTCATAACAAATTTTTTTTCACCATCAAAGGTATTCCACCACGTACACCATTACCTCACTCCACTTTTTCCTCTATTTCAGCACCATCACCACCGCATCCAAGCCTCCTACACCTCTCAAGTCCAAGTCTATCTATGCACCTAACTCTCCCATTCGTAAAAGGACTACATAACATCATCCTCATCGGTCCATGAGTCCACCCCATCAGTCTAAGTCCCCTACCTAGGAAACCCATTCCTATAGATGTTCTCCACCTCCTTTACCACATTGGTCTCCCTCACATACACATAGATATTCTCTTACACCACTAGTCCTAGACCATGGTCACATGCCTTCTCTTTATTAGATACCAAGGATCCCTCACTCTTTGCCATCATTGGATAGCTTTCCATCACTTGCACACTTGGGGGCATCACACTTTCTTCCCCCTCTCCATCACTATTTTTTGTCTCTACCATCTACTCATAACTTACCTACTATACTTCACACTCCATGCTTCATGATAAATATTTCTTAGCATATACTCTCAACCACATACTTCACATTCATTACCTGATGATGCACTCTAGTTCCATGGTTCATGCTTGAATATTGAGGGAAAAATTCTTAAATAAACCTCACATTATATAATTTTGCTATATGATATGCTTTGTGCTTCATGATAAACCTTTCCAAGCACTCTCACATCTATGGTATACACATTATACCATCATTGTTCGATGACGCAATCTTATTCTACAGTTCATACTTGATCGTTGAGGGATCATTCCTAGATGAACCTCATCCCACACATATTTTTTGGGGGAAACATGGCTCCCCTCTAATCTACACACACTTACACACCGCACACCCATTCATCACCCGATGATGCACTCTAGTTCCACGGTTCATACTTGACTATTGAGGGAGACATTTAAATAAACCTCACATCATATAATTTTGCTATATGCTACGCTATGTGCTTCAAGATAAACCTTTCCAAGCACTATCACATGTATGGTATACACATTGTACCATCATTTCTCGATGACACACTCTTATTCTATAGTTCGTAATTGGTAGAGAGGGATCATTCCTAGATGAACGTCATACCACACATATCTCTGGGGAAACATTTCTCCCCTCTAATCTACAAACCTTACACCTCTTCACCATCATCGATAACTTTTCATCACTTGCACACTTAGGGGTATCACACTTTCTTCCCCATCTCCATCACTATTTTTGTCTCTATCATCTACTCATAACTTATCTACTATACTTCACACTCTGTGTTTCATGATAAATATTTCCTAGCATATACTTTCAACCACATACTTCACATTCATTACCCGATGATGCACTCTAGTTCCACGGTTCATACTTGACTATTGAGGGAGAAATTATTAAATAAACCTCACATCATATACTTTTGCTATATGCTACGCTCCGTGCTTCATGATAAACCTTTCCAAATCACATCTATGGTATACACATTGTACCATCATTGCCCGATGACGCACTCTCATTCTACAGTTCATAATTTACTATTGAGGGGTCATTCCTAGATAAACCTCATCCCACACATATCTACTAGGGGTAAATGTGGTTCCCCTCTAATCTATACACCTTTCACATTGCAATACACCATCAATTTTGCACACCATTTTCACATCTTGGTTGTATTTACTCTTGTTAGCTTATACTATTTACATATTACACTTTGTTTCCTATGCTAGTTGGATACTTAGTATGTCATTATCTATTTCTATACACACATGCACATTCACATGATATCTTGAGGTGAATATAAGACTCTCACATATTCTTAAACAATGCATGATGCTTGACACCACTCTTTACTAGTCCTACTGATGCTCCCGTGGGCATCTACTACTCTCATAATCCATACTCAAAGGTTATATAGTTACAACATTTACTACTTCTAATCACTTACTTCTCGTTTATCTCGCACATAATTTGACATACTACTTGTCTTTCTAACATGCTAACATGTGCTTCATGTGTAGCATTTTCCTTACAAGACTTTAATCAACCATGGTTATCTATTACTTTTTGCTTGCTATTGTTTGCCACTTGTTTTGGGGTTATGCCCTATGTTTTTCTTGATCATTGATTTTCTTATGACCACTTTAACCTTGATTGTCTTGTGACATTATGAGCACTTTGTCCCATGTATGTAACCCATTTTTATAGTCCCTTTTGTATTCATATTTGCTTGTTACATTGTTTCTATTACATGCTAGTTATTTTACACTAACACTCGTTTCTAGCCTACATTGTTTACATGTGACTTGTTTCTACCATGCAAATCCACTATCCCCTATAGGTATCTAATCTTAGTTATACATATCGAATCGTGTCTTGTTGTTTAGGCCATCTCCTCCTACATTCATCACATGCACCCTAAATGAGGGGGCATCTATTGGGTGAAAAAATCATCCTTCTAACTTAGAGCTCTAGAAAAAACAACACAAGATAAAATTGGCAAATGCACATAGTTACATAATGGTCCAAAATTAGACTTAGTTCAAAGACATAGAGCGTAAAATATAGTGCCTAGTATCATACATGAATGGTGGGCACTTGTGTCCTAGGGAAAAAGCATACATCCTATCGTTGTAACATAGTTTATAGAACAAATCTATAGTATCGATCGATTGGCTTCATTACAAAAATTCTTTTAATCACTCACAATTTGGTTACAAATTGAGATATGCAGTCTGTAGTGACACTTATTTCAGAAGCATCATGTAAGGGGAGAAAAATATACATCTCTCCCAAAAACTCTATCGGAGAAGTGCTACAGATCTGCTAGTTCGAAGAATGCACAAGTGAGTGATGTGAGACATGAATTATTCCAAGAAAAATAATGCAAACATACAAGACTACAAATTATGGAAATACAAGAGAGGTAATTTGAATAACATAGAAATAAATCTAACTCATATAGCTGGTACACCTAAGCAAGCATATCCCATGAGTGTAGGAAAGCTCCAAGTAAATAAACAAATACAAGGAAAATGAATATCCTACACTAACACCCCCATAAGCATAGCTTAGGTGGGTAGTGAAAAAGAAAATGGGTCCCGACAATAAGGCATGATGAGGTACCCATGTATAATGAAAATATATCATAAAGATAGAGTAAAAGGAGAAAACCCAGTGGGAAAAAACTCCCCCCAAAAGAGAGACAAGTAACTCACTCAAGAAAATTGGAGAAGAATAAGTAGTGGTGGTGGGTCCTAGTAACTCGGCCTGATGAGGTACCCACATATAATGATCATCCCTAGAGTAGAGAGAGAAAGAAACAAGCACAAGAAGGTCCCCTAAGAAGAGTGTTGATGATGTGGTCCTCTACGTAAAGACTGAAGAGAATCATCCTATACTAAACAATGTTCTTGCCCTTGGGAAGGACAAAAAGGAGCACTAAAAGTCAGCCCACTCCACAAAGGAAGAAGAAACATGTAGTACTATGATATCAACATCTAGTTTTTAATTGAAAGGTGGAAAAATTATGACAAACATGTGCATAAAAGATAATAGTAATACCATTACAAAGATACGTGTCGAGAGATAAGATGGTTGGGGCCTAATAACCCACGTAACAAGATCCACAAGAAGAGGTGGATCATGAAACATCTCTAAAATAGTGGAAGTGACAAATGTCCCAAGGTAGACACTCCCAATGAGAGAGATGAATGGGTCCTCCAGAATGTGTGATGGCTCAATCAGAGCATATTCTTGTAATACAACACAAGTGGAATATGCAAATAGATAACTCAAGTTGGGAAAATACTCATCCTAATGGGGTTGCTCAATGAGAGAAATGTCTAAAAATAATGTATTAACATCACAACATGAAGTAGGAGGAGAAGACTATCACAAGAGTGGTGGAAGTCTAAGATGAATTAACGATGCACTCAAAGGTAAAGCAACCAAAGTGTATGTGGAGTGTTGTCAACTAAGTAATCAAGATGCAATGGAGCATAGTAAGAAAAGGTCACATTTGTCTCATTAGAAAGTTATCTAATAAAACACTGCTTTGTGGAGTGTGAATAGAAGCATGAACATGGGTGACAAAGAGCTATATGGAGATAAAAATGGGGAGAGTGTCCTCAATAGCAAGATCTTGTGGTGAATGTTCAACATGGGACTCATGAGTAGCAATAGGTGTAGAAGGACACCCATCAATGAAAGTGATGTGATAAGGGGGAGAATATATGGAGACACTAGAGTGGTCTAGGAAAGTGTCGCTCTTAGATGGTGAAATAAGGTCACCATACATTTGTTGGATAATATTCAAGGCAATGTAAGGGAACTAAGTGTGCTCATGTCGACACAAAATCACACAGATACTACTATTTACTATACCACAAAGTATGTTATTTTATATATGGATCTTGTGTAAGAAATGTATTCACTGGTGACACATTCCCTAGTCCATTTTCTTGTCTTTTTGGTTTTTATTGTTTTTACCTTTCACACTTGTCATCCATACACCCAATTCTGGTAAGATCACATGGATCCATGTCATTCGGTCTCCACTCATTTGTCGTCATTTATCTCTGGACACTAACACCCATGACTGGACACTAGCACCCAGGCATTCTTATCCATCCTAAGAACCTGTGCCCTCTTTATGTTTGATCTTATTTTTGACATTTGAGGTTTGTATTTTTGGTTTTCCCACTCATAGCCCAAGGTATTAGTTGGCATGTCAGGTCAATAGTGTCAAAATTAAAGCAAGAGATCCCTATATAAATACAACATACATACCCTAATCAGGAAGGACATAATTCTTATCAAGGGTTATCTATCTACATATCTCAAGGGACTACATTTGGGTGCATTACTCTACATACACACTACATAGGAAGGGGAGTTCATTCTATTTCATCCACACATTTGCATTTTATTAGCTACCACCCACTATCTTGGTGTCATTGGTGCGAGGGTGACCTAGGAGCACTATTGCACACATAAGCACATATAACTACATTGGTTATGAGATGTAGTGCATCGATCAATTGTAAGTTCACCATTGCGATAGCTGAGGATAGCCTAACCCCTCATTTTGCATCTTTCTTTTATAGGATTTGATGTCTTTTTAAGGTTTTGGAGGAGGATATTTGTGTACAAGTTTACAAGTACCTTGGGGATCTAAGTGTGACATACAAGTAACCAAAGGAGAATAATTGTGAAACCCTAGCGACACCATTAGATACAGGTTTTGACCATTTTGTAGACTCTAGCGCCCCCATAGAGGTCTTGGCACCCTCGGGCACCCCTATTCTTACCCAGTGCCCATTTATGAGCATTTCCACCTCCTCTCGCATTATTTTGAGGCACATTGTGATGGTCTATGATCCTATTACATCACATTCTCTAGTTTAAATTCACTGGGATAAGAGAAATTAAGGTAAGTGCCCTATCTCTTGTATTTTCTTTCATATAAAGATCAAATAAATTGTTGAGCACTTGTATTTCAATGTATGTCGCTTATAACGGATCTATGCATTCAGATTTTAATAAAATATTCAAATTTTATTAAATAATTTTGGTATTTAATATTTTATACTTAACAATGGCCCTAGAGTCACACATGATCATTTACCTGGCTTACATCAAGGCAAAACAAAATCTATTATTGATTACATTTTGTGCTTCAATGCTTGCATGCATCAATTAGTCTTTCAACCCATTGACTTAGAAAAGGAATTCATCTTTTATCGTGGATTAATTTCTACTTTAAAATAGCGCTTGTAATATGACAAATGTGAATCATTCACACTCTTATGTTATAAGGTCATTAATCTAGAATAGAATCTCATTGTTGCACATGTCATAGATCCTCCTCCTAGTTCTCCTACTGCCACACCATCTAGTTCTTCTCCACTTCTATTTATTGATCATCCTCCTTGGTCTCCATCTCCTACACCTCACAAGAATTTTAGTCTTCTCCATTACATAAGCATCATTTATCTCCTCCATCACACCAGGCTCCACCTTAGACTTCTACATATACTTCACAGGAGCTATTGCACTTTTCTCATCAAGATAGACCTCATGGTGTTTTATGTGGCTTACTTGACAAGTGTTTTATTTTTTTACCTTATAATCAAAATAATTCACCTCACCACTTGTAACACCAGTGTGATCAGCCGTATTGTAATTATCATCGCATCCATTTCCATAGTGATAATGAATGTTGTGCCCTTCATGATTGATTACAACTATTATAAGATAAGGGTGCCATTTTCTTTGGCTCTTGGTCTTATGAGTAGTCTATGTCTCCACTTCCACGAAAAACATGTTACTCCAATTGAATTATTTCTTTTGTCTAGTTCTAAAGTCATTATTCATCCACCACCATAGGTTTTTGTTCATGCATGCTCTCTATCTCATTCATCCACTATTATTGCACCATCTCATCCACCGTGCAATGCTACTACTACACATTGGCTTCCTAAGCCGTCAACATCTATGCTTCCCACCACTACATCACCCATCATTGACACCATCTCATTTGGCATTTAGTTCAGTTCATGCACTCATGTTATTTACACTCTGCTCCATACCTACTTGGTATTTGGTAGGTGATTTTCTCACCTTACCCCCGATGACACACTCATGTTCTTACAGTTCTTACATGATTTTTGAGGGATCTATTACAATATGAACCTCACCATATCTCCACGCTACACATTATATTGATATATCTATCTAGCGTATACTATCATATCACTTCCCGATGACACACTCTTGTTTTATGGTTCATTCTTGACTGCTGAGGGTCTTATATAAATGAACCTTATCATCTACACACTAGGGGCATCACTATTCTCCTTCCCCCCTCTTCATCATACTAACATGTGCTTAAGTACACTTTTATGACCATCTCATTCACATACTCTTTTACATCATTCATTTTATACATACTTTACCATTCATCACATATCTATTCATACATACAACGTTATCTCATATCATTTATCTATCACATGGCGCAATCACACTATATATATTTCATACACTATCTATTCTCACATACACTATCTCATCACTTATCTATCTATGATCACATTACACATCATTATCTATTAGTCAACATCAAAAACTACACAATTCATATCAAATAAATAAATACAAAAATTCTCAAAAACATCACACCTCAAATATAACAATAATAATCGACACATCATACATCAACATACATGTACCAATCATCACATCACATATCAATAAACATAAAATACAATAACAATACACCAATAGCCTATATATCTAAATAATTCAAAATCATAGTTCCAACGATGTCAACACTAGGGGGCAAACCCCCATACATTGCTATGACACTACATATCATATCTCATCGAGTTGGTCCTCAAATATGCATCTTGCTTGGTGGGTTGAAAGTAATTCTCTTTCAAGGGAAGGGGGAATGTCTTGGAATGGTGGTAGAATGGATAATATATCATTTTGTAGCTGGGGAGGGGTCTAACACTTTCCTTGGGATCAATCCTTGAGATGATTGAGGGGCACGTACAAAAGGATGGAATTTTCATGTTACTTTTGGTCCTACCTTGAACCAAGGTGAGAGGACCCGAGGTGTAACCTGAATTGCAAAGGGGGAGATAAGATCTTTGTTCCCTTGATTTATTTCGATGATGGATCAATCTGGGATAAACATGGCCATGGACACAACACTCACTTTCACGAGTTGTCACAAAAAGATGTTGTGTATGCTTACCTTTTCAGACACATGTTACTATAGACAATAGAATTTGATTTCTCTTGCATTCTCCTAATAAAAGCTAAAGGAAATTTTCAATGATATTTAGAGACACATTAGAAAAGAAATGAATGGAAGTTAGTATGGGGTAGGATCACTTATATAGATTTTAAATGAGGGGGATTATAGGATGAAAAATATTTGCAACATAACATTTAACACTTAGAGCTATCTGTAATTATGGAAAATACAAAAAATTGGATCAAGTAGTGATAATTTCTACAAAGGAATATTTGCATTCATTGATACTCAATAGATGCAAAGTTTCAACACAATCTCTAAAATACTCAACACAAGAGCTTGTGTAAGCATTCTAATAAAGTTTTTTTATTATTTCATCCCTCATATGCCCAAGATACACTCAAAGGCTAACAAAAATCTATCAACACAAAATGGCTATGGCAAGGATTTTACAATCAAATCCAATATTGCAAAGTAAGTGCTCATAACATAATATCAAACTAATGACCAAAGCACAACCATTAAGGACATATCTAGTGTATGACAAAGAGAAATAATAAACACAAGACTGTAGTAGAAAATATAACTCATCAATCGACAATTCCAAATACAAAACCCAAAAGACAAAATTTAAACTCAAAAGTAGACATATTTCATTCAGATCTTTAGAATTTCTTTAACAAGGGAACATCAAACGAATGCTCTCAAATCTTGTCAATGGATGTACATTGCAACCACCTTGACACAAAAAAATTGAGAAATTGAGATTAGTATGCATTCCACAAAGGAAACATGCAATATAAATGATTCGATCTCTTCGACCTTTTTCAGATATAGAAAAACTAACCCCATTTTTTGAAGAACAAGAATTGGATCCCTTAGATATGAGGACAAACCCCATATTTATACAATTTGATGTCTTTTACAATTCAATCCCCCCAAATAACAAGTAAAATTTCCCCCTTGTTCTAGAAAAGATCTTTAATCAAAGCGGGAAAGTATTTTGTCTAACTGAAAATATCTAATTTTTTATTAGCATTTTGGGATCAATTCATGCCTTCATTACCACATACATAAAAACAAAGCAGCCGATACTATTATGTGCACTTTTGTATTTTTATTTTCTTATTTTCTCCCACCAAATGCCATCAATTTCTAAATCAAATGATGCTAACTTGAAGAGCTCAAGGAGACCTTTCCAACGAGACCAATTTTTCTTGATTTGGAGCTTTGGATCAAAAGTTATGGCCATTTGAAGTTTTGGTTGTCGGGATGAGCATGAGAGTGACACGTGATAACTTTTGATTGGCTTCAAAATTGCCTTTGTCTTCAAATTTGAGCCAATAATAAAATTCCACGCATCTTTTCCCTTTCGACTATTATTTTTCTTGATAACTTGTTACAAAACGTGAGCCAATGAAAATCTCCACGTTCTTTCACTGCTTCCAAACTTTCATTTTATTTGTCCTTAACCACCTTGATACAGGTAATAAAAATATCCACGCTCCTTTGTAGCACCATAATTTTAGATGGCATTGAATGATAGCTATGAAACATGAAATAATAGAGAGCTCCACATTACTTTGCAATTGAGTCCTTTGATAACCCTTTTGAAAAAATGCTAAACTTTAGCCAATAAGATCATTCCATGCCCCTGCATTGTGTCAGAATTTTTATAAGCTCAACTAATAAATTTGAAACACAATCCAATATTAAATCTCCACACTTCTCACAATTTTAATTCTTTCTTTAATCTCTACTGACAACCATGAAACATGAGCCAATAGAAAAGCTCCACATATGGCACGCATTCACCTTTCATTGGTTGCACCTTCACGTCACAATTTCAAACTTGAGCGGACTTAGAAACTTTTGGATTCAAAAATGTTACCACGTAGCGATTTTGACCTCACTAAATTTTGCCTTAGTGCACCCCTCGCGATACGGACCCGAAGAACTATTCATTGTGGCTTATTTCGGGAACTTGAAGTCCGCAAAATTTAAAGGCTAAGAGACCTCGAAATCCCGTCACGTGGTCCTTCACATTGTAGGCACTTGAAGTGCTTGGTGATGTAAACATTCAATGGCTAGATGAACATCCTGCCGACCTTTTCAAAAGTAATCCGCCAATGCTTTTAAACTTAGTCTCCTACAGGTTTTCAAATGTCAATGATCAATATTTTTAAAAATGGCTAAGTCCATTTCAACTGAGATTTTCAGGTGTTCCATGGTCTTTGATGGATTTTGAGTGTTCCACAATTTTTGGTGAAATCTACAAAGTGCCAACCCTTTTGAAAAACTCGCAAAACACTAAACTAGTGTGTCACAATTTTTATTCTTTCATAGTTTAGAGCAACTCACGGAACATTAAGTTATTCATTTCATGGATTACCAAGTTAGTGCATTGTGGTCTCCTTGTAATTGAATGGTCATGTCCATTTTAATTGAGTTATCTAACCAATATTTACAACTTTATACTTCGTGGTCGGGCTACATTCTTTTGGGCCTTCGTAGCTTCAGATTCTTGGAGCATTTTGGATCATTTTGGTGTTGATTTACATGTTTCTGACCTTTGCAAAAGATGTAGCTATATCTCAATCACTTGTGAGATTGAAGCTTTCATACTTTGATTAATCTACCCACTCGAACCAATCTACTGACATTTTTATGAATCCTTTCATTTATCTTGCTAAGGCACAAGATCTATTACAATTGACACTTCTCCTTGACTCAGAATGAACTTTGAAGCACTTTGGGAGCAATATAAAGAACACAAAATAGGAAAGTCCATGAAAAAGATGTGCTTGATCCAAATAGATGGATTGAGCTCTAGAAACGGCTTACGCTTAGGGATGGGCACTCCTGTGGGTGCCATAAGAACAAAGACCAGACCAGATACCTAATCCATTAGGTAAGGAGTCATGGGGATAAAACACGAAGGTTTTTCTAAAAACACATATTACATTCATACCAGAATCTTTGCAATGTCTTGAAACCTAGTCACTATAGACCAGAGCACAAAAAGGGAAACAACAACACAAACAATGGTACAAACAAAAAAACACAATCATACAATATACAATGATCATACCTGATCACTTGGCTTAGTCCAAGAAATGTTTGAGATGCATTCCATTAACATGAAACTCTAGCAAATGTCCTTCTAAGTCCTTTAGAAAGAAAGTATGTTCTCCAATCCTAATATCAATAGAATAGGGTCCCATCCATAGGGCATCAAACTTTCCATGTTTTCCCTTGTCTTTGTGTTTGTTGTCCCATAATAGGACTAGGTCTCCAACATTTAAAATCTTAGAGTGACCTTCTTATCAAATAACTTCTTGATTCTTTCTCTGAACTTGAGATGTCTTTCGTGGGATTTTCTTCTGTCTTCATCTAATTCCATGATTTGATTGATCCTTGTTTCATATGGACTCAACTCTTCTCCATCTTCAAATTATTGCATGAAATGGTACAAGGAAAGTTATAAGTGTAGGGGAAAAAGGGCTTGAAATCCATAGAATAACTCAAATGGGCTCTTGCCAATAGACCTCTTGGTAGTAACTCTGTCTACCCATAGTGCAAACTTGAGTTGCTCACCCCATTTCTTTTTATTGGTCTCTAGTGTTCTTTTGAGGATATTTAGTAGATTTTTATTACTTGATTCTGCTTGGCCATTTCCTTGAGGATTATAATTTGATGCATAAGCCAAATTTATACCATACTCATGGCACATTGTTGCCAATGGTTTAGCTCTGAAGCTCATGGCATTGTCAACAACTATCTTGGCAGGCACCCCAAATCTACAGATTATGTTATTAAGAATAAAATCCATGACTACTTGATGAGTTTCCTTCCTAGTGGGAATGGCTTCAACCCATTTGGTAAAGTAGTCAATGGCTACCAATATCCCTTATGACCACTTGAAGAATATGAGATTTCACCAATAAATTCCAATCCCCATTGTTTGAATGGGGATTTTATTGACATAGGTCAGCAGGGTAGGGCCCTAAAATATTTTAGTCTTCTAGAAAATGTTGACAACTCTCACATCTTTGAACCAACAAGGCAACATATTTGAATAATTAAGGCCACCAATATCTTGCCCTTAGAATTTTTTGAGCAGTAACTCTTCCAACAAAATGGCCTCCACACACTCCCCATGAAATTATGAAATTATTTTAGGTGCCTCTTCCTCAATGATACATCTTAGCAAAACTCCCTTTGGATTCTTCCAAGCTAGTCCATGATCAGTCAAAATATACTTTTGATAGACCAACTTGAGTGTCCTCCTTTTATTCTTGTCTAAGTGCATAGGACAATTCAAGTTCATCAAGTAATATACTATATCCTTATACCAAACTGAAGTGCTCACCTTTTCATGAGTATGTGGCAAATCTTCTTCAACATTGTGTATTTCCATCACTTGCAAATTTTTCTCTACCATCAACCTTGCTAAGCCCAATCCTCAAACCAATTTTGTGGTTTGAATCTCCATGTCACATTCTTGTAATTTATTGACCCAACGACATCTTGTACTTGACATATCCATTTCAAATAAAATGTCTTTCACCATAGTATGGGGTATATAATTTATAACTTGTTGGGATAATATTGTCAAATGGGGATACCTTTTGGTGGACCACCACTTCACGACCCCTTTGTTTAAAAGTTTATTTAATAAACTTTAGGTCGGTCTTTCACAATTAGAGTGAAACGGTGTGACCGATTCACCCATCCTATATATATAGGATGATACCTCACGGGATTGATATATCAATACAGAGAGTTAATTATTATAATGCTTTAGTTATGATAATTGAGATCATTGTTTTTAATTGTGAGAAACTATTATGTAATTGTTATGTGAAGACTATAGACACTAAAATTAGGTCACACTCCCCTTTGGTCCCTCGACAAATAAGCACCCTTCATCACATTCACCTAGCCATGACCCCTTTCACCCCACAAATATTAATTTAATTAAATTAATGCATTATCCTCACTATATTTATTATTTAAATATCTTATTTTAAATAATATCCACACATACAGTTCACTTAGACACCTCACCAAGCCAACTCAACCTAAGACCTGTTCTTAGTAAGTTGCCATAACTAACTGAGTCTTACCCAAACCCTAAAAATCAATGCCTACATTCCCTCTAACCACATTCCCGCATGCTCACAAGAAGCTCCCAGTCTAATCCATGGGTTAACGACACGAGATCCGAGGAAATCAAGAGGATCTCCCTAGTTTAGTAAACCTAGGAAATCCCACCTTGACCGATGCCTGGTTACTCCCTAACTTTCACCTAGGTTAAGCTAGAACCGCCGTCGATTACCCTTTTAACCCCAAAACAACTTTATTCTCAAAGTTGGAAGTTGGAAGCAAAAAAGGGTTGGTGAGCATTATCAAACCTCAGAGATAACACATCTTTAGGGAGTGAATTCTAGCGAGACCATGCATGCAAGGAAGGAGATCAAGCATATTTTCCTATACAGCCATCCCAACCAAGATCTGATCTAACCAAGCAAAGAGGAGCACACATGTAGCCCATGCAGAAGATTTCTTTCAGTTGGTGATCACTTGCATCCTTCAAGCCTCTCATCAACACCTCCATCCTTCACACATAGGCATCCAAGACCATAATCCAAGTAAGTATAACATCATACTTCTCGGTTTTATTTCATTTCATCATTATTTTATCATCTACTGCTTACCTAGCCACCTATTGACCTTCTCCAATGCTTCCACCTCCATATACCCATTAAATCCTTGCCGAAGCCTACCCCAATCACCCAATACCTCATCCCGACCAACCAAAGCCCTTTGTGTAATCACAAAGGATACCTAAAGCTTGTTCTGTGACATTCCCAGATTTCACAGTAACCGGCACCGATCACACCTGACCGCCGTCGGTTACCCCTAACCGACATCGGTCTCTGTATTTTCCCACATAGCCTAGAATAGAGACCTACCCACTTAATTTCATCTCACCCTCATCCACCTGTGATCTACCTAAGACCTCTGCAGACCTGCAGAGACCCAGAACCAGTTATTTGACCTTCTGGATCCTATTCTAACCTAGCTTGTTAGATTAGATCTATTTCTTATTGTGTTTTAAGTGAGATACCTAAATCATTTCAAATTACAATAGGATTTTCCTTATTTACCACATTAAATTGTTTAAAATAGTGGACTGATAGCCATCTAGGAAGTATCACACTTCTCGAATCTAGCATACGCTAGGCAGTTCACTGCCCATATTGTTTAATTCCTTCTTGGTGGTCTTGCTTTGCATTACAGGTAGTTCCTCCTAGCCAAAAGGAAGCTCTCACGATTAGTGGATTCATAAGTCATATGCGCACAACAACCCATCAACCAACATTTGAATAGGTATTCCTCCTATGCCCGTTACCCTATCTGTTTCGTCAACACTTCAAAGAAACAATCTAAGAAAAAGGTGAAACAAATACCGAGGAACGAAGTGGAAGTGCTAGGTTAAAGTTGTATATGAAATTCTTAATAAAGGAAGTGCTTTATTTCAATGGGGTTTTTTCCTTTGGGTTTCCCCACTATAAATTTGGTGTTCTCGCATCTCTTTACTTTATTGTTATTTATTTTCAGCTCTTGTTATTACATTATGTAATTTGTAATATATAAACATATAAATCTATGGTTAATTTAACTACACATCATAATCTATAATCTTCAACAATTATTTATGGATCTATAATTTGTTAATTATATCTTCCCGTCATTTCCCTAACATGGTATCAGAGTTGGTGATTATGTGTGTCTTTGGATCGATCTGGATGTTTTTGATTTGTAGGAGTGAAGAAGATTGAAGTTTATTTTTAGATCTCGAAACCGTAGTTGTTCCACCGTCAACTTCAAGCTAATTAGGTGAAAAATTCCAATTCCCACCCAAATATTTTTGAAATATTGGTTAATTGGCTATTTAGATCTTGTTTGTGCATTTGTGTGCATAGATCTACATTCCTACGACATGTTCTTGGTATTTTGTAATTAAAATCTATCATCTGCAAGTTTTTAAAGTTTTTCACACTTTTTATAACCGTTGTAGCTATTTTTTGGCTGTGGATCCGAAAGTTTTCTTTAGATCCGGTTAGTTCAATGCTTCTAAGTCATCCGAGACATTAAAAATATTTATTTTTTGTAATTTATATTATTGCGAAGATTTAACCAATAATGTAAGTCTGGGTAGTGTCATTGTGTCAGATATTTTAATAGATATTTTTGTTTTTGTGAAGCTCGAGCCAATCATTAAACTCCATATAGCTTTGTTGTTTTAGCATTTTTATTGATCTTTTTTTCAATTGTGAAGCATGAGCCAATAAGGGCATTCCATGTTCATCACGTTGTCAGACTTTTGTTAGCTTCTTCTATCACTTGTGAAATTTGAGCCAATAGAATTTCTCCAAGTATCTTTGTATTTCACAATTATCCGATTTTTTAATTGTGGCAGTGGTTATCCAATGAGAATAAGCCACAATTTTTGCTTTTTCACTCTTTTTCAGAATTGTGAAAAGTGAGCCATTAAGAAGGTTCCACACATGTTCAGTTTTACTTTGATCATTTAGGTTACATTGTGAAGTGTAAACAAATAGCAAAATGCCACATACATTTGTTTTTTTGCGGTGTCGGTCTTTCTAAGCCTTCGCAGTGTCAGTTTCTATTTGTGTTTAGCCAGTGAGATTGTGACACCTGTCTTTTGATTTTTCTAGTTGTTTGGACCCAAAATATATTTTAATTTTGGCTCTTTTCGGGGACTTCAAGTCCGCCCAAAGCCATCTCTTAAAAGTTTTGTGGAAAACTACCAAGTGTCTTCTTTTAGTCGTTAGATTTTCGCCAAGTGACATCATTTGATTAGTTTTTTTGTCATTGTCTTTTCTTTTGCATTATTACTCGGACCCAAAATGAAATCCATTTTGGTTAATTCCGTGGACTTCACATCCGCTAGGTTCATTTGTGTGGAAAGTTTCCAGAAAGGTGACACGTGCCCCCTAGTTTTTAAATTAGCTCCACATGTTGCCTTCTGTTTCAGCCACATGTTTCTTCTATTTTCTAGTGCATAATTATTTGTTTTTTCATTGTGTTTTTAAACTCTTTTGTGGACTCGATTAGTTATCCGTTTCAATTAAATTTTGGAGACTTAGCATCCACCAGGATTTGCATATATTTAAATTTTCTTTATAACATGATTTTTTAAATATTGTTTGTGTCACAGTTTTCAAATTTTCTTCATACCGTGGTTTTTTCTAAGGTTCTTTGTTCTACGGGTTTTCTAAGTTCCTTTGTCTCCTAGATTTCAAAATTTGTAAATCTTAGATCTTTGATCTGCTAAATTTTCCGTGGTTTGTCTTTTTCATTTTTTAAGAAAAATTTGCATGCGTATTTTTGCTAAATTTTTGTAGCTTGTCTATTGTCTCTATTTGGCTCTCCTGTAAAGGGCTGGTTTGTTTTTAGTTGTATTTGTCTTTATAGATGTATGTTCATTTAAATTGGCTAGTACTATTAGCTTTTCAATGGATGAACCTCGCTTATTAAATGAAAAAAATTACAATATTTAGAGAGTAAGGTTAAAATCCCGTTTCATGGCTAGAAAGCTATGGGATATTGTAACTGGTGTGGAAAAATGACCCACCGAAAGACTTGTAAATCCTAAAAATCTTAGCTCTTTCTCTCAAATATCTTCACCAAGCCATTGTGTGCTTTACATTAGAGATCAAGTTACAGATATCTTCACCAAGCCATTGTGTGCTATGAAGTTTTGTAAGTTTTGTGCCTTGTTGGGCCTATCAGAGTTTCCATTGAGGGGGAGTGTGCATGACAATGCCACCTCTTAATAGCCTATTGTAAACTTCTAATACTTCCTCCATTTTGTGATAAGTAAATGTTTCACACTATGTGAATTTACTTGTAAATCCCAATGAAGCATTAGTTATGGGAATGCCTTGTTTTATAAAAGGCTCCATAATTTGATATAAGTCTTCATATATAAAGCACTTGTCCTAAGAATTTTTTTATGGGAAGATCTGTATGATTTCCCTTGTTTATTTTTTTATGGGAAGATCTGTTTGATTTCCCTTGTTTACATGCTAGCTTGAATCATTGTTGATGATTTATGGATCTATAAATCCTTTTGTAGAAAAAGGTAATTTGGCATGTTTTGTTTTTTCTTCCCACTTAACATTAAGGGGGAGTGTTGGGGTAATAATTTCAAGTGGGGATACCTTTTGGTGGACACCCATTTCACAACCCCTTTATTTAATAAACTTGAGGTCGGTCTTTCACAATTAGAGTGAAATGGTGTGACCGATTCACTCATCCTATATATATATATATATATATATATATATATATATAGGATGATCCCTCACGGGATTGATATGTCAATATAGAAAACTGAATATTATAATGCTTTGGCTATGATCATTGAGATCATTGTATTATAATTGTGAGAATCATTATGCAATTTTTCTATGAAGACCGAGGAGCGAAATGGAAGTCTTTGGGTTAAATTTGTATATGAAATTTTTAATAAAGGCGAGTTCTTTATTTCAAAGTGGGGTTTTTTTCCTTTAGGTTTCCCACTATAAATCTAGAGTTACTATCTCTTTACTTTATTGTTATTTATTTTTTGCTCTTGTTAATATGTTCTATAATCTACAATATATAAACATTTAAACATATGGTTAACTTAATTGCACATCATAATCTATAATATCCGACAATTATTTGTGGATCTATAATTTGTTCATTATATCTTCCTATCATTTCCATAGCATAACTTTAGAGATTATAATGTAGGGTTTGAATATTTTAGTGGCTTTCACTAAGGAATTTTTTTTTCTACATGATGGAATATTTTAGCTCACTCCCCGCAAGGCTTTCTTTAAAGAAGGAAATGGGATTTTTATGCCCTTCTTCATCCTTCTGCAATAACACATAGGTAATTGTATTCTCCAAGGAAAAATAAAACATATGAAATATTTCATTTGGTGCTTGAAATTAGGCCCTTGATGTGATCATGATGGATTTGGAATTTTGAGTCAATAATGGAAACCGTCTCCACGTTCGGACCTTGCATATGGAGATGGACCTCTAGACAAGGTTGGTTCCTCTACCTACCTCTAACACTACTGCTACTCCTAATGCTAAAATAAAATCCTAGACTAAATATGCCAAGGGACTAGGGATAGAAGGATGTGTAGAAAGGGGAAATCCTAAGCTAAGGAAGGTGATAGCACCAGTGAAAGGGTCGATCTCTCTCCACTAGCGATGAAGGAAACAAAGGGCGCGAGAGAAGAGGGTGGACTACATGTGCCATAGATCAAACGTGGGCTCGGCCTTCCAATGCGCAACACATGAACACGGGGACTGCAAGCACAAGAGTATGCACAATATGCCAGAAAACACAAATAGAGAGGCGAGATGCAATGAAAACAAGAAAGGGAAGAGAAGAGTTCCACAAAACATGATTTTATTGCTTAAGGGATGCATAACCATTTACACTCATGGCAGGAGGCAAGAATACATTATAGAGATCATGCCAAGGTCTAAGACCCATTGGAAGTCGGCCACCATTTCGGCATGGTGCCATTAGAACAGAGAGAGATCATTTTTACAAAGAAAAACTCTGCTATTTATAAAAGAAGGAGAGAAGAGAAGGAGAAAGAGAGGGAAACTTAGATCAAATCTTCAACCACCAACTAGTGATAAATGCCTACAAATCCAACTGCAAGGCTGTCATATGCATTTCCCCATTTCTTTTTAGCTTATAGAAGAAGGAAGAAGGCAATATCTGATTGAAATTTGGTGGTTGAGGTCGATTATATGTGTGCATTGATGATCAAAAAGACATTTTCCTATTTTCGCTACCAAATCCCACCTACATTTGAATTTGAATAGTCCAACATGTAGCTTGTGTCAACAACTCTTTGATGAAGCCCAGTGTAGACCGATTGGAGCTCAGAGCGAAGTTATGGCTGTTAGAAGTCTACGAGTTGCTCGATACGTAATGACACACGACATGCACTTTGATTGATGAGAAATTGTCCAACCTGTTCATCGATTTATAATTTTTACCATGTGTCATGCACCGGTTGGTTATCCAGATTTGACACCCTATTGGCATGCTTTGATAGGTTGCATGCATAACACTCAAGTTTGACAGATGACGTGACACATGGTGATTGGCACGAAGAAGGTGTAAGGCGAAAAAGTGAGAAGTGTAAAGGTGTGCGCATGAAGGATAGGCACGTAAATGCAACACGCACAACAGAAAGAAGACATACTTGCAGAAGGAAAGTATGGAAGAAGGGCACAAGCATTCAATCGAGGAAGGACGCGTGGCGATAGATAGAGAAGGGGTACACAACATAGTTTAATGTATGTAAGTGTGTAGGAGGAATGTCGGGGACTTAGGAATTTTGGAAGGAAAGTTTACGAGAGGTGCATGCGAGGAGTGTGCGACATGATAAGAAAGAAAGTAGACGTGAAGGAGGAAGGCATAAAGGAAAATGGAAAAGGAGATAAGATAATGCGAGAGAGAAGCATGAAGGCACATAAGGGTGCGCAAAGGAACTATACTGTGCTAAGGTGTCAAAAGAACAATCTTGAGTGCACACAACCTGAAATGTGAAACATCAGAGTTAGAATGAAAATATAAGTTATCCAAATAACTAGGAGAGTTATTTGGATAACAATTTTGGTGACTTTCGGGGCCATATTCCTGCTAGATGAAGAGACCAATAGCCTTAAAATTCCATTAGGCATGGAGTCAAGTGCTAAACTTGAAGATCTAATCCACAACTTGAAGAACATCCGTGAGGTCACTTACAACACTGTCTCGAACTCGAACTCGAACTATTGCTCTCATATGAAGATCTTTTGAATTGGATTGATGAGAATGAAAACTATGCACCGACAATTGGAACCGCCTCTCTGCCAAAATTGAACTGTCATCCTAGGAATAAGAAAAGGAAAGGCACACGGGTGCAATAGAAAGGAAAGGCACCAAAGGGAACACACCTTTGAAATAGAAGCACAACACTATGTATAAAAGCTAAAAATCATACATGTCCCAAAGGGAACATGTAGAGTGTGTGCACGGAACTTATATTACTAAAAACAAACCTAAACTAACCTAAAATAACCAGAGGCAAAGGGTGCTCAAGTAAAACCTGCAACAGGTATGGAGAAGTAGCTTCCTTCCTCACAAATTTCAACCAAGTAATTGATTTGGCACCGAAATGGTCGAAATGAGAGTGAAAAAGCGGCTTGTAAATGGTGTTTTACCCTCCTCAAATTATAAAAAAAAAGAACATATACTTCTGAAGTTGTTCTGCGCTTGGATTTGGGAGGCGTTCTTGCTAAATTTTGTCATATCGACACTTAACCTCATGCTCGAAGTGAGCATGACCAAGGTGGAAACTCTATTTTGGCTCTAGGCTAGCTAGATATTTGATTGGGCATGGTTTGATCCTTGTGATTTGACCATTACTTTGAAGCTTAATCCCGGAGATGGAATTTTCTCACGCGACTCTCCTTCTGAAGGTGTTTACTTGTAGGATGGGTTGTGCAGAGCTAGGGCGTGTGAGGTTTTGCCTCTATAAGAAACTTAGTCTCCTCTGGGAACACACCCTCTAAGACTAACTACTTTTCTTCTGGAACAGTGCTCGTATGATTTCCTCTTCCCAGTTGGAGTTGCATGAGTCATGCCATTCTTCAACTTTTCTACAGTCATCAAACATGACGACATTGGTTAGGAAAGGTGCATTGGAAGGGGGCTATTCATTTATGGTACAATTAGACAGAGGGGACTCAAAAGGAAATGAGACGATGAACGCATAAGAAGGAATGGAAGGGATGCACACAAGAGAGGAGGAAGCGTGTGCAAGAGGGAGGAAAGACACACACACTTAAGGAGCATAGGCACTCGTGAAAGGGGGAATGGAAGCGAATTGAGATGGGGTGGAAGGGAGAAGGGAGGAACAATGGAATCCTTAGTGGGAGAAGTGCATAGAAAGTTGGGAACATGAGCAGTAGGCTGAGATGATGTAAGTTGGCGCAGAGGAGTGGGAGGGTTGTATGATGGTAGTGCATGGTTACCCCATTGAAAGAGTTGCCATATGCTAGATTTTTAATCCTCCATTTCTTCTTCCCACTCTGTAATCTGGGGCAAAGATCTCAGTGATAAAGTGTAGCTTTTGTTGGGTGTTAAACCAACTTGGTATAGGGCCAACCCATAGACAAGGGACCTTGTAGCTAACTTTAGCTACCTTTATGGAGCACTTGACTTTGAGTTACATCATGTCCATCTCCATCTTTTGCACTGTCCTCAAAATCAGCTTCGACCAAGGATTTTCCTCCATCATCTACATAAACCTGTTCTTCATAAACATTTTGGTTAGAAAAAGTGGGTTATATGCATATTCAAGATGATAGGGCTCATAAAACTAATTTGGAGGAGGAATTTGGAACTGTGGGGATGGAGAAAAATAGCTCTACTACTGCAAATGAGAATTCCATGAAGGGAAAGAAGTCATGATTGCACAACTTCAAAAGAGGAAGGTGGAATGATGGAAAAAGGGAGAAATGAATGAAAGGAGGGGAGATTAGTTTACGAATGAAATAATGGGTGTGTTTGGATCAGTGGAGTTACCAGATGCATTGAAAGATGCCTCCAAAGGTTAGATATCAATAATAACACATCAAACTTGCTAAGATGAAGATGTATAACTCTTCAAACTAGTCCCACCGGGCATGTAAAAAAATGTTGGTGCTCGAAATTGTGCCCTTAATGTGATCATGATGGATCTGGAATTTTGAGTCAACAATGTGAACCGTCTCCAAGTTACGGGACCTTACATGTGGAGACAGGACCTCTAGAGAATGCCAGATTCCTCTATCTACCTCTAACACTACTAAGTACTCCTAATGCTGAAAGAAAATCCTAGAATAAACATGCCAATGGACCGTGGATAAAAGGATGTGTAGAAAGGGAAAATCCGAAGCTAAGGAAGGTGATAACTCCGGGAAAGGATCGATCTCTCTCCATAAGTAGCGAAGGAAACAAACAAAGAGGGCACGAAGAATATGGCGGACTATGCGCACCATAGATCAACACATGGGATCAACTTTCTAGTGCATGCAACACATGAACAGGGGCTGCAAGCACGAGAGTACGCACAACATGCCAAAAATGTAAACAAAGAGGTGAGATGTAATGAAAATGAGAAAGGGAAGACAAGAGTTTCAAAAAACATGTTTTTATTGCTTAAGGGATGCACAATCATTTACACTCAAGGTAGGAAGTAAGAATACATTTCAGAGACCATGCCAAGGTCTGAGACCCATGGGAAGTCGGCCACTATTTTGGCATGGTGTCGTTATAATAGAGAGGGATCCTTTTTACAAAGAAAAACTTTGCTAATTATAGAAGAATGAGAGAAGAGAAGGATAAAGAGAGGAAAAATCGGATTCAAATCTTCAACCACCAACAACTAGTGATAAATTCCTATAAATCCTCTTGCAAGGCTATCAGATGTGCTTCCCCATGTCTTTTTGGCGTGTAGAAGAAGGAAGAAGGCAAGATCTGATTGAAATATGGTGGTTGAGGTCGATTAGATGTGTGCATTGATGATAAGAAAGATGTTTCCCTATTTTTTACCTACCAAATCCCTTCTACATTTGAATTTTAATAGTCCAACGTGTAGCTTGTGTCAACAACTCTTTGACAAGCCTAGGTGCATTCCGATTGGAGCTCTGCAATAGAAGTTATGGCTGTCATAAGTCTACAGGTCACTTTGACATGCAATGACACATGACACACATTGATTGACTAAGGTAATCAACCAACCTGTTCATCCGATTTGTCTTTTTCTACCACTTGTCATGTACAAGTTGGTTGTCTAGATTTGGCACCCTGTTGGCGCGCTTTAATAGGTTGCGTATGCATCACACTCAAGTCTGATAGATGACATGGCGTAATGATTGGCATAGAAGAAGGTGCAAGGTGTAAAAGCAAGAGGTGCAAAGGTGTGTGTGTGTGTGAAGGACATGCATGTGAATGCAACGTGTGTGGCAAGAAAGAAGGCATACTTACAGAAGGCAAGTATGGAAGCAGGGCATGAGCATTCAACTGAGGAAGGGCACATGAAGGTAGATAAAGAAGGGGTGGGTTACATAGTTTAGTGTATGTAAGTGCGTAGGAGGAATGCCAGGGACTTAGCCATTTTGGAAGGAAAGTTTGCAGAGGTGCACACAAGGAGCGCGTGATAGGATAAGAAAGAAAGTGGGCACGTAGGAGGAAGGCACAAAGGAAAATGGAAAAGGAGATAAAAAAATGCAAAGGGAGAAGTAGGAAGGTGTATATGGGTGCACAGAGGAGGAACTGCAACTATGCCAAGGTGTCAAAAGAACAATCTTGAGTGTGCACAACCTGAAATGTGAAACATCAGAGTTAGAATGAAAATATAAGTTATCCAAGTAACTAGGAGAGTTATTTCGATAACAGCTTTCCTTATAATCGATCGGATAAGATGGGGTAGTATTAAGTGCCTCCTTTATTCGTTTAAATGCTCAAATAAACCTTTCTTCCCATTTGATGACTTGATCCTTTTTCCATGTACTTGTGATGGGAATATTAATCTTGGCAAAGTTAGGGATGAACCTCCTCAAAAAAATTATTTGTCCAAAAAAAGATAGATACCCTTTTTAGACATAGGGATAGGGACATTATCATTTGCCTCCACCCTTTCAGTATCTATCATCACTTCTTCTTGAGATGCTATATGTCCCAATACTTTTCCCTTCTACACTCTAAAGTGGCACTTTGTTAGGTTCAATGAAATACCATACTCTCTACACTTGGTCAACATCTTTTCAAGATGCCTCAAATGGTCACCCCTGTGCTTAGAGAAGAAAATTATATCATCCTTTAACCCCAAGTATTCAAATGCTCTTTTTCTATGTTCAGGAATTCTGAGTAATTCCAAAATTGGGACAATGATCTTTATTTGACTTAGAATTTGAGCCATATCACATGCAACATACTTTGGTAGGGCTATATTAGAGGCAAGGGTGAAAGTATTTTTGATGGGATGTTATCTTGTATTGTTTGGATGGATGTAGACGTACTTTTTTTTCAAAGTATTGATAAGACCTTTATTAGGCATACTTATTTTGGGGGCATCTTTGGGGATGTTGGTCAAGAGAGGAATTTTGGTTTAGAAGAAGGGCATGTCCTTTGACTTGTCTATTCCTAAGGTTATAATCCTTTTCTTGAGCAACCAAAAATTCATTAATAGCTACCTATCCTCTTTAGAAGGGATTCCACCATCATACTTCTTGATCATTAAATCTCTTAAGTACTCAAAGTCATGATTTGGAAGCTCAAATGATTGAGCCATATCTATATCAACATTAATAATAGAAGGGAGGAGAATACCTAATTTATGCAAGCCCAAAAGTCCTCCACAATTTTAACATATAATAGATTAGTTGAAGTGGCTCCTAACATTGAATATTTTGGACACTCCATCATGCATATGTCATCAAAACTAGCTTCATCAGTAACATCATCATCTCCAACAAGTTTCTCACAAGGGGAGTGTGGAAATAAACACTTATCACACCATTTAATGATGTGATCTTCTTCCACTAGTGATACTCTTGTTGTCAATGGATCTGGGACTGCTTTATTCTCCCTTAAAGCTTGCTTGCTTATTTGTTGAAACCACAAGTCCTTTTCCTCTATCCTCAACTTGGTGATATCCTTTGGGATGATTCCCAAATATATTTTTCCTTGGGCCTAATGCTGAGCTTGAGGATTTGAAATCAATCCTTTCTCTACTCTAGTAAGCTTATAAGAGATCTCTTTGACTTCTCCAACCAAAGTTTTAACCACTTCCTCCAAGTCCACTGCCTTACTTTCCTGTGGCTTCTCTGGATTAATCAGCTTGACACCTTCCCTCTTTGGAGGTTTCCTGCTACTTTGATATTGTTCTTAATTTGGACAGCCATAGAGAAATCCTATGTTAAGGTTCTAGGATTTTTGTCCCTTAGATAATAAGCTTCTTTCTTATCAAAGCATCTGAGTATTTAATCAAACAAGAATCATCACTAGGCCTTAGATTAACATGCAATCTAGTCAAGGTTTTATTGAACCTAGTATTAAAGTCTTGCACATACTCATTAGATTCGGACCATTTCTTTCTTCGGCCATTTCTTCGGTAGTTCAACGGTCGCCCAAATGGGGTTAGATATCTATATAGGGGTGACCCATCGCCATGGGATCTATAGGGTCCTTAGCCATATAGATCTATAGGCGACCAATTCATTTCATAGAATTCTTGTGGCCATAGCCATATATCATATATCTAGAGGACCTCATTATCCGTCATCAGTACGATCATCAGTCGTATCACGTATAGAATAGACGGATGATCCCCATCTTTTTGATATTTTGAAACTCTGATAAAATATAAACCTAGGGTCAGTTTATCACCATATTGGAGCCTAAAATCATTCTTCATTTCTATCCAAGAATCTATTGAATTTGAAGGTAGCAAATTGTACCATTCATTGACACCTCCTTCTAATGTATGTATGAATAACTTTACATAAACATCTTCATGCTCTACTTCATAGTCATCCATAACATTCTAAAAAATATAAGATGTTGATCTCCACTTATGGCATTATTTCCTTGAAACTTGGGCAACCTCATCCTAATTTCATGTGGTACTTCATTTGGATAACCTTCCATGTCATTAAAATCAATAGGTCTATATGTGTTAACTCTGAAAGGTTCTCTAGAGGTACGGAAACCGTGTTATTTGGGCAGAGGATTTTCAAAAGGAGGGTTGAAAAGGTGGGGAACTATGGAACTTTGAGGTAGAGGAGTATGATCTTCAAAATAGAAATCCTTTAAGACTTAGTTTCACAAAATACTTGTTTCTCATGAGTCAACACATAAGGAAGATGAAGAATACCTTTGTTATTTGTAGATGTTGAACCTTATTAAAACAAAGCATGTAAATATGCATGAGGAGTACCTAGATCAGAGCTATCAGATGTGCTAGAGTAATCCTCCACTAAAGATGGATCAAATTAAGCTATTTGAACAATTATTTCTTCTGACTTTTGATCAGCCACTGGGTTCTAGATCTGCTTCCTTCTTGATTGCGTACTTTCTAGTTTTGGAAATAGTCTTCTAGTAGGATTAGATTTGAAAAAGGACCTTCTTCCTTCCATATTTGTAAAGGGAAGAGTTAATCACTAAGGTATAAATATTTTGCACTGGTACACACCATATTTTCTTTGAACACAAAGGCCTTGTACCTTAGATGTATAGATTAACCGATAAAGGTCTTGAAAGGATAGCTTCACAAAATGGTAGACAAAACTTTATAGATATTTATGAATTTTACCATGCTTTTCCCAGTGGAGTCAGGTTTAATGGAAATCTTGCTTATAATGAGAATTTTTTTGGACAATACCTTCAGAGTAGACTGTATTTTAGCAAAGTTCTATAAAGGTATGTATTTTGAACCTCAATTGGACTAAAGAATTCCCCAATAGTGCCATTAGAAGCTTATTGATGGGAAATATGCACTCTGAAAGTCAAAATGCCTATCAACTTATATCAAGAAATACTAGCAATTCATATAGCATGAGAAAATTTAAATCAAACTTTGATTCAATGATATAAATTTTAGGTCCCTATCAAAGACGCAGAGATGGTGTGTTGGTCCTCAAATTTTCTCCATCCGTGGATTTTATAAGCTTCTTTGACATTTTCCTTTTTATCACGGCTCTATCCTTTGATTTGCAACATTTCTTCTTTCTTGGTAGATTTTTAGTCTACCACAAATTTTCTTTACTTCTTGCAGCTTTTACAATGTTACGCAACTTTCCTCCTTGTCCCCTACCTTCCCGTAACTTTGTTCCATGTCCATGACTATATCTTCTTGTATGTACGGCCTTTGTACTCTTCTCGTGGTTTTTTTGTTCTTTGTGGCTTTTCCTCTTTACTTGCGGCTTCCTTTGAACTTCCCTTACTTCCTCGGCTTTGAATTCAAATAATCTTTGCTTGCGTGACTCTTGCCTCACATCCACAGCCTTACCATTCTCACTCACACTCATCCTTCGGCTCCTTTTACTTTGGTGGCTTCATCCCTTTATCCATGACCTTCATTACTAAGCTTCCACGACTTCTTCTAGAGTTCCACGACTTCCTGAGACTTCAATGGCTAATTTAAGACTTCGGTGGCTAACTCCTTATATCCGTCACTTGTACAAAAATTGATAAAGTCCTTGGAACTTATCCTTGATCATCCCGAAGCCTCTATGAGTGACACTACCTATTCAACCTTCATATTTCTTACTTGATCACTTTCCCAATTAATCCTTTTACCATCAATGCCACTTAACATCAAATACTTTTTCCATCAATACAACTTGACATCAATGACAACACATATGAAAATGACAAAAGTCCAACAAGAATGGCTTAAAATGGTGGTAGACTCAAAAAACATGTCATTTTGTAGTGGGAAGGGTCTATCACTTTACTTGGGATCAAGTCTTGGGGTGATTGAGGGGCACGTATAAAGGGGATGGCCTTTTCCTGCTACTTTTGGTCCTGCCTTGAACTAGGGTGAGAGGACCCGAGCTATAACTTGAATTGTAGAGGGGGAGATATGATCTTTGTTCCTCGATTTCTTTCGGATGATGGATAAATATGGTCATGGACACACCACTCACTCCCACGATTTGTCACAAAAATATGTTGTGTATGCTTACCTTGCCGAGACACGAGTTACTATAGACAGTAAAATTTGGTTGCTCTTGCATTCTCCTGATAAAAGCTAAATGACACTTTTAATGATATTTAGAGACATAACAGAATATAAATCGAATGGAACGTAGTATGGGGTAGGATCACTTATGTAGTTTTTAAATGAGGGGGCATTATAGAATGAAAAAATATTTGCAACATAACATTTAACACGTAGAGTCATTTTACTGTAATTCTACAAAGTATAGAAAACTAGATCAATTAGTGAAAGTTTCTACAAATAAATATTTGCATTCATGATACTCAATCTATGCAAAATTTCAGCACAATCTCTAAAATACTCCACACAAGAGCTTATGTAAGCATTCTAATAAAGTTTTTATTGTTTTATCCCTCGTACACCCAAGATACACTCAAAGGATAACAACAATCTATCGACACAAAATGGCTATGGCAAGGATTTTACAATCAAGTCTAATGTTACAAAGGAAGTGCTCACAACACAATATCAAACTAATGACCAAAGCACCACCATTAACGAAAGATCTAGTGTACGAAAAAGATAAATAATAAACACAAGAGTGTAGCAGATAATATGACTCATCGGTCAACATTTCCAAATACATGACCTAAAAGTCATAATTTAAACTCAAAAGTGGACATATTTCATTCAGATCTTTAGAATTTCTTTAACAAGGGAACATCAAACGAATGTTCTAAGAGCTTGTCGGTGGCTATACATTGCAACCACCTTGACATAGAATATTTAGGAAGCTAAGATCAATATGCATGTCACAAAGGAAACATACAATATGAATGATTGCATCTCTTCGACCTTTTTCAGATATAGAAAAACTAACCCCCTTTTTAGAGAACAAAATAATTGGCTCCTTAGATATGAGGACAAGCCCCCATATTTATACAAATTTGATGTCTTCTTACAATTCAATTTTCCCCCAAAATTAGAAGTAAATTTTCCCCCTCATTATAACAGAAAATATCTTTGATCAAAGTAGGAAAGTATTTTATCTAATTGAAAATATTTGATTTTTCGGTTAGCATTTTGGGATCAATTCATGCCTTTTACTACCACATATGCAAAAATAGTTAGTGACATCGCTATGTGTACCTGTGTCTTTTTATTTTTATCATTTTCTCCCACTAAAAACAATAAATTCTTGAATTAGATGATGCCAACTTAAAGAGATCAAGGAGACCTTTCCAACAAGACCAATTTTTCTTGATTTGGAGCTCTGGATCAAAAGTTATGGCCATTTGAAGTTTTGGTAGTCTGGATAAACACGAGAGTGACACATGATAGCTTTTGATTGACTTCAAAAATTGCCTTTGTATTCAAAATGTGATCCAATAAGAAAATTCCATGCATCTTCACCCTTTCAAACTATTCTTTTGCTTGATTACCTACTATGAAACATGAGCTAATGAAAAGTTCCACGTTCCTTCGTGGTGCCAGACTTTTCTTTTATTTGTACTTAGCCACATTGAAATGCAAGCTAATGAAAAACATCCACATTCCTTCACAGTGCCTGAATTTTAGATGGCCCTAACTGATCCCCGCAAAACTTGAACTAATTAGAGAGCTCCACATTACTTCATAATTAAGTCCTTTGATACACCTTCTGACAAAGTATGAAGCTCTAGCTAATAAGATCATTCCACGCTCCTACATTGTGTTAGAATTTTTGATAAGCTTGACTGAAAAATGTGAAACGTGAGCCAATAGAAAATATCCACGCTTCTTGTAATGTCATTTCTTTCTTTAACCTCTACTAACAACCATGAAACATGAGCCAATAGAAAATCTCCATGTATGACATGCGTTCACCTTTCATTGGTTGTGCCTTCACGTCACAATTTCAAACTTGAGCAGACTTAAGAAAATTTTGGCTTCACAAAAATGTTACCATGTAGCCCTTTTGACCTTGCTAACTTTCACCTTAGTGCATCACCGTGATTTGGACCCAAAGAATTATTTGTTGTGGCTTATTTCGGGAACTTGAAGTCTACAAAATGAAAAGGCTATGAAGAGACTTGGAATCCCACCACGTGGTCCTTTGCATCACAAGAACTTGAAGTTATTGGTGATGCAAACATTTGACTTGACCAAATGAACGTCTCGCCAACCTTTTCACAAGTAACCCACCAATGCTTTTAAAATTAGTCTCTTGCCAATGACTAATCTTTGTTAAAATGTCCAAGTCCATTTTAACTGAGTTTTTGGTGTTTCGTGGCCTTTGGTGGATTTCTGAGTGTCCTACAACTTTTGGTGAAATTTGTGGAGTTCCAACCCTTTTGAAAAACCCACAAAACACTAAACTTATGTGCCATGGTTTTATTATTTTGTAGTTTGGAGCAACGCACGGAACATTAAGCTCATCATTCCATAGATTACCATGTTAGTGCACTGTGGTCTCCTTATAATTGAATGGTCATGTCCATTTTAACTGAATTATCTAAAAGTATTTACAACTTTATACTTTGAGGTTTAGCTACATTCTTGAGGTTTAGATTCTTGGAGCAAGTTTGGATCATTTAGGTGTTGATTTGCATGTTTCTGACCTTTGTAAAAGATGTACTCGTGTCTGGATCACCGGTGAGAACGAAGCTTTCATACTTTGATTAATTAGTCCATTCAACCAGTCCCACTATTTTTTTTTAAATCCTTATATTTATCTTACTAAGGCACAATATCTATTACAATTGACACTTCTCCTTGACTCGGAATGAAATTTGAAGTGCGAGGAACAATATAAAGCACACAAAATACTTATATTTATGGAAATTCTATGAAAAATACGTTCTTGATCCAAGAAACTAGATTGAGATCCAACATGATCATCACTATCACTATCTACAACTGCAGGATCTCTAGAACTAGAAGCTTCACCGCTCAATATACGCCACTGATTGTGGCCTCTATATCTCTCTACTTTCCTAACAATAATGTCACCTCAGGTCCCACTCGCTCCGCAAAATGACCATGTAGCTCCATGAACCTCACAAATACATCATGTGCTAGGGGACCTCCACCCGTGTCCTCCCTAGCTCACCGTGTCTCCTCTCGGCTTCATCCCTCTTACTTAACAACATGGTACACGTAGCCATCACTAGTGTCATTGGATCAAATAAGTGTGCATGCTCACCCGCAATACCATCCACATGCTCTAGCATACCACCACCTATGAGTACATCGGTGGGAACATTCCACGTCAATGTGTGGATGGATGTGTCCATAATCAATGACCAATACACATCACCTACATCCATATATCAACATGTTAGACAAAAATGAAAATTAAACAACCAAATAACCAATCACACACATCACTATACAAATACTCACGCTCTTCTATCACTGCCACTATGCTATTAGGGGCATGTGCTTGCCCTCTACTCCTCTTCCTAGTTGTGCTCTACTGAATGTCCATAAAAACTATAAATAGAAATACCCACCGATGTGATGCCCACCATGCACGATATGCCTCCATACACCCCGCATCATCCACATCTTTGGCTCTATCACCGCATCTGCCTTGTCTAGTCTGGGGTACTACCTATACTCTTGTGGGCTTTAGTGTAACTCCAGAACTCCTCGGTGCCTTAATGACCCTCACACACACATATGGATTTAGGGGCGCATCCTAGGCCACACCAAACTATCATGAAACACACTACCTAGAATAGCTTGGTCACCCCTAAAATCAATCCTCTAGCCACATAGTCCGCCGAATACATCATAGCTCTCTGCATCCTCTTGGCATCCTCTGTAATCTCTGTATTGCCTCCATATCATGGCATTTGATAGCATGTGATATAAAATTTATCTATAGGTATCCATATCTATCTTTCTACCATGAAAACCTACCCATCTCCTAGAAAATATATCTGGCCTCACCCACTCTCCTCATGGTCCACTAATCGGCCTTAATATCGCAATATGCTCATAGGCCCATACATATAACAATGTGGTAGCTCCAATACCACCCTCGTGCTCCTCCCGTAAATCTGTAGATCTCTAAATACGTGGACTAATACACATCTAGCCCAAGCATATCTCGTCCCCATACTCCTCTAGGCGATGGTAAATATCATGCATCTTATATAAAATGCCTACACCACTTTGCTCTCCACCGCAACAAGTGAAACAATCACAACATCAATAAACTTCCGCAATCGCGGAACCCTTGACCTTAATATAACATCTAGGCTAATCTAGACCTCAATATGAACTTGGGTCCTTATAAATTACCACCTAGTGGCCCTCATCTATGTTTGAACATCATCTATATCCATCACCTGAACCCTCTCACCAATAATAGGCAATCACAATGTGTGATATACATCCTCTAAAGTCACGGTCATCTAGCCGTGTAGCAACCAAAATGTGCAAGTATCTATACACCACCTCTCACACAAAGCTGTGATCATAGGCATGTTATGGGGAACATCCCCCATCCTTGCTATGTGCCACAGGCCGACACCGTCTAGAACATCCCACTCATCATCTAACAACCCCAATCCTAGTAAAGTATGTAAGTGAAGGCCACCACGAAACTCTCGTGAATGAATATCACTCTACACACCAAAAAACAACCACAAAAACACAATAACATCTCATATATATGAAAATACACCTACCTATAACATCAACAAGCATCAATTTTCACATTTACAACACTCTGGGATCAACCCTAGCCTTCTGGGTCACCATCACCCAAAAGTAGGATTCGGGTGCCACAGACAGATCACTAGCGCCCATTTTTGGGTGCTTGTGTCCCAAGATCATTAACACCTTCATAGATCTTTCCCAAGTCAAAAATGCTAAGAAAATTAAAACCATAAATTCGTAAAAATTCACAAAAAAATACCCAATTCAAAACAATTTAAAAAAATCACACCTACTAGCTCTGTTATCATACATGATGCCACAAATGTACGCCATCATCTTGAATCAAATCAAATATAGTTCTCTCACTTAAGGCATATTTATGCACCCAGAGCTCAAAATCAAACTCATAGAATAATCAAATGATTTGCCTATTCACTTTTTCATATTATTATTTATAGTAACTTTTGATTACCTATTGCACTATAGTCATTATTTACAACTATCCTTCAAAATAACACACATCACATAGTTTCAATCATATCTTGAGCATCCTTACTCCGATTCCTCTATCGTTTGCTTCATTCTCTTCAGAATTCCAACTACTACACATGCCAAAAACACTATATTCCTCCTTGCCAACGTTTCAACTTAGTATACACACACTTTTGTGAGACCTATCATACATTCACTATTACATCATTACGTGATTACTTTCAGCTCAACGTTCATTCTCACCATCACTCCCCCTTTTTCGAAAGGGGGCATCCCATAATCCCATTCAAATCATTACGTGATAATTCTACATTGCTAACTCGTCATTATCAAATTTTTTCTCATACATCGATAACATTTCGGACAATTTATAGAAATTCCCCTAATGATCTAATCTAGGAAACAAGCATAAAATATCTCCACGAGTAACCAATCAATCAATCAATCACACACATTCAATTCTTGATAACACAAATCTTCTATTATTTGAAATCACCTCAATCAATCAACACAACACAAGGTATTTATCCTCCCAAATTACCTAAGTTGGGAGTTACATCACCACTTTCCCAAATGACCTAACATGGGAAAGTATTCTACATTTTCTACAAACTTATAGATGACCTAACATGGAAGCCATCTCACATAAATTGTAGTGGCACCCCTGGAGTGGGGGTAATGAGACGTCATTGGATTTCCTATACTACTCCTATGTGGGTTATTCATGTTTGATAAAAATACAACAAAATGGATCCAAATCAATAGAATCCGGTCTTTGTCTATTTGCATCGGCTAGACCTTTTGAGGATGTAGTTAAAGTAAGAGAGTAAAAATAAACCTCTCTCCATACACTCTTCCTTTGGTGGCATGACACCCAAATCCTTATTTTTTCACACATACAAAATCGGGTTGGGAACTGATCGATCCTTACCCCAATACATATCCATCAACGACAAAATTGAAATCTCAAATCACTCAATATCGAAATCACCAATCTCACTTAGTGCTCCTAATAATGGTCTCACGTCTCTTATTATGCCACATGGATTGACATGCTTTGATCCATGGTTTGCCACGCTGTATATTCTCATTCTTCATGTGCTTTTGTAATATCTACGCATACTTCTGCAACATGGGATTCTCAAGACTTCTCTTAGGTATACATCTCTATCTACTTTATGTTACCGATCTTTCTCTTAGTAACATAAAGTGGGGAAAATGTAGACACAAAATCATGCACTTACTACTATTTACTATACCACAAAGTATGTTGTTTTATATATGGATCTTGCGTAAGAAAAGTATTCACTTGGTGACCCATTCCCTAGTCCATCCACTTGTCTTGTTGGTTTATATTATTTTTATCTTTCACACTTGTCACTCATACACCCGTTTTGGTCAAATCATAGGGATCCCTATTAGTCGGCCTCCACTCATTTTTCGTCATTTATCTCTAGACACTAGTGCCTAAAAATGGACACTAATGCCCAGGTGCTTTCATCCATCCTAGGTTCCCATGCCCTCTTTATGTTTGATCTTATTTTTTACATTTGAGGTCGGTATTTTTGGTTTTCCCACTCATATCCCGAGGTACTAATCGGCATGTCGGTCATTAGTGTCGAAATTCAAGCAAGAGATCCCTATATAAACACAACATACATACCATAATAAGGGAAAGCAATTCTTATCAAGGGTTATATATCTACATATCTCAAGGGACTGCATTTGGGTGCGTTACCCTGCATACACACTATATATGAAGGAGAGTTCAAACTATTCCATCCATACATTTGCATTTTATCTAGCTACAACACGCTATCTTAGCGCCATTAGCGCGAGGGCGACCTAAGAGCACTATTGCACACACAAGCACATAGAAATACATTAGGTATGAGATGTAGTACATTACTTAGTCGTAAGTTCACCATTGTGATAGTTGCGGATAGTCCAACCCCTCATTTTGCATCTTTATTTTTAGTATTTGATGTCTTTTTGATGGTTTTGTAGGAGGATATTTGTGTGTAGGTTTAGAGGTACTTTGGCGATCCAAGTACAATATACAGTGGCAAAGGTGAATAAGTGTGAAACCTTAATGATACCATCAAAACCAGGTTCCAACCATTTTTGCAAACTCCAATGTCCTCACAGAGGTCTTGGGTGCTCGCAGTGCCCTTGTTCCTACCCAGGCGCACGTGTCTAATCATTTCCACCTCCTCTGGATTTTTTTGAGGCTTGTCGTAATGGTCTATACTCCTATTCCATCACATTCTCCAGTCCAGACTCACTTTAGGATAAACAAAATTAAGGTAAGTGCCCTATCTCATGAATTTGCTTTCATATAAAGATCAAATAAATTTTTGAGCACTTGTATTTCATTGTATGTCAGCTATAACAGATCTTTGCATTCAAATTTTAATAAAATATTTAGATTTTATTAAATCAGCTTGAATGAATGCAATGTATCCCTAGAAATAGTAAGACCGAGAAGGCCATAGACCTCATCATTGTGGTTAAACCACTCATTCTTCTGTAGAGGCTCATCAGGCTTAGGAATGAGACCATGGAGGTAGGGCAACAAATGATGCATAGTGTAATGATTGATAATTCCTGCCTTCTAAGACATAAAGTTCCTAGAGTTGAGCATAAAAAAATGGTGAAACTCCATAATGTAGATAAACCCCCAAAATTATCCTAGATGGCACTTTATAACTTAGTGCAAAAAGTACAAGTCCCCAGTGAGTTTTGCAAGAACCCCCAAAATGTGACACTTTATAAAGTAGTGAATTTATAAAAATAAATGAAGCCATCATGTAGAGCATGAGAAAATATGCACTTTTACCGAATAGTTCTCAAATCCGAGCCCCGATCAAAAGTTATAAAGAAATATAATTTCCCGTAAATAATGGCTTATTTAATTAATTTTTTTCAAACTGATTAAAAAATGTCAGAAATGAGGGGAAAGGGGGTCGTGCATATACTTGTTAGAACTGGGATGAGATGAAAAACATCAAGGGACATTAAGCTTAGAAAAAATGCATCCGTGTGCAATATAAGGGAGAAAGTGTTTATGCAAGGGGGTTTGGTCACATGCCATACTAGGCATTGCCCTCCACTGTGGTTTAAATTTGATAGACAACTATACAAGAAAAAAATGGCTATAAATCAAATCAATGCTCCATATTCTCCATAGGATAAACTGATGCTAGTCATGTACATATAGGTGGTGAATGTGTAACCACCTCCTAGATCGACGGGAATAACTCTCACTAATCGATATTAGAAGTAGAGTTGACTCCACAAGTAAGTAGTAAGCTAACTCGACTCCACACAAGTAGTAAGCTAACTCAACACCACCGTAAGATAAATCAACATATCCCATGAGTGTAGGAAAGCTCCAAGTAAATAAAAAAATACAAAGAAAATGAATATCCTACAATAACAACTCTTCTCTTGGCATGAGATCGCCCAAAACCTCACCCTCGAGAATAATACACTCAAATTCAACAACATCTCCAAAGAAAACATGACAACTTTCTATCCTTTAGTTTCTCATACATTAGGTGCAATATTTCCTTTTCTATTAGTTTTACATATTTCTACACACATTACTCTCATTTTTCACATACGATACTTTGACTACTCCTTGTTTCTTTTACATGTCCTTCCTTACAAGCAACAAGAAATAACTCACATCAAGCTCTAACAACACATATTACGTTTTAGGAAATAAGGGATAAAATATGTGGAATAATCCCTCACAAAATCGCAAGCAAAGAGAAACTAATATGTAGAAAATATTACAGATCTCAAATAAAAGTGCAGAATAAAATAACACAACACAAAGAGACAATATTTAACGTGGTTCACCCAATTTGGGCTACGTCCACAAAGAATCACTTGCTCAAATTTTATTACAAGCCACCACTCTCTCAATACAATACCTGATCTATTTAGAGATATGCTCAACAAACTCTACAAGAATTCACAACCAAATTCAAAACACATCTGCAATGTTTACATTATATCTACCATATGCACAAAACCATATAAATAGACAATTGCTTAAGCAGTTTTACAAAACCATGGGTATCAAAACCATGGGCCAAAACCGTCCCATAAACCTATGGGTCAAAAAGCTTCCCATATGAGAAAAACACATTTCTTAATATATTGGGCACGTTTAAGGCCCAATTTTTTTAGCCGTGCCCCCAAATCCTGCATTCTGGGGCTACCGCCTTGGTCCCCGCTCGAGCCCCAACCCAGCCCCAACCCCGACAAGACAACTATGGAAAGTGTAAAATACTCTTATTGTACAATCTTTAAGAATTTCTCATATGAAAACATGCTCCACAACCTAACAATCTCCCACTTGGAGACTAGTTTTCTCTCGAGCAAGCTTCTCAACTCTTCACTAGTTTCGTGAAAGACCAACCAAAGCCGAGCACAACTTCATTTTTTCCCTTGTGACCACCTTGGTCATCATGTTTGTAGGATTCTGATTGGTATTAATCTTCTCTAGCTTCAACTTCTCTTCCTCCAAAGTCCTGATGAAATGGTACCTTAACTTTATATGCTTCATCCTAGAGTAGAAAACAAAGTTCTTAGCTAGGTGTATAACACTCTGACTATCACTATGCAACTTTCCTTCCTCCTACTTATGCCCCAAATCCTCAAGTAATTTTTGTAACCAAATCATTTCCTTGCTTGCCTCTATGGTAGTAACATACTCAACCTCTGTGGTTGACAAAGCCACCAACTTATGTAGTCATGAAATCCAGCTTACTGATGTCCCACCTATAGTGTAAACATAACCTATTATGCTCCTCATGTTGTCTATATATCCAACCATATCTGAATCTACATAACCACACAAAGTGGTTTTTGATCCACTGTAGCACAAAACTCTGTCCCTATGGTACCTCTCAAATACCGAAGGATCCACTTTACTTCCTGCTAGTGATCTCTACCTGGATCACTCATAAATCTACTCACCACTCCCACTGCATGGGAAATATCAAGCCTAGTGCACACCATGGCATACATCAAACTACCAATCACTGATGAGTAAGGTACCTTAGACATATGGTTTCTCTCCTGCTCTGTCTTGGGACACTATTCCTTTGATAACTTGAAATGGCCTGCCAAAGGAGTCCCAACCGGTTTAGCATCCTGCATATTAAACCTCCCAATACCTTCTTAATGTACTCTTCCTAAGATAAAGTCAACTTCCATTCCTTCCTATCCCGAGATATCCTCATACCAAGGATTTTTTTGGCTGCCCCCAAATCCTTCATAACAACGGATTCACTTAGCTGCTTTTTGAGTACTTTTATTTCCTGCATGTTTTTACCTCGCACCCAAAATGTCATCCACATATAGACAAAGGATAATATAACTACCATCCTAAAATTTCTTTGTATACATGCAATGGTGAGAATGAAATATAATATAACCTTGCTCCATCATGAAGCTATCAAATTTCTTATACCATTGACATGGAGCTTGTTTCAAGCCATACAAGCTCTTCTTCGGTTTGCACACCATATCCTCTTTACCTTTGACGTCATAGCCCTCTCAAGTCTGCTACATATATAGTTCCTCCTCTAAATCACCATGGAGAAATGCGCCTTTACATTAAGCTACTCTAAGTGCAAGTCTTCTACTGCAACTATTCCAAGAAGAGTTCTAATAGAAGTCATTTTTACTACAGGAGAAAAAATCTCATAAAAATCTATACTTTTTTTTTTTTGCAAAAACCCACCACCAACCGGGCCTTATATCTTTTCTTTCCTCCTTCCTCTTTGACTATGAACACCCACTTATTCTGTAATGATCTTTTACCTTTGGGTAGCTTCACCAAATCCATGTTTGGTTCTCCATGAGAGCCTAATGCTCCTCATCCATGGCTTGCTCCCACTTCTTCCTAGAATCTACCTACATTGCTTCATCAAAGCTCTCTGGCTCTCCACTATCAGTGAGTAATAAATAATAAAGAGAAGGAGAAAAATGTTTAGGTTCTCTTCTTACCCTAGAAGACCTCCTCAATATAGGAGTTTGGGGTTCATATTGAGGAGGTTCCTAAACTGATTCATGTGTCACTTTCCCATCCGAAAGATCCTCTATTGCTACATATTCTTTCTTGGATTCTTCCCTGTTTTCCTGCAACTGCTACTTATACATGACTTTCTCATTAAAGACCACATCCCTAGATCGAATGATTTTCTTTTCCTTAATACTCCAACATTTATATCCAAATTCATCACCACCATAACCAATGAAAGTACATTTTTCTAATTTAGCCTCTAGTTTGGTCCTATCATCCTTGTCTATATGTATAAACACCTCACACCTAAAGCCTCTAAGAAATGAATAATCAACTTTCTTACCATACAAAGACTCCTCAGGTATGCCTCCATCCAAGGCACTTGAGGGTCCTCTGTTTATCAAGTACACAGTTGTGCTCACCGCTTCTGCCCAAAAAGAAAGAGGCAGTCCTGCATGTAACCTCATGCTCCTAGCATGTTCCATTATTGTTCTGTTCATCCTTTCTGACACCCCATTCTATGTGGAGTTCTTGGAACCATCTTTTACCTGCAGATTCCATTCTTAGAACAATAATCATCAAATTCATTATTGCAATACTCCCCTCCATTATCTGACTTGAGACATTTTAGCTTAAGACCTGTTTCATTCTCTACCAAGGCTTTCCATTTAAAAAAAGTGTCAAATACATCAGATTTGTTTCTAATACAATAAACCCAAACTTTCCTTGTTGCATCATCAATAAAGTAACATAATAACTTGAACTCCTAAGAGATGATACTTGAGCCGGCCCCCATACATCAAAGTACACCAACTCTAACTTACTCTCTTTCTTTGTAGGTCCAACCTTGAGAAACCTTACTCGCTTCTATTTCCATATATGCAGTCCTCACAAAACTCCAAACCTATTTCTGTATATCCAGGAAAATCCTTATTTATGATCTCCATGCCCTTATGGCTCATATGACTGAGCCTATAGTGCCACAATGTTGTATCTACTTCAAGCCACGGATTATAAACATTAGTGCTATAAGTGGTTAAATACAAGGTTCTAACCTTCTTACCTCTTACCACCACAAGAGCACCCTTGGTAACCTTCCAAGAGTCCGTCAGTAAATATCACAATAGAACCATCACTTCCTAACTCGCCCTACTGATATCAAATTTTGTCTTAATGTAGGAACATGTCTAACATTCTTCAATAGCCAATTATTCCCATTCTCGCATCTTAACCTAAACAAACATTTGCAAACTATGCTGCAAGGCTCATCATCACCAAGAAAAACATGCCTAAAATCTCCTTGAACATAATCAAAAAAATAATGCCTGTGGAGTAGCATGGAAAGAAGCCACCGAATCTAAAACCCAAGATTCAGTAATATTGTGCAAAGAAAGAATCAAAACATCCTGACATACATTACTCGTTGCCACATTTTCCTCCTTGTTTTCTTCCTGTTGTTTCTTCTTATCCCAAAGCTCCCAACAATCCTTCTTTGCATGCCCAGACTTTCCACAGTGCCAACATACTATCTTGCTTTTGGATTTTGACCTTGCTCGATCCTTTGATTTTCCACGGCTTCCTCTATTCTTTTGTCTCCCTCTAGTTTCCACTTGTCAAAGCATTCCTTGAAGTAGAAGATTCACCAGAGATTTTTCTTCACATTTCCTCACTTAGAATCACCCCTACAACATCCTCAAACTTCAACTTTGAGTTAGCTAGAACCGAGTTGCTTACCACCATTACCAGGCTATTCCAACTCTCAGGTAAAGAGCACGTGAACTAATAAAACCTGTTATCCAAAATTCACCCCTCAAGGTAATTTTGATAACATGCATCAAATTATTCAGTCCCGAGCAAGTAGATTGATTCAAGGCCCGAAATCATGTTTTTGGGGCCCCTTGGCTTCTCTCTAACTCTCCCATCTAAGAAGAAATCCCAACGAGTTGGAAAAAATGGAAAAAATGCAAAAAAAGGTTGCAGGACTATTTTAAAGCATTTCGGGTCTGAAGGGTTTGGGTCGTACCAGTTCGGGTCGTACTAAGGTTCGTCGTACCAAGCTTGGGGCCGAAAAACAAAGAAAATCAGCTAAGTCAGACATTTTTGTCCCAGGCGGTCCGGCGGACAATTGGGACGTCGGGACGTGAAAAGCCGAAACAACCAAAAGTGGAAAAAATCGTCGAGTTTTGTTTTCACGTGGTTTGGGACATCCGGGAAAAAAGTACGCGTGGGACATGAACCAGCTGATTCACCGAAAGACGGTCCATTTCGGGCAGTTCGGAGATTTTTGCAGGGCCTGGGACAAATGGGACAAAAGTGCGCGAGGGACGCGAAAAGGTAAAAAGGCCGCAAAAAGAGAGACAAGGAAGCCCTGAATCAGCCAATGCGGGATATTTTCATCCACAGCCAGAAAAAGGTACACGAGGGATGCGAAAAGCTGAAATGGCCAAAGGCGAAGGAGAAAAGTCAACATTTGACCCGTGAAACTTCAAACAGCCATAACTTTTGACTCCGAATTCTGATTTTCACAAAATTGGACTTTCTGGAACGAGCACGACGTCCTCTACGGATTTATTATTTTTAATGAGGGTAGATATATTTAATTAAAAGAAACATATTCGGCTCCAGTCAGTTAATGCTCATTCCCGTCAAATGACAGAAAAATGCCTGCTAGACCCAAAATAGCTGCCCGCACTCAGAAGGCCATAACTTTTGCATTTCTCAATGAAATCACACAAAATTGGTACCGTTGGAATTGTGGCTCTGAGCCCAACACACAAAAATCAAGAAATTCTAGATTTGATGAGAGATTGATTGATATTTTTTAGAAAACGTGGCTGGGTTCATAACAGTGTTTTATTTGGTGGTTGGGAGTGCAATTAAGAGGCATGGTCATCATTCTTTCTTTGCTGCAGCACCTGGGACAGTATGGGGAGCCTTTTACAAGTAATATATAATCATTTTACTCCATTTAATGCCTCTTATAAGTGGTTGAAGGACAGATTTCAGGATTTCCATTTTCCTTCTCTCTCTCTTCTCATTTTTTCTATAAATTGGAGTGTTGGGCTCATTGTAAAGAAAATAGTTTTTGTAGCAAAGCTCTGCCAAAATTGCTTTGTGAAGCCAATGTGTTACATCCAGGCCCTTACCTTGTAACCGATTGAACTGTGCATATCAGGAAGCAATAAAATATAAGTTTGTGGATGTATCTTCCCCTGCTGTGTTTTCTTGCATTCTTCTTGCCCCTTCAACCTCTTCTTTACAAGAATATTGTGTCTATTATTATGTTCATGCAGGGATCCATTATCATTGTGTATGTTTGAAATATTGTTGTGAATGCGTTTTGCTAGATTATGGAGAACTGTCATCACCTCTTCTAGTGTGCACTTTGCTTCTGTATTTCACACATTTGGAGACTACTCTCACACCCTCCTTTTCTGGTGTATCACCGCTTTAGTGTAGGATTTCATTTTATGCATTCTCTCTCCCTGGTCCCTTGGAAATTTAGATTAGAATAGTTAGTTTCCATTTGCATTAGAGTATATTGTGGGGTAGTTTAGGAGCAAGAACTAACTTTCTTTGGAGGTCTATCTCAAATAGCAAGTCCCACAACTTGGAGATAGTACCCATGTTATCCAATCACACCATGAGTTCAAATATATATGCTTGTATAAATGTAAGGGTGCTGTGATTCAGGTGATAACAAGCCCTAACTTCTTCATCAAATTCTATTATAATCGAAGCTAGCATATTTATAACCGTATTAAAATCATTTAGATGATTTTCTCACTCGAACCATTCTCGAAATCTTCATATTAAACAAATTTTCATTAAAAATATCTTATTAGAGGCGAGGGTTTTTCATACAACTTCCTAATGCATCCATCAGTTCTTTGTAGTCTTTTCCTTTGAAACATTAAATCATACTAAAGATGCAAGACACAACCAGATTGTCCCAAGTGCCTTCCTATACAAGAAATTCTATTCCACATCTCACATGCTTGAGGGTTTTTCACCTTCTCAAACAATGGGATATAAAGATCCTTCGATAAAGGTAATCTTCCATCTCGCATCCTCCAAAGAATGAAATTGTGCCCGTTGAATTTATCAAACCTAGATCTTCCATCATCTACCATAGCTCCCACTCAAGATAAAACTTTCCCTACAATTCAACATTTCAGAAACCAAACCAGGCTCACGATACTAATTGTTAGGAAATAAGGGATAAAATATGCAGAATAATCCTTCACGAGATCAAAACAGTAGAAACTAATATGCTAAAAATATTACAGATCTCAAATAAAAGTGCAGAATAAAATAACACAACACAAAGAGACAATATTTAACGTGGTTCACCCAATTTGGGCTACGTCCACAAAGAATCACTTGCTCATATTTTATTACAAGCCACCACTCTCTTAATACAATACCTAGATCCATTTGGAGCTATGCTCAACAAACTCTACAGAATTCACAACCGAATTCAAAACACATCTGCAATGTTTACATTATATCTACCATATGCACAAAACCATATAAATAGACAACTGCTTAAGTAGTTTTACAAAACCATGGGTATCGAAACCATGGGCCAAAACTATCCCATAAACCTATGAGTCAAAAACCCACCCATATGAGAAAATCACGTTTCCCGATATATCGGGCATGTTTTAAGGCCCAATTTTTTTTTTTAGGCTGTGCCCCAAACCCCGCGAGACAATTGTGGAAAGTGTACAATACTCTTATTTTACAGTCTTCAACACTTTCTCACATGAAAACAGGATCCACAACCTAACATTACACATACAAATCACCCCTAGGGTCTACCTCCCTTTCCTAATTTCCATGCTTCACATTACGATCACTTCATGCTTCACTTGTCCACTTAGCATGTTATTGGACACTATCTTCTCTACAAGATTACAAGGTGTACATCTTCTATCTACATTACACTATCGAGTATTCACTTAACATCATAAAGTGGTGGAAAATGTAGATAAAAATTTTATGAACTTGGGTACATTTCCGTGTCCTAAATAATACTAATGTATACATGATTCCTAAGAAAGAAAACTAGTAGTTGACAACTCTTTTTGTCCTTTTTACTTTATCTCTCGCATTATTATTGGTCTTACATATCTTATAGCTCTGTCAATACTTGATTGACTTATCTTTTATGGCCTCGGACACTAGTGCCCAATTAGGAGATAAGATCCAAGGCACTCCTGTCCCTTCTAGGCACCCCCATCCTTCTCTTTATTATTCTTACTCTTTTTGGTATCTTTGACTTCTTGGTCACCTTTTAGCACTTTAGGCCGACCTTTCGTTGTCAATTACAAAATTCAAACAAGGGAATCATATATATACTTAGTTACTTGTTCTAAATCAGGGGCCAATCACTATAGGAATTATCTATCATCACCTAAGATTGCATCAAAAGGCACAAGAGCATTACAAGGCATAGATCTAGCACATTCATACAAGGGACAAGGGATGCATCAATCAATACACATCATATGAGTAGAATTCATTCTATTTCATTACACACATCTTACATACTTGGAGCAATCTATATCTAGCTCGCTATCATCATGCAAATTTCACAAGGGCAACCTAGGGCATAATTACACACACAAGCACAAATAACAACATGGATTCTCGAGATTTGGTGTAATGCTCGGTCATAATTTCACTCTTTGGGTGACCGTTGGGGTCATTCCAACTCCCAGTGTGCATCTTATTTATTATATTTGATGTGATTTATGGGCATGTATAGGTAAATTTTTTTAGGTGACAGTACAATTGACTATCGATAGTGAAACCAGAGAGGCAAAACACGATTAACAATGAAGGTCCTCTCACCTAGAAAAGACCTTGATCGGTTTAGTCATTAGCACCGGGACACTCTGTCCTCTTGTGGGCACTTATGTCCTTAACATTTCTATGGCTCAACCCTCATCAAGCCTTGAAAACACCGTTTCCAGCTTGGTCGAGTAGATACTCGGTCCGATCACTCACAAGTTGTACGAAATAACTAAGTCATCTCCATCTCTCACTTGCTAAGGGTAACTACATTTTTGATTGCTCATTACTTGTGCACTACTATATTTTGTTTCCTAAATATCATTCATTACAATACGTTACTCTAAAATTAAGGTTTAATTAAATTTAGATCAAACTAGGTTCATCTTAATCCAAAGAAATGTTCTTTGGTGTCACTTCAAGGAAACTCTAGGGATTCATAGTCTCATGGAGGGGAATTGATGTTGACCCTTCCAAAGTTAAAACAACAATGGAAATACCTCCACCACAAAAACTTCATCAGGTATGAGGATTACAAAGGATGATTTAGTTTATTAGGTGCTTTATATATTAGTTGGCAAATAAGTGCCACCATTTCAACCAACTACTTAGAAAAGATGTCCATTTCAAATCGAAAAAGAATGCCAAGATTCTTTCACTAAGCTAAAAGAGTACCTATCAAATCCGTTGGTATTAATGCTACCTATCCAAGATAAGCCAATGTTGTTGTATATATCTACAATAAAACATGCCATCAGAGGATGTCTTGCACAACACAACGATTAATGACAAGAGAAAGTGGTCTATTACTTGAGTAGAAATATTATAGCCCAAGAGCACACATACTCCTAGGTCAAAAAGTGTGTTTGGAAGTAGTGCTCACTTTTCAAAATTTGTGACACTATCTACTCAATCATACCAAACAATTTATTACCAAAGTAGATCCACTAAAATATCTTCTATCAAGACCTATCATAATAAGGTGGATGTCTAGTTGGGTCATGCTCCTAAGTGAGTTCGACATTGAATTCATCAATCAAAAGGCCATAAAATGGAAATATCTGGTAGATCAACTAGCCGTAGCTCCATTTTTGGGTTCTCAACCCTTCATTTTGAGTTCCTTGATGAATATTTGTTGTATATTGATGTAATTCCCTCATAGAACTTATTCTTTAATGGATCTTGTAACATGCATGGATCAAGAGATGACATAGTATTGCACACACTAGATGGTGATGTTATACCCAAATCTTATCACTTTGTCTTCCCATGCAAAAATAACATTACACAATATGGAGATCTAATAAAGCAGTTCTACGTTTTGCTATATCTTGGTGGCTCTAAGAGTTGACAGCTTTGGAGACTCCCTCCTAATAATCAAGTAGGTAAATGAATAATATCAAGTAAGGGATGATTATATTGTTTGATACAAATGGATAGTCAATATAATTAATGGATATTTTTGGATTATAACATTTGAATAAGTTCATCACATGCAAAATAAAATAACAAATGTCATGGCGACTATCACATCTCTTCTTGAGTTTGATACAAACCAAACACACAATGAGTTTCTCATGGAACATTTTGGTGTTGGCATATGATTTTCAAAAGTATACCATGGTGTGTGAAATCGTTGGTCCTAAAAACCCCAGTAGACACAAAATCTATGCACTTAGGCACATTTCTAGGTCCTAAAAGCATGCTAGAATTTACATGATTCATAAGCAAGAAAACTAGTAATTGACAACTCCCTTTATCCTTTTACTTTGTCTTCTGCACTTTTATTGGATTTATATGTCTTGTATTCTTGCCAAAATTTACTTGTTGTATATTTCTATGGCCTTGGAAACTAGCACCTAGTTGGGATACTAACACCAAACGTTCTTGTCCACTTGGGTGCTCCTATCCTTCTTTACCTTTTTCTTATCCTTTTGGACCCCTTTTGCTTCTTAATTACTTTTTACTACTTTGGTTCAGCCTTCCAGTTGTCAATTATGAAATTCAAACAAGGGAATCATATAAGTTCATGGTTATGTTTTCAAAGTAAGGGACCGGACATTAAGCATTACATACTATCACCCAAGCCTACATTCAAAGGCACAAAAGCACTTCAAGGCATCCATCTAGCACACTCATTTAAGGGAAAGGGCTGCATTTCTTCTGCATACAAAATATAGGAGGGGACATTTATTCTATTTCATCCCACACATTCTATACATCAGCTACATTCTAGATCTAGCATGCCATCATTTGTGCAACTTGTACAAGGGCATCCTAGGGAATCATTACACACACTCACACATAGAACTACATGGAGTCTGATATGTAGTGAAACACTCAGTCATAAGTTCACTTTTCGAGTGAATTCTGGGGTTATTTTGACTCCCCATTATGAATTTTCCTTTTTAGGTTTGATGAGGTTTGTGGGTATGTGTAGGCGAACTTCTTTATTTTAGGTTATAGGTACATTTCTAGATCAAACAACGAATCTAAAGTGATAAACAATAAAGGAAAATAAACATCATCTGACCCTAAAAGAATTAGATCCACAAAATCTATTTAGACACAAGTGCTAAGATCCAGACACCAACACCAGACACTCTTGTCCTCTCCCGTGTGCTTCTATCCTATGTAGTTTCGAGTCCAAAACCTCCAAAGTGAACATTGAAAACACCCTCCTCCATTTGATTCATCTATGCATCTACCTAGATCACTTCCAAATTTCTCTAGAATTAGATAAGTCTCTCTATCTCCCTCTCTTTCTTAGGGTTTCACATTTATGTGCTTGTTTTCTTGTGTCTTCACCGTATTCCTATGTAGTTTCGAGTCTAGAACCTCCAACAAACATTAACGACAACCTCCTTAGTTTGTTTCGGCTATTCAACTACCTAGATCACTTCTAGATTGCATCGAATCCACTAAGTCTCTCTATCTCCCTCTCTTGCTTAGGGTTTCACATTTATGTGCTTGTTTTTTGTGTCTTTACTTGTATAATAGAATTTATATATCATACACTATACTAGTTACTCGAAATATAGATTTAATCTGAATTTATATTAAATCATTTGGTGAAACCCGCTCATTATCTAACATTTGGATCCTTATTTTCTAATTCTATCGGATCTTCTTTCATGGCTCCTCAAGTCTCCTTGTATCAAAAGATTCAAATAGACCCACCTTGTAAAGATGTTCTTCAAAAATACCTAGAGACTATGTATCTCCCTCACAATATGCCACATGCACAAATAAGTGTCATTTTCAATTGTCTCTCTGATGAACCTAACCTTAGTGATACCACAACCAACCAATCCATTCGTGTAATGCCCGGTTAAAAACAACCCACTTGAGACCCATGAACAACCTAGGTTTAGTTAGAAAATTATGGAATATATATATTTTTTGATTTGGAGTTAATGACCAAAGTCTCAAAGACAATTAAATTCAACTGATAACCTTTCCCATTATAATAATTATTGATTTCACATTATAAAGCAATAAGTGTAATAGGTCCACACCTAGCTCAAATCTCCCTAGGGATTAAATTAATCACTGATTACATTGACAATTTAGTGAATATTCCCTGATTAAAATTTTATGGTTAAGGGACCCAAAACAATTAAATACAAGTGAGGATAAGAGTAGGGTTAAATTACAGTGAGGAAAGGAATACATATTTAAAATCAATAGAGTAAGGTCTCACTTACCCACTCCCAAAGCTTGATTGAGAGTGTCTACAACCAGGTTGCAAGGCAAAAACTACCACTAATAGATTCGGAACAATTCAAATCCACTAGAACAAAATTTTCCTTTATCTATATTAATCAGGGGTCACAAGGCCCAACTTTTAGGGTTAGAAGTTTCAGTTAAGATCAGGGGTTAAATTAACTCCTTACCCACTCTCTAACAAGCTCAGAGTTTCAACTTGATTTTTCTCTTATTAATGCATTCAAAATTTCCCTAAATCATTACCATTGGATAGGAAAATTTCTCACCTTTTTGGTGATATAAAGAAGTCCTTCTAACTCCTTTGGGAACTCAAGATATGAGCAAATAGGCTTTAGGGGTCAAATTTTCCCCAAGGGGACACGTGTCAAGAGGAGAGGAAAACCCTTTGGTGGGTTGGCGGGTCGTGGGGCAGATTTAGCAATTTTTCCCACATGGGGAACAAAATCTAACTTGTGGCTATGCCCCCACACCTCTGCCAGGGAAACGTGGTGCTTTTCCAGTTAGCACAGGTAGAACAGGGCGGCGGAAAAAAATATGTTTCGTGCCTCGAAGGCTCTAAGGAAAAATCCATCCAAGTCTTTGCCAAAATCTATGACTACCACGTGTCATCCTAACATTAGATGCAAGTGGCATGGTAGTAGAAAGACTTTAGGATTTTTTCCAAAGGAAAGGGCAAAGGATAAGTTTTGACGCGTGGGCCCGCGCATCCGTGGAAAAAGTTTCAAAAAGGCTAGGGCGGGAGTGCGGGGTCGCGGGAAATTTTAGAAAAAATTTCCAAAGGAAAAAATTCAAAATAACAAAGGGTTCATGCCCCTCCGCAAGCACCCAAAGCTGCCACGTGGCAGCCTGTGATTGGCCACGGGCCGGTGGGGCTAAAAGGAAATTTTTTCCAAAATTTTCAAAAAAATTAAAGAGAAAAATATCTTTGCGCTTTCTTGCTTTATACTGTGAGGACATGTGGCAGCCTCTGATTGGTTGCAGGAGGTGAAGGAAAAGATGAAATTAATCTTGAGTCAATTTTTTTAAATTTTTTTCTAAGGACAATTCGACGGGAAATTTTTGGGTTGCGGGCCCGCCAGAAAATTTTTCCCAAATTTTCCTGCCAAGGCACAAAAACTTCAAAGTGCTATAACTTGAGCTAGAAAGCTCGGTTTTGGGAAAATGAAAACTTTTCGGAAAGATCTCGATGCCCTCTTTGCACAAGAAATATAAAATTTACATTTTGATATTGTTTAAGGGGTAAATTTTGCAAAAGGACATGTAGGCTTTTAATAAGCCAACTGGTAATTTCCAACTTTCAATTTTGATTAAATTGGGTCTCCTCCTTCACTCAACATGTCAAACAGACATGGAGGATTACTCTAGGAAGGATTTTGAAAGGTTTAGGAAGTTAAATTTTTCATTTGATTTAAATTTGAATTTTGTCCATCAAATGATAGAAAACGGCTGAGGAAGGGATTGTGTTCAAATTTGTAATGTTTAAACTTGTTTTCTTAAGTGTTCTTTGTCAACTGAGTTCCTTAGTGTCTTAGCATGCCAAATTATATCAATTCCAAGTTGATTGTTAAGTGCTGGTCCAAGATCTGCATTTTATTAAAATTAATTTCTAGTTTTAAGTTTGTAACAAATCCCATTTCTAGAAATTTGTTTATCAAAATTCATCCTTCAAATATGGTAATTCATTCCTAAACTAGTCCAATACATATAGTTGTTTACAACAAACCATTCTGAATCAAAATCAAATACTAACTTTCATTTTTACACAACTCCAAAAATACAAAATACAACATTGTTTCCACGTGCATTTCTTCCTTCCAAACAGAGATCTAACTATCTCTTTTGCCATACAATGAAACATTGCATTTAATTCAACAATGCATATAAGAGAAGGTCTTTCAATTATTTATTAATTACAATCATGTACTCTACATATTTCAATGTTGGAAAGCAATAACAACATTCAATTTATTTCTTTCTAATGTACAGAGTAGAAAACAAATGTCTTTCTCAATTAAAATATACATTCTCATAATTAATTACAACATCATTTATCCATAACTATTACAATTTCATGCACATCATGTGGGAAAGGATTACAAATGATAGTGTTTTCAAAGGGGATTGCCAAACTATATTTTTCTTTGCTCCGGGATAACAACAAGTACATTTTCTCTTTACTCCAGTTGATCACAACAAAAGAGGGGGAAAGGCAATGCTCTCCACCCAACCAAGACATCCAATGAAAGGAGAAACATTCCTTCATCATTGGCCCCCGAGCCCCAACCAAGATACAATAAAAGGTGCAATTCAACCCATGGAAACAACTGGCTTCCACAACACACAACATTATTTCACATACACATTTCAATATAAACATAATTCAATACAAAACAGCAGTTTACAACTGCAATAGAAAACATTTCAATCAAAACTCAGGCTTGATCATGCAAGCCAAAGGAGCAAGGTCTATGGGGAGGCTACTTATGCCTCCCAATTGGGAATTGGGCATCCACCAGAACAACCCGCTAAAATAATTCATCCCACACACATCCTTATGCCCCCCACAAGTTTCTCCTTATGCCCCCCATAGATTTCCTTATGCCCACCCCAAAGTAAGAAATGCAAGCTATTTATTTTCCATGGTGGATCCCAAACCCAAACTCCTCCAAAAAATTCTGATGCCAATGGCAGTCCTTATTCCCCCACTTGGATTCCCCATATCCTTCTCCTACACCTTCCTAAGGTATTCTACCCAACCAGCCAATAATTAAAATAAAGCATGCACCATTCACACAGCACAACAAGAAAATGAAAACATATAAAAAGAGTGTTAAATTACTACCTCTCCATGGTTACTTTTGTCTCCAAATAGAAAGATTCAAATGCCAAAACATATTTTAAAATAGCAATCTCCCAAGCATGAAAAGCTTTCTCCAAGCTTCCTCCAAAACAAGAGCTCCAACACAAGAAAATGCACCCCCAAGAAGAATGTAAAAGATTCAACAACCCAAAACAAGGTAAGAGTTTGAATTATATAGAAGAGGGAGAGAAGAGGATGATGTGGATCCATGTAGGATGCCACATCACACATCCTCAAATTCAAACACAAAAGACAAAATTCCATTCTCCAAAGCACAATAAAGAGGTGGGTGAAAAATGACAAGTTACTTGCACACTCCAAAAAGCCCACACCTCAAGGGACAACAAAATAAATAACATGTAAGAAAGTGCAATCCAAAACAAGCAACATGCTTAATAAAATTCATTATACAAGTCAAAATCACATCTCCAACCATTAGTATGGTTGGTGAATTAAATTTAGAGGCATGGGACAAGTTTTACTTGTCCTACAAGCCTCCAAAAAAAGCCTTCGAGGACAAATTCGAATTTCCATGGAGGTGGAGTATTTCTTACTCCAAATTCTGACTTACACAACTCTTACACAACTTACACATCACTTCCACTATTACTTTCCCATATCCAAATTTGATTTATTTAAATTTTAATCATATGATTCTCACATTAATCCATCACCATTTTAATTAATTTAAAAAAAAGGAACACATTACTTAATAAAATACAAGCAACAATAATAAAAGAAACACATTAATAAAATACACAAACCCATGGTCACATATAAAGGAAATCCCCCCATGGGAATCCCTAACAAAATACAACACACACACAAGACATGTTGCCATGGTGACCTTGTTGAATTCACCTAGAATTCTATTGTGGTTGGTCTCTGATCCCCGATGTTTGTTGTGATATTTAACCTGCAAAACACAAATACCTCCTTTAGCCTCGTGGCCATATCAGAACATTCAAAATGAATATAAATAAAATCACAAAACCAACTATATAAATGAATCACAACAACATTGAAGTAACAACTACATCATTTGCATTTTTAATCAACAACTATATCATCATCAAATAATTTCCATTTTCTAGGTTTACTCCAAATATCAAATATCACATGTCCGAACAACATCTATAATATAACCATGTCTCGACAGCATGTCAACATCTATATAAAATGTCTCCAACAATCATCATGCATCATATATGAATCGAGATCCAACAATAATCTAAGATTTGACATCTAAGACCATACTAAATCCAAACTATAAGGATGTCCATCATATAGTCTACAAAGTATTTCATGATCGGTAATAAAAGGTACCAAAGGGAAGTGGGCACTACGGTTTGTAAGTCAATTCAAGATTTACATTGTTTATTTCAAGATAAAATTTAAGCTATAGAAACCATGATTACATACTTATAGCTGAAATCCAACATCTCAAGGATGCTTCTCAGGTCCATGTTAGTTCTTCTTTTACACCTCATTCTAATCCCATAATTATCCCAAATTTACACACCCCTAAAAATTTGGATAACCCATTTAAACTTTCGATTCGAGCATGTGGTGTGTAGACGACCATAAAATTTACCATCGGGATTCAATAACAAGATGATGAATGACATGAAAAAGTGACAATAAATAGCTTTCGGTAGCATTTTATATGCTACCGGCCGATGCTGATGTAAAGATGATACCATACGGTGAGAATTTTATGCACTACCACTGGTAGCAGGACAAACGACTCTGCATCATAGAGTTGGAGTGGGCCTTTGGTAGCACGAAGGTAATGATGAGGACCTCACCGGGTTGGTAACAAATATGCCAATAGTAGGTGTATAGATGCTCTTGGTGACAACAATTTTTGTGCTACCGAATGATAACGAAATGGAAAGGTTCGGGTCATGGTAATGTAGGATCTTGGTAGTAGTGAAACATGCTACCAAATGATTACATTTATGCAACCGGTAAATAGTAAGAGAAAAATGTAAAGGAATGCAGCCGGGTGACATGAGAATTTTTTTCCTCTCAACCGACATCAAAGGATTCTATACAACCCGTCAATTGGGTAGTGAAATGCTATATTTCGGAAGCTAAAAATGCATGTGATTAGCGAATTATAGAAATTTCAGTTGTAAGCTAAATATTAATGATCGTAGTTCAGGTAGCTCAACTACCTATCAAGAAATTAATGCATGGTAGGTGAGGCAAATTTACTATATAATGTAATCGACCCCCTCATTTTGGGGGGAATTTTATGAATTGTAAAGGAACTCAGTCAAAAGTTTTCCAGAACTTGTGAGTTCCAGGCCTCAAGTTTGTGCATTCTGCAAATAATTCTCACCTTGTGTCTAGTTTATAATGGATTGTGCATCCTTCTAAGTAATAAAAATTGTGTTTTGTGGCTTTTCTTTCCCTAGCTCAAGGTATATTGCATTTCTTGCCTACTATTGCATTTGCAGATATATTGTGCATACTTTTTTCCTCTTACAGATTCAAATTTGTTGTGCTTTATGAAAATGGATGTTTGAGTGTTGTTTGGACTATGGAAATTATGTCTGTCCTCTCCTATTTTTCTCCACTTCTATTTTCATTCACTAGAAATATGTCCACCCTTGTTCTTGGTGCTATCACCTCCCCTTAGTTTAGGATTTTATTTTAATGTATATATATATATATATATATCTCTCTCTCTCGGTCACTTGGAACTGTAGGTTAGTGTTAGGGTAGTTACATTTTCCTTTCTATGAGTAGTTTAGCATTAGGAATAGGTAGAGGAAGCCGACCTTCTCTGGGAGGTCTCTGTCTCGGTTGAGTCCAACAACTTGGACACCATCCCATGTTGCCTCAAAATCTTAGGTTGTCGTAGCTTGGGGCAAGATGCAATTTTGAACTCCAACACCTATGTCTAATATATGTGCTCATATAAGTGAACCCCAAGTCTTACTACTACTAGCACCTCTCAAGTTTGATCTAAATACTAAGAAACATGATATTCTTCTTGAGCTCCTTAATCACTAATTGATCAACTTGTCATCTACTCATTTCTACCCTCCTTATCGGATTACTAGCTACACAGTCTCCCATTTTGTAATTACCACAAAATTAATGGTCATCATGAAAATTATTGCTATGCTTTAAAACGACAAAGTAGGATCCTTAAAGATTAGGGTTTTATTTTATTTTCTAGATAACATTGTGTTACATGATTATATATAATTTCCAAATCCCACTAGGTTACTAAATCATATCCCTCCATGTCTAGTGAGCATCATTCCATCGTTACTAATGTTCCTTCTCTGATCATTCTCGAATCCGTTGATCCAACCCAACGTCATACCATCTCTAAAAATATGTCCTCCATCCTCTAATCATAACAAGCCCTCTATAGCATTACCCATTCCAACTAAGAAACATTCTTTAAAAATATGTCCTCCATCATCTCCTTCTATCAACCCCACTATAACATTACCAATTCTAAATTAACAACCACCAATTAAGTAAGACCAACCAATTCACCCTGTGATAGCTAACCTCTTTAAAATTCCTCATGTCAACCCAAAATCTGATACTGGTCATACCCTTGCTCCTACCTACCATTGTGGCAACCATATATTTTCTTATGACATATTTCAAACACCGTCATATATCTCCATATTTCACACACTTGGGGGAATCGTGATTTCTCCCCTCCTTCCATAACTATCAAGTTGTCTCTAGTATCTACTACCAAACTTCACGCTTTACAGTTAATATTTCCCAACACTCCTATACCTTTGGTACACACATTGTACCATCATTACCAAATGATGCACTCTTGTGCTATGGTTCACACTTGACTATTGAGGGATACTTCATCCATAAACCTCACATTATACACGCTTCATGCTCTATGCTTCATGATACATATTTCCTAGCATCTACACACTTCACACTCTACGCTTCATGATATATCTTTTTAACATCTATTCTCATGCACTATAATCATTACCCAATGACACACTCTTGTGCTATGGTTCACAATTGTTTGTTGAGGGTTACTTCATCCATGAACCTCACATCATACACACTTCACACTCTATGCTTTACTATACATCTTTCCTAGAATCTACACATTTCATGCTCTGCATTTCACGATATATATTTCTAGCATCTATTCTCACATGCTATAATAATTACCCAATGACAAAATATTGTGCTATATTTCATGCTTGACTATTAAGGGCTACTTCATCTATGAACCTCATATCATCTATGCACTTCATGCTACGTGCTTCACGATATATCTTTCCATTATTTACTCTCACGTAACACATTCATTTTCCAATGACACACTCTTGTTCTATGGTTCATTATTTACTTGTTGAGGGGCATTTATACTGAGCCTCATCTCAAGAACACCATTACACTCATACAACATTTTCATATCTCGGTTGCATTTATTCTTGCTAGCTTATACTACTTAAATCTTGCACTTTACTTACTATGCTAGATGGATACTCAATATGTCATTATCTTTATTGTAGTCACAAAATCATGCACTTACTATTACATTTATACCACCAAGTATGTTATTTTATATATGGATCTCGCATAAGAAAAGTATTCACTAATGGATCATTGCTTACTCCTTGTCGTCATTCAGTTAGTTGTCATTTTCACTTGTCTTGCATGGTTGTCAATTATCTACACAGTTATGGTCGTCTTTCAGTAAGAATTAAGTGTCATAATTAGATCATTTTTATTCTTTAGTCCCTGACTAGGGCACCTAGGGTCATGCTAGGGTGCCCATGGGTGCCCCGGTCCTTGATTTTGGGTACCCTAGTTTCCGTGATGTTCACATTTAATTTCATTATTTGAGGTTAGTCTCTATAGTTTTATGGTCTCATTCACCTATGTGTCTAGTTGGCATGTCAGGCCATTAGTGTCAAAATTTGAGCAAGAGATCCCTATATAAACATAACATACTCACCACATTATGGGCAAACTATCTACTATTAAGAGCTAGCTACTACTTAGGCAAAGGACTGTATTTGGGCATCTTCTACATATACATCACACAAACATAGGGGAAATGGTTGTATTCATTCTATTACATCCACCATTTACATTTTACATCTATTTTTTTCCCCCTACTTCTGCATCATTAATGCTAGGGCACCCTAGGCACACAATTACACACACAAGCACACAAAACTACATTAGGTCTGGAATGTAGTGCAACACTTAGTTGTAAGTCCACCATTATGGCATCTAAGTTTAGTCCAACCACTTCATTTACATATTTAATTTTTAGGGATTTTATGCTTTGTATGGGGGTTTTAGGTAGATCATCATCACATAGCTATAGAAACATGAATGAGGTTATTGCGATAACCTAGAGAACAAGACGAAGGTATTACAGAGAATTTATGAAACTATTAGAAGCAGACCTTGATCTTTTCTATAGATTAGAGAACCCAAATCACAGACTAGGGTGCTCATAGGCACCGTGGTAAATTCTCGGTACTCCAAAGATGATAGATCCCCATGTGCTACAATTTTCTGGGTCACAACTTCATATTCTCGCCTGTCCACCCAGCTCATCATCAAAGTCTAGAAACAAAATGAGGTAAGTAATTTTTTAGGTTAGTACCCTAATCACTACTATTTCATTTATTGCATTTCATTTAAATATCAAATAAAATATGTTAGTACTTATTTTACATTTCATATTAGTTACTCTATCATTGTTACTAGTTAGATTAGCTCTAAAATCCCTATTTTAGTTAATCATTTTGGTGAACCCATCTTTTAGAATACCTTTCCCTAGGATCCATTACATGACTAAGAATAGTTCATCTTCTTTGCCCATTATGTCTCATGTTAGTATCAACCCTATTTACGATGAGGTTGCCATTGTTTAGCTCAAATCCTTCTATGGTTCTCCTGCATTACTGCACCTAATTATGTCAAAAAAAAACTATAAGATGGCTTGCAACATGTGCCTACTAGCTTTGAATATTATCCCTTAGGCATTAGTATTGTTGATGATCCAATAGCCTTTACTCATTGTACACCATGTTATACACTTGCTTATGACCCACCTTCTGATATTTCACAGAAACATTATATGATTCTCTTATTGATTACTTATTTGGTATTAACACTCAGTCACATGTCCATATCGATTCTACTTCTACTCCAACTATTGATATAGTTCCTTCTCATGCCTCTTCTGACATTGCTTCTCATGATACATCCTCTCCTAGTTTGCATACTCCTTCATATTATGTTGATGATCTTATTGATAATGTGCTTAGTGAAATTCTCATTTCTGAATCTCTATCCGATAATGGTGAGGCACTTGATAGTCATGACTCTCCTTATTTCCATATAGCCGAGTGTGCCTCACCTCCTCCATTGCTATCTTCTCCAGAGGTTGCATCTAGCACTATGCATGAGTCACCACCCTCCATCACTTCTTCTTCCCCTACTATTTCATCTCCTCTTGATACATCTCCTTCTATAGAGGTTTCTACATTGGTTGCTTCACCTATTAAGGATGTTTCTGATGCTAGTCCTACTATTGCTATGGATGTTCCATCTATATCTCCTACTATAGCTTCTTCGGCACCTACTACTAGTGTTCCTTTAGCATCACATCTTTCTCCATAACCTTTGGAGATCCCTATGATCTTCTATGTACTTTGGTATATGATAATATAATGTATATGGGTTGATGGAGATGCTGACATGTGGCACACATCCCCTTAGTTAGTTATATGGGCTCACATAAGAATTAATTATATTGGGTAATGGGTCGGCCTACATTGGGATTAGGTGTTACCCATCCTATTTAAAGGATGTGAGTATCATTATGAGGAGGTGATGTATGTATGAGTTGAGTCTTCTACTTGGTAGAGGTATATTGGAGGTGTCCCCCTCGAAGTGGATTCCCATCTTGGGAGATTGTGGAGTTACTCCTTCCTTAAGGAGCATTGTATGGTGTTGCCCTACCTTAAGGGTATTATTCTGCATATATTGATATTAGGGCATCTTCACCCCCATATCTCTTGTGTTTTATTATCTTATGTAATTTATTGATTTATTATATGCAAGGTTCTTATCAAGTGGTATCAGAGCAGTGATCCGGGTAATTTGTGGGATGAAACCCTAATGTTGGTGATTCATCTATATCTGGAGATCGACATGGAATTTTAAATATTTTTTTGGGGGGAGTGGATACATAGTTCAAGTGATCTTCCCTCCAAATTTCAAATTTTTGGAGCTGTTTTGCAAAAGTTGTGTCCGTTTTAGGGTTGAAACCCTAATTCTACGGTTTCATCTATATCTTCTGAATAATGATGAATTAGGAAATAAATTTTTTTGGGTTGATGGTAATATATTAAAAGGTGATACCAATGAAATTTCAGAATTTTTGGATATATTTTGTCAGAGTTATTTTAGTTTTATTTATTTTTCACTATTTTGCTCCATAGGCCACAATTTGAGAAATTTTCTGAATTTCTTACATTTTCAGAAATCTCTCAAAATTTTAGTAGGGGTTACTTCTTTGTGGTTTCAGATTTGAGGCTGAATGATTGACGAAATCATCAGGTAAAATATTGGTCAAAGGAGTAAGTTTGTGAAACCCTAATTTTTATGCATCATGGATATACCAATTTTCTATGGTAATGGGGAAATTGATGCAAAAAAATGGTGGATACAATTTAAACAAATGTATTTTGAAGAATTTTTAGTATGGGTTAGTTTTTATCTTCATCTTGGTGGGAAAGTGCGACATTGGTATTCTTATTTGGATATAGATCTATTGGATTGGGATTGGGAGGAAATGGAGGATATTTTCTTAGCTAGATGGGAAACAAAAAAGAAACACAATTTTGTTAAAAAAGAAGAAGAAGAAGAATAAGCAGCAAAAAACATCAGAAGAAGAAGAAGAAGAAGAAGAAGAAGAAGAAGAAAATGTTGATGGTGCAGAAGAAGAAAATGTTGATGACTAAGCTGCTACACAAGATAGTGAATCTCCAAGGAACGAAGCTTCAATATTTCAGTTTGAAGGGTGCATTCAAATAAAAAAGAGAATTGTTTCCATAAACCCTAGCAGCAAATATAACTTCATCAATATGGATGTAGCTCAAAATGAGCATGTGAAAACAAAGCATATCAAGGAATCTCAAATGGATGGTAAACATATTCAAGTCTTTGAAGATTTAAAGCTTTCTATGGATAAATATGTTTTACATTCATATATTTTATGCTTTAGATATGTATGGTATGGATATTTTTCTCAATATCCTTGGTTAGAGACATTGAGAACAATTAATATTAATGTGCAAAAGAAATTCATGAAATTATGGTACAAGAGAAAGAAAATTACATTGCAAGATATCACACTTAGCAAGGAAAAAAGTAATGTAAAATGGGATCATGAAGATGAATTTGAAGATGGTGAAGAAGGGAATAAGGATGAATCAGAAGGAGAGGATGAAGAACATGATGAAAAAGTAAAAAATAGTTTCTCTACTCAAAAGAAAAAGAAATAACAAACAAGTTGGAAGAGGAAAAGAAAGTGGAGGAAAAGATTGATAAGGTTGAGCATACTAAGGTTGCACCATATAGACACCCACATCATCATGAGAGGAAAAAATCATGGAGACATGCTAGGACACACAAGGGAAGCAATCTATATGGATATACAGGGAATTGGAGGAGTAATAATTTTGGCTATACATGGAATCAATGGAACAATAATTATATGTCATGGAATCACATGAATAATAATTATGGATATGCATGGATACGAGGAGGAACACATATGGACCAGGATGGAATCAGATGAGCACAATGGAATATGGAATCATGTTTGGAGTAACATCACCCACTAGGATTTCATATGGGTGGTTAGATGATCGAGCATGGCGACAAGTGTGCAATAATTTAAAGCACACTCATTATATGGCTTCTTCTTATGTTTCGGGACGAAACATGTCAAAGAGGGAGGCAATGCTATGTACCTTGGGATATGATAATATAATATATATGGGTTGATGGAGATGCTGACATGTGGCACACATCCCCTTAGTTATATGTATGGGTTCACATGGGATATGATAATATAATGTATATGGGTTGATGGAGATGCTGACATGTGGCACACATCCCCTTAGTTAGTTATATGGGCTCACATAGGAATTAATTATATTGGGTAATGGGTCGGCCTACATTGGGATTAGGTGTTACCCATCCTATTTAAAGGATGTGAGTATCATTATGAGGAGGTAATGTATGTATGAGTTGAGTCTTCTACTTGGTAGGAGTATATTGGAGGTGTCCCCCTCAAGTGGATTCCCATCTTGGGAGATTGTGGAGTTACTCCTTCCTTAAGGAGCATTGTATGGTGTTGCCCTACCTTAAGGGTATTATTCTGCATATATTGATATTAGGGCATCTTGGCCCCCATATCTCTTGTGTTTTATTATCTTCTGTAATTTATTGATTTATTATATGCAAGGTTCTTATCAAGTGGTATCAGAGCAGTGATCCGGCAATTTGTGGGATGAAACCCTAATGTTGGTGATTCATCTATATCTGGAGATTGACATGGAATTTTAAATATTTTTTTGTGGGGAGTGGGTACATAGTTCAAGTGATCTTCCCTCCAAATTTCAGATTTTTTGGAGCTGTTTTGCAAAATTTGTGTCCGTTGTAGGGTTGAAACCCTAATTATCCGGTTTCATCTATATCTTCTGAATAATGATGAATTAGGAAATAAATTTTTTTGGGTTGATGGTAATATATTAAAAGGTGATACCAATGAAATTTCATAATTTTGGGATATATTTTATCAGAGTTATTTCAGTTTTATTTATTTTTCACTATTTTTCCCCATAGGCCGCAATTTGAGGAATTTTCCTGAATTTCTTACATTTTCGGAAATATCTCAAAATTTTAGTAGGGGTTACTTCTTTGTGGTTTCAGATTTGAGGCTGAATGATTGATGAAATCATCAGGTAAAATATTTGTCAAAGGAGTAAGTTTGTGAAACCCTAATTTTTATGCATCATCGATATACCAATTTTATATGGTAATGGGAAAATTGATGCAAAAAAATGGTGGATACAATTTAAACAAATGTATTTTGAAGAATTTTTAGTATGGGTTAGTTTTTATCTTCATCTTGGTGGGAAAGCGCGACATTGGTATTCTTATTTGGATATAGATCTATTGGATTGGGATTGGGAGGAAATGGAGGATATTTTCTTAGCTAGATGGGAAACAAAAAAGAAACACAATTTTGTTAAAAAAGAAGAAGAAGAGAAGAAGAAGAAGAAGAAGTAGGCAACATCTAGAAGAAGAAGAATAAGAAGAAGAAGAAGAAGAAAATGTTGATGATGAAGCTGCTACATAGGATAGTGCATCTCCAAGGAAGGAAGCTTCAATATTTCAGTTTGAAGGGTGCATTCAAAGAAAAAGGTAATTGTTTCCATAAACCCTAGCAACAAATATAACTTCATCAATATGGATGTAGCTCAAAATCTACATGTGCAAACAAAGCATATCAAGGAATATCAAAAGGATGGTAAGCATATTCAATTTTTGAAGATTTAAAGCTTTCTATGGATAAATATGTTTTACATTCAGATTTTTATGCTTTAGATATGGATGGTATGGATATTGTTCTTGGATATCCTTGGTTAGAGACATTGGGAACAATTAATATTAATGTGCAAAATAAATTCATGAAATTATGGTACAAGAGAAAAAATTACATTGCAAGATATCACACTTAGCAAGGAAAAAAGTAATGTAAAATGGGATCAAGAAGATGAATTTGAAGATGGTGAAGAAGGGAATAAGGATGAATCAGAAGGAGAGGATGAAGAAGATGATGAAAAAGTAAAAATAGTTTCTCTACTCAAGAGAAAAAATAAATAACAAACAAGTTGGAAGAGGAAAAGAAAGTGGAGGAAAAGATTGATAAGGTTGAGCATACTAAGGTTGCACCATATAGACACCCACATCATCATGAGAGGAAAAATCATGGAGACATGCTAGGACACACAAGGGCAGAAATCTATATGGATATATAGGGAATTGGAGGAGTAATAATTTTTGCTATACATGGAATCAATGGAACAATAATTATATGTCATGGAATCACATGAATAATAATTATGGATATGCATGGATGCCAAGGAGGAACACATATGGACCAAGATGGAATCAGATGCACATAATGGAATATGGAATCATGTTTGGAGTAACATCACCCACTAGGATTTCATATGGGTGGTTAGATGATCGAGCATGGCGACAAGTGTGTAATAATTTAAAGCACACTCATTATATGGCTTCTTCTTATGTTTCAGGGACGAAACATGTCAAAGAGGGAGACAATGCTATGTACCTTGGGATATGATCATATAATATATATAAGTTGATGGAGATGCCAACATGTGGCACACATCCCCTTAGTTATATGTATGGGTTCACATGGGATATGATAATATAATGTATATGGGTTGATGGAGATGCTGACATGTGGGCCACATCCCCTTAGTTAGTTATATGGGCTCACATAGGAATTAATTATATTGAGTAATGGGTCGGCCTACATTGGGATTAGGTGTTACCCATCCTATTTAAAGGATGTGAGTATCATTATGAGGAGGTAATGTATGTATGAGTTGAGTCTTCTACTTGGTAGAGGTATATTGGAGGTGTCCCCCTCGAAGTGGATTCCCATCTTGGGAGATTGTGAAGTTACTCCTTCCTTAAGGAGCATTGTATGGTGTTGACCTACCTTAAGGGTATTATTATAATGCATATATTGATATTAGGGCATCTTGGCCCCCCATATCTCTTGTGTTTTATTATCTTCTGTAATTTATTGATTTATTATATGCAAGGTTCTTCTAATGATCACTAATAATGGAAAATTACAACCACTCAACACTTTATTGCCATCTTCTACCATTCCTTCATAGGATATTATCTCTCTCATGCATGTCGTAGGACACTTGCAATCTCAGGTTCAGTCCCTCACTTTAGAAAGTAGGGCCTATTATGCTTCCATCGACAACAATTCATTACATGGAAATATGGTCCCTAAGAAGATTCATAATTCGACATTTCCTCATGATTTCACCATGCCTAATTTAACATGTTTTGATGGTATGGGTGACCCTCATGCTCATATTTTATATTATCATAGTGCTATGGCCTCTTACTCTAATGATAGATTATTACTAAGGCCTTTCATTATAGTCTTACCTACGAAGCATTACAATGATACACTCATCTCCCCTTTGGATCCATTAGTACTTTCTATGACATGGAGGATGCTTTCTTCCATAAGTTTATAATCAACAATGGCCCTAAAGTCACTTATGGATGATTACCAACTATACATCAAGGCTCCATTGAACTGTCAAGGATTATATTTTACGCTTCAATGCTTGTATACACCAACTAGTATTTTAACCTATAGATCTTGAGAAGAAATTTATTTTCTATCGTGGCCTCATTCCTCCACTCAAGCAATGATTACAATATGATACATGTGAGTCATTTATTTTCCTATGCTATAAGGTCATTGAATTAGAGTAAGATCTTCTCTCTACACATATTGTAGATCCTTCACATACTTTTCTACGATTGTTTCCTCCTCTAGTTCTACACCATTACCTTCGGGTGAGCATCCTACACAATCTTCACCTTTGCCTCACAAGCAAGCCAAACAAGCTCAACCTACTTCACCACAAAAGCATACTCCTTCTCTAGCTCTGCTCGTGACAGAATACTCCTATTACGACTCCACTAGGTCACATGAGCCTTTGCACTTTTCTCATCACACTCGACCACATGATGTGTTGCGTGTATTACTTAATGAGTGATTAATTTACCTACCTTTAAACCAGAACTATCTGCAACATCGATTACAACATCAACATGACAAAAATTATTGTAATTACCATCGCAAAATGACCATAGAGACAATGAATGTCTTTCCCTTCATGATAGATTACTCTAATTAGAGGATCAGGGCATCATTTCCTTTGGATCTCACCCATGTGATTTATCCATCTCCCCTATAACTCACTAGAGAACTCCTAATATAGTCAAGTAATCTCCTCATATATGTACCCAAGAAATGATTTATTCACCACCCTAGTTGATTAGTCATGCACACGCTCCACTTTGTGCCCATATATCATTGCACCGCCACATCCATCTCATTTATCACACACGCGCTATTCACCACATCACAATACTATTCAAAATTGGTCTCCATAACATCCCACTTTCGTACATGCCACCACAACTCCTTATGACATTTAGTTTGGTTCATACACTTACACTGCTTCCATTCCATATACTTCCACCACTTCATGCTACCTTGGTTTCTGGTAGGTGATTATTATTAGGTTACTCCCCAATGATGCACTTGTGTTCTTATGGTTCTTACATTACTTTGTTGAGGGATTTCTCTAAGAATATTTCATCATGTGCTCTGTCGTTAATATAACGTACCTTATTCATTTCTGATGTCGCACTCTTTCTTTTCATGGTTAGTTCTTGAATGTTGAGGGATCTTAAATCAATGAACCTACTCATCCATATGCTAGGGGGCATCACTACTTTTCCCCCTCCCACTCATTACACTAACACATTACGATCACACTACATTATTACGACACACATTCATTACAACACGTTAGTTCATATATCATCATATTTTCACATCCTATGTTATTATCATCTAGCTACGCATTACACATTATATTTACTAAACATTCCAATTACCTAATCCCATTTTATTTTTCATCATTATGCAAATATTACATCAACCAAATTTAACATTAACACAATACAAAAACATCACATACATTCCAAATCATACAACATCAATACACAAAATAAGATCATCATATATAAATCACACGTGTCCATACATAGGTAGCAATAAAAATCATCTTTGGGGGGAAACTCTCCTACAACATGTACAATACAATCATGATAATCATAACTCATCATCTCTATCACTCTTGGGTACTGCAAGAGCCCTAGAACTAGATGCCTCACCACTAACTTGGCACTGCTATTTGCAGCCCCGATATCTCTCCACCTGCCTCTATAGAAAGATTTTACTTTTTATCCCCAAATCGATCTGAATGATGTCAGTCATTTCGTGCCCTACCTAACCAACGCTGGTTAAACCATAACCAAAATCGATCACCTATAATTACATACTAACCCACCCTATGCCCATTTTGCCTAAAATCGTTAGCGACCCAAAAATTTTTAATCTTACACATACCTATTACACCCTACCCACAAGCCTAAGTTACCTTTACATTTCCTTAACTACATTTAGGGACATGTTATTTACCTATACCTTGGCCTTACCCATGCCATGACCTACATACCCTAACCTACACCACCTTTTGTGACCTTTGAACTTGTGTACTTGCTATACCTTGTGATGTTGTTACCCATGTTGTTTAGCCTAATGACCTTACCTTTCCTATTGCCGTGCTATTTATCCTAGCCAAACCATTGGTGTCTTTGGATCCTACCTAACTGTTCTTACACTTAACCTAATTTGTGCTTCTAGACCATATCATGTACCCTGGATATTTGAATCACTTCAACCTTGTTTAGATAAACCTATCGACCTTGGACACTGTAGAGTTTACAAGATCTTCCACCTAGTATCATGTCGCAGTCTATACTTGTGTGCGTGTTTAATTTCTATTACCCATTACCTGATATGACCCTTACCCATTAGCCAAAGTGCCCATATCATTCCCTACAACCCACCTCCCATCACTTTCATCACTTACTCATTTATCAATCCATTCACCGACTTCGTCTAACACCTCGTACACTCCTAGTTTGAGGGGGATCACCTCCACCCTACTTGAGGAAACCTCACCTTCAGCCCTACTTGGGGAAACCCCACTCTCACCTATAATTGGGGCAACCACTTCCTATTTTTTTCAACATCACTTACCAATATAAGCTACGTGACAAAAAGTGGCAAATGTAGACACCGTATTTGGGTCACACTCCCCTTAGTCCCCTTTTAATCAGTTAACATAATGTGTTCACCTAACCATGACCCCTTTACCCCACATTCATATTAATTTAATTACTTACAATTGAATTAATGCCCATCCTCACATTATTTATTAATTTAATTACTTTAATTAGGTTAATTTACACCTCACATAGCCACATCACCTAGACACCTCACCATTGACTTATTCTTAACATATTAATTAACTAAGACTCACTCTCTACTTATCTTAACCAATTAGGACTTAGTCTAACCCTAACATTAAATTCCTATTCCTTCTCTAACAAAACTCCAACTTATCTAAGAACTAACCATCACTTGAGATCTGGAATGACAAGAAGAGCACACAAAAAATAGCCAAGATCTGCTAATTTTGGTAAATGTAGGATTTCCTTACCCTAGCGCACTGATCACCTTGGTCGTCATCGATTCTATATATATAATTTTGTAACCTTTTTTATAGGTTGGTCACTTTGAGTTTTGAGAGAGCTATCTACATTCAAGCACGAACTAGAGTTTTCTCAAAGATCAAGATGACAAAATACATTTAGTCGAGGCCCAAGCAAGTACTTGAGACTGATCCAAAGGCATTGGCATTCACAGGAGCACTTCGGGAAGTACTGCCATGACACTGACCACCAAGTTCTATGTAGATCAACCATCACCTTCCTTCACCAACCAAGATTGAAAATACAAGTAAGTGCATTTTATTTTACATCATTTATGTACTTACTTAATAGGTTCTTCATATTTTGTTATTAGATCTTGTTCTTCCTTGCATTCCTCCATCCCTACCTTCCTACCCATCAACCTATCCAACCACATACAACCTTCTCGGTTCTCCATACCTAACCTTTATACTTTCCTAAGTTTTCCTCACCTTATTATGAACCCAACTAGTCCCCTTCACTCTCTATGCAATCACAGAGAATCCCAAAATCACCTTTTATCAACTTTCACCAAATTGCCCCTACTAATGTTGGTTATTTAAACCATTTTCGGTTTCCCTTCACCAACATCGGTCACTGGACCAACGTCGGTTCTGTGTCTCATGTCAGAATTTCACTAAATTGACCTTAACACCCCAAAAGCCTCACAAAAACCTCACCCAATCCTGATACCCTACCTGCAACCTCATCACAAACCTTCCCATCTCTTTGTGTAGACACAAAGAGAGCCTAGACACCTACTTTGACATTCTTCCATTACCCACAATAACTGAGATTGGTCATCCTAAACCATCATCAGTCATACCTTAACCATCATTGGTCATACCCTGACCGACATCGGTCTCTGTGTCTAGTAAAATGCCTCAGACTAGTAATATCCCCACTCACCCGAAACCAATCAAACTTTCCCAAACCTTACCTAGTCTTTGTCATGACCCTTAGACCACCTGCCCAACCTACAACTTGACATGGGACCTTCACTAGTTTAATTATCAAATAATTTAATTGGATTGACATTGATAGTAATATGAGATACCTAAATCGAACACTAGCATTATATTCATTTATTTGCATGTTCATTTATTTTATATTGAATTATATATCAATGGATTGACAACCGTTGAGGAAGTATCACACTTCCTAGATTTATATCATGCTTGGCAATCCACTAAAATTTTGCTATTAACTATGTTTTGTGGTCTTTCTTTCTATTTCAGGTAGTTCCTCCTATCCAAAAGGAAGCTCACATAATTAGTTTGGATAGGAAATCAGAAGCAAAAACACTCAACCTTCAACCACGTGACAACATGTATTTCCTCCTTAGCCTTCTACCCTTATCTATTTCATTAATCTACTAAGAATCTGGTGAAACATTTTGGCATGCTTGATGGGTCCCATCGTAGGTTCTTTTGCATTTGTTCAAAGGAAAAAATTGTGAGTTGGTTTCCTTTTAAAAAGTATTCACATTAATGTTTCTTCTTTGGAATCTTCTCCTTCTTTCTATTATCTAAAAGAACTTATGCTTTTGGTGCTTTAAAAAGAAAATGTCTTTCTTTCTCTTTGCATTGCATTAGTGAAAGAACATTACTCTCCCTATTCTCCATTTTCTACATCGAACGTAATTATGGATTTGGGCTTAAAAATTTGCATTTCATTCTAGGTTTATTGCATTATAGCTCACATTAATTAAGGGAAACCTATACACTGGAAGTCATACCTAGCTGATGGTTGACTAATCCAATCGTAGTTCAATTTTCACACTCTCTATACCAAACCACTTAAATAATTTACACATCTTCTTAAACATCATCCTACCTGGAAGAAGTTGTCAACAATCACACAATCAGAGGATTGATAATGGGCACCCAACTGGTTTCTCTGTCCAGTCATTATCTCAGAGAAAGGACCGCCCCCACCAAAAATTTACTTGAAACCATCCTTAGTTCTTGTATTTTCATAGGGTACCTTCTATCAAAACAAAATTTTGTTCTATTCACAATTCAATCCTAAATAGCATAAGCTAAAACATAAAATTCACCAATAGGATTTCGTGTTTCTTAGTTTTTGCTTGATTTCTGTTTTAAGTTGTGAAGTTATATTCTCCATTGTTTTCTTCCTTTCACACTCATCAATCATAGTTGGTGTATTATGACTATTTTTGAGTGTGTCGAGTTCATCATTACCATACTCGTGTTTTGGGTTGGTAATCTATCTAATCAATCCCATTTTTCTTCATCTTTTCAAAATTTATAGTGACTAGCATCAGTCTAACGATCAGTAACCGGTTTACATCTAACCGTCATCAGTTTACCTAATCATTTTCTAGTTGCCTATGTTTTTGGGTTATTTCACCAAAATAGCACTCATCACTTTTTTATTCTTTATGGGGTTTCTCAGATACATCATCATACCTCTAGTCTGTGAAATCACTATCAAATCTATATTTTTCTCTATTTTCATTAGTTATTACCACATTTATCAAATTTTTGATTATCCCATAAGTAATCTGGTATCGGTCACCCTCTTTACCGTCATCGGTTCTTGTGTTTTAATTTTTAATTAAAACCACACCAATTTTAACCTTCTCAGGCTGTTTTTCTCCATTCCTTCTATTTTTGTATCATTTACAAAGAACATATTACCAAGCCTATGCAAACTCACATGGTTTTGACTAGTAGTCAATCCAATGCCCTTGTATTCCACACAAGCCTTCAACCGCTTTAGCTTAACCCATCACCACCTTCCATCCTATCACATATGGATCCTACTCAACCCATTATCATCGGTCTCGATGACGAGGAGTTAGAAAGATTCCTTGACAAAAATCCCGCCGACTTACAATACTATTTAGCCCATTCATATACTCGGGATTCATCAGGACAACTAGTATACAACATGCCTATGTCCATTCCCCCTACCCTCACCCCCACTTCCACATCAACTACTACTAGCTCAGCCTTACCTTCTTCTACCTTACCACCTGTGGTGTCATAACTTGACCCCATAACATCTATATCTGCTACACCTACAACATCTGTCACACCATTGACGTCAGTTTCTCCCATGGTGTCAACCATTCCTTCATCAGATACCTTGAGCATATCTTCGTTTGCACCCGCCACCTCATATATACCTATTACATCACAGCCACCCATGGTGTCGGTAACCCATACTCCATTCCAAAACATCATCCTCTCCATCCCACAATCTTTACCTCCAATCACTACAAGAGTCGTTACATCCACCCCACCTACTTACACATATCACCAACAACCCCCTATCTCATCTATCACCTATTCGGGATATTTTCCACCTGCATCTATTCCCCCCTCGCAGTTCTCGTACTCAGCACCACCATATACTAGGATTTCGTCCTCATCATACATTCACCATCTACCCCCTTATACTACAGGGGGTGCCCAATCATCACAACCTACCAACGACCTTATTAAAATGATGATGGAAAAGATGTAGACATTAGAAGCATCGGTTTCTGGCTCTCGTAACTCTTTGACATACGACAAAATCTATAATAATGAGCCCATTCATCCATCTATTCCCATTCGTCCATACCCTACACATTGGGAAATGCCCAAATTCAATCGGTTCAATAACAAAGAGGACCCACAACAAAATTACGGTCTTTCAAACATGGGTGTTATCTAATCACTCATGATGACGGTCTACTCTTAAAGACATTCCAAATGTCCTTGACATGACCTGCGTTGATTGGTATAGTGGTTTACCTCGACATTCCATTTACTCATTCAACCAAGTGGCTCAAGCCTTCCTAGACCATTTTTCGATCAATATCGTCAAGAAGGTCACCATGACTGACTTGTACTCAACACAACAATACGAAGATGAATCTATCGCATATTTTTTCACTCATTGGTGAAGCCTCATCAACCAACTCACATTCCAACTTCCTCAAACCAAGCTTATATAGTTTTTACTGGGCTGTGCCGGACACATATAACCAACTCTCCAAGTTCAAACCTTTCGCACATGCGTACGGGAGGCATTCATAATGTCTACAAAAATTGAAATCTATGCCATAGAAGAGAAGAAAATTTAGTTGCATAATAAAAGTGCTGCATTCATGTCAAACGATGCCTCTTCCTCTTCTAAACCCCAAAACAATTATTCAAAAGCCAAAGGATCTACCAACACAAAGAGTTTTTAAAAGCTGGCCTATCTGACCCATCCAATCAATCGAAACCTTTCTCCAACCTTTCTCCCATTCAAGCTTTTCAGGTTCAAGTGAGAGAAACATAAATACACTCCATTAGAGAACCCTATTATTCACTCTAAGAAAATTTTCTAAAATCCGAGAAAAATTGCTCTTCCACCCATCAAACCACATACTAGTTTTGACCCCACTCATCCTATGTCTGCATGGTACAAGGAACATGATTACTGCAACTATCATCATGTTAAAGGTCATAGTGATGGTAATTGTATAACCTTCAAAAACATTGTCCAGGAAATGTTAGACAATGGAGATCTCATCTTAGATAACCCAAACACACCGGCTAATCAGAACTTGCATATCTTCAAGAAGCCATTTCCTAATCACACCCCATCATCTAACCAAATTGGTGAACCTTCGACTAATGATAGTAATGTTTGTGAAGTTCATGTTGTTTTCAAGTTGTACTAGCCCTTCCTCAATTTCCTCCTATCCCCTCTATCATGAAGATTCTTACACGAGCTCCTTTACTTTGATGTAACCTAGAATTTACCAGTAAAAACCTAGGCATGCTTTGACACATCACTCAGCCTAGACTAAGCACTCACCCAAAGCGTGCAAAGGTACTAGGCCCCTCTTTAGGGTTCTTTATTACAGGATGTTAGCATGATGAAGACTTAATGCATTCAAACCCATAATTAATATAACTTTCTATAAAGCATGTTCGGATCTAGATATAGAGTAATAGATATAAAAATAACCATAATAAAGTCAATCATGAAAGAACCTGTTATACTCATGATTAATACCTTTATTCAGCCAATACACTCCATTATATTAAACACAATAAATACATAAAAGCTTATTACAATAAGTAATACCATAAGCTCATGTGTGCATCATATCTGGTAGCATAATCTCACAGTAATTCATATCTAGTTCTCACATACCGTCCTCCTATACTACGTAGATCACTACATATTTATAAGGGTGGGGACTTTCCCTTCACCACTTACATAACTCCCAAAATAGGTCACATGCTGAAAATAGCCATGCACCTTTACAATAATAGCCACACATGTAAGTGCGCTAACAATAGACCTCTTCTAGTTAACTGGAAGTAGCAGTTCTATTCTTAGCCCACACCCATGCAAAGCACTTAGTAGCCACTCTTCCAATAATATCCCATGCATGTCGCATAAGTCTTTTATCTAGTCTATGTGCTCCACACGCTATCTCCAAAATAGTCCATACATGTGAAAACAGCTAAGTCCCGAATCTAAATTTGTCATTCACATGCATGTCCTTCCTTATCCTTCCGCACGTTTGACTATGCTTTACCCCACATGTGCATGAATATTTTGTCGCCCTCTCCTTTGCATCATACTCTTTTCTTCTCAACATTACCCCACACTAAACTGCATTGCCACCCCGGAAATGGCTACTCCTTGAATAATAAAGAATAAAGAATGGAAAGAAATGAAAGAATTTCTACATAAAGAATGAAATCTCACTATGCAACATCCTCTGTCTCAACCAATAATTAATTCTGGATACTCTTCTTTGATCTCCACTTCCAAGATCTACCATTCAGTTAGTGCAACTTATGTCTTCTCTGGGATGTCCACTACAATAGTTTCCAACTCATCTTGGGAAATTTCTCCCTTCTCATTTTGTAGTACTAGAACAATTTTGGACATAACATACATTCACTCTTCTAACAGATCCATTTTCTGTGCTATACATTTCCTAATCTCATGTAATTTTTCCCTATGGGGTCTATGCTCACTGCAAGGGCCTTGTCCACTTCCTTCATGGTCTCATTCTCCTTAATTTTTCTGATTGAATAGCACCAATATTTCTGCACGTCCCAATGTCTCATCCTTCATTGCTTTCAGGACTTCATTGTCTTCTACTATTGTCTCGACCCTTATTACGCCTCTAGAGCTGCACATATGTTCAGTGCCTGGTCCACTTTCTTCATCTCCTCCTGCAAGGTTTGAAGCAATGCCTCGTATGATGAAATATTTCTAACTACTACGACACTTTCCCTCTCGCCTCTTGCTCGAGTCCTTTGGTGCTTTGCATCCAAACTGGTCCATCCTCAAGCACCAGATCAACTAAGGTATGCACATAGTGCATAGTCGAAGGGAAATTTTTGGGTACCTTAGGCTCTAAGTGCGGTCTTGCTTAGAGGACATGATCCCTAATCTCCTCTAGCCATGCCGATAAGAACCCCATTATTCTTCTACTCTAGGTCCTTCTCTCCTTTCAAACGTGTGATCTCTGCATCTTTGGCTTTGATTTCCCCCTTAGCACTTTGATAGTGGTAGATTTTTCTACATTCCTGTGTGCCACCTTTGTAGACACCTTCACTAAGGCATTACTCACATGTTCATCATACATAACCATGGGTTTGATTGTTATGTGCCTATTCTATGGTGCCTTTCTCATTCTCCTTAATACACAAGACTCTTCAAACACATCAAAAGTAGGCTTGTCCATGTGAGTTTGAATGGATCATGACAACTATTTCCTCGTGCACATGGTTTTCATGTCAGGGTCCATCAACTCCCATCCATATAAGTCATTAAGACTCACTATATTCTGGAATCACCCGTGGAAAATTTTACTCGTGTCCTCCTCATAGCCCATAACTGGTGCAACATACTCTCCACTTGCCCTTCTTGATCTTGGCCCCTTAGGTACTTGAGTGCCAAGGTTTAGGGTTGAATCCTCAATGTCCTAAGTATTATCTTTCTCTGTCTCTTTTTGCTTCTATACCCCTTCTTCCTCAACCCTCATTTCTTCGCACTTGGGCTCTTCCACATCTTATGGTTGTATTAGAGACCCAAGCGCGCTCTCTTCAGAATCCTCTGCCTCCTCGTTTAACTTCAATTTTCTCCTTCTCTTCTTAGTTGTCTCCTTCTATGGAGAGAGTCGTGGTGATCTCCATACTGAATTTGGAGTAACACCTTGAGTTCTTGTTCATCTAAACACCCTCTTAAAATGATGTTCTTCAGTGGTCCGATCTATCTCCAGTTCTCGCATCTCATTTTTCTTATGCTTGGGATGGAGTACTTGTGCACTCGATTCTACCCTGTTTGAGGGTTTCCTTCATCCTCTATGTACCAAGCCACCACTATCTTCACACTCTTCCTCCTCATCATCTACCTCTATAGGTTCAGTGGGCTTTAGAGCTAGTACATTCTCCACTGTATGCTTACCCTTAGGTAGCCCTAGGAGCATGAAATCATTCTCCACATATTTTTTACCCTCCAACTTAGGCTTAAGCTAAAGGTATATAAGTGTGGATCCACTATCTCTAATCACCAAACTCACAGGATTCATGCTTATCATGTCTGAAATTAGCCTCTCAATGTAGGTAGTCTGACTGGATATACATAAGTATTTCATAGCATGTTATAGTCACATCTTTGCCTTGTCTATAAAAAAGTTTAGGTGTCATGCATTATTAGACCGATGGAGTGATGCCTAGAAATATCGCGTTGTGAAGGCATACGATAGTTTACACTAGGGGATCCAAGTCCCATCCTTCATCACAAATCACGTGATGCAGAAGTCTTGATATACCGTGAACTACACTACCTTGCCCACCACCGAAGGTAACTCCTTGGGGATGCGCCACTCCTCTTCGAATGCCATGCAGAGAGCTTGTCATACCACATCTCTCCCTCTGCTTGAATGACCCACTCATTGACCCTTCACACAAGTACTTGTCAAATCTTTCCGCAAGGGACTTATTTTGCATGGGGTACTCCCAGATCTTATTCTTTGGCCCATCGGGCACTTTGATCTCCATAAATATAAGGGATAATAGGACCGCTGAAACTAATTTTCTCACCTGTGCATGATTCCTCAATGATAGTATCCATAATGTAGCCTGATATGTTATAAATTATTCCCTGTGACATTCTCCTTACATGTATAGCCACATTGTATTCACACGACCATCTCTCTTGATCATTCAATTTGGTCACTAAATGTGTAGCTACTTGTACCACTAGGTACTTCTTCAATTTGTTGATATCCATTCCACGTGGACCCTTGGTGTACCCTAACTCCTTCTGCATCTCTAGGATTTTTGATTTATCTATCAAGTCACTATTTAGACCCACTCTTGTGCCGCTTAATCCTGTTATAGTTGAAATTAAAGTAGTTGTTATCCATACCCTACGTCCGGTGAAATAGAAAAAGTCTTCATGTACCCTGTTCATCAACCACTAGTACAAAGGTTCATACTTATAGAAATATGGGAGCTCGTACAAATGGTAAACTCCAATTTTCTTTAGCAACTTCTCTCCAGTGTCATCATACACTTGCATGTCATCTATTATGCGCTTTTTTATCTTTATATTAAAAAACACATCAAATTCCTTTTTGTTATCTGATGTGCGGTGGTTATGAACACTTATCTTGCACTTCCAGACATGAGAATCCCATTCTTGTCCCACTATCACGCCTTATGGGTATTGCATCTTCAAGAAATTTATCTCAGGACAAATTTCAACCTCTACTTCCACTTTCTTATTTCCTTTGGATCCTACGATAGGTGCTTTCTTTGGTGCCATTTGAAAATCAAAATTTTTTGTCCTTAGTAGTGTGCAAAAGCTTTCCTTCTACCTTATGTAATGAGTAAGTCTAAAACCCTAGCTCAAATCCATGTAATCCATGTGCCTTAGTTGAAATTGCATGCCCTAGCTCTTTCACAATGCTCGCTTTATTCAAACCCTTCACCAATGGGGGAATAAGATTCTCCCGTGCACAAATATTCTCTCACATCTAGTTCCACACTCTCTCGCACCTCAACATGATTCGCTCAACTTGTTTTGCACTTGGCTCGTTCAAATTTTTGTGATTTACAATGGTAAAAATGAACTTGTATCCCTTCCTTATATAGATTTTGAAAAATTTAGTGCATTTATTGCTCCTTCACCTACCAATAATCCTCATTAATTGACCCTTTTCACATTTTTCCATGCGGTACATCTTCACACCTTAGCTATAACCTTTTAGCATGCCTTCCTACCTTCTGGCTATAGACTTCTCTTCAATTCACTCCAAGTTCCCGAGTACCTTATTACTGCACCTTCTCCTGGTAGTCTCCACGACCACTTTGCTTACCTCACATTATATTGTTCCTTCATTTATCTCCATCTATGGTCCTTATTTGGAAGCAATCTTCTGTCCACCAACTCTTCAAACTTGAATAACACATGTAGCATTTTTTATTTTATGTGTACCCATTTTTCAATAACCACCCCACACAAATGGTATGTGTAGTCCTTTATGCATAAAAAAATACTACAAATGGTAATTAGCTTCTAGCGCACAAACGTGCTTATTTCACAAAACACCAACTAAATTGACAAAGCATAACGACAAAGAAGGAAATACATTAAGGGAATACATAATTGAAAACCTAATCTAAATGGAAACACTACCTTATTACAAACACCAAGAAGACTTATTTATAGTAGGGCTTCAACCTACTCTGTTGAAGTAACCGTAACCGTATTCCATCAATCATTTCTAATTGACAAGATCCTATTTCAAGTATGTGAGTGATAACATATGGTCCTAACCAATGTACTTTGAGTTTTCCTGGATGGCGTAGAAACTTAGAATCATAAAGAAGCACCATTTGTCCTATCTCAAGCTTTTTGTCCCTAATGTGCCTATCATGCCATGCTTTCGCCTAGATTTTTCTTGCTTCTGACTCCAACATGCTATTGCTCACTCATCCAACTTAATCAACTTGTCAATTCATTCTTCTAATGCTTTCTCATCAGCTAGACCTCCAGCGTGTGCAATACACAAAGAAGGTAACATGAATTCCATAGGAAGAACTGCTTCTACACTAAACACCAATTGAAAGGGTATGACCTTGTTTAACCACTTGTATGTTATTCTATATGCCCAAAGTACTGCAAAAACTTTATCATCCCAATCCTTTATTCCAATATCAGAATTTTTTGTCAATGTCTCGGCTTAAAATCTTATTGAAAGCCTTAACATTCCCATTTACATGAGGATGATATGGTGTAGTGTTATGGTGTGTAATCATGAATTCATCCAATGAATTCTGATTGTTTCATTCAGAAATGTGTACCCCTATCACGGGTCAAACTCAACGGGAATCCATACCTTGTAATCATATTTTCCCATAGAAACATGGCACATTGTAGAAGCTACTTTTGTAAAATCCTTTGTAGGTGTTGCTTTTACCCACCTTCTCGGATAATCTGTAAATCGATGATATAACATGATCTAGTCCTATACCCGCCTAGTGAAATAGGACCCCAAAATCTATAGCCCATTTCTCAAATAGTTCTGCATTAGTAATAGGTATTAGAGGCATTTCATCTCTTTGACCTATTTTTCCAAGGTGCTAAAAGTGATCACAAGCCTTGCAATATGCCTTACAATCTTTATACAAGGTCTCCCACCATAATTCAGTGAGTAGAATATTACGCACAGTGGCATCACCTGCATAGTACCCACTTGAAATACCACCATGAGCCTCCTCCATGATATTTGTGCACTCATGTTCCAGTACATAGCGGCACAATACTTCATCATGACCTAACTTGTATAGGTCACCACTAATCAACATAAATGGTGCCGCACAAATGGCAAGCTATTTCTTCTATAAGGATTTCATCCCTTTTGATGCCATACCCATTCATAGAAAAACAAAAATATCCTTTATTTCCGATGGCACACATTATAACTTTGTATAATGGGCATCATGCACGATATCTTTAATTGCCTAAGCTTCTTCTCCTGACTGTATTCTGGATAAATGATCTGGTTCAGAATTACTTTTCCTTTGTTTTACCACAAATTTGAAATCAAATTCTTAGAATAAGAGAATCCATCGGCATATGTGCCCATCTAAAATGGGCTTGTTTACCAAATACTTCAATTCCATGTGATCGGTATAGAATACAAATGGTGTTGCTAGTAGGTAATGTATGAATTTATGTAGCGCATAGATCATTGACAAAGCTTTGTGCTCTGTAGTTGTATAATTTTGCTCTGTAGGAGTCAACTTTCTACTAGCAAAATAGATAGGATTATCTCGTAATACCTTCTCCAGCCGAGCCAACACCATGCCAATGGTCATGTACAGGAGGTGTCCACATGTACATGGAATGGCTGGTCCCATAGGTCTTGTAGTAAGTTTCTCCTTCAATGTCTCAAATGCACGTTCTTTGTGGTTCTCCCAAGAGAGAACACCCCTTTTCCTTTTAGTAACTCCTCCAAAGGTGCCACAACCTTAGCACACCCCTTTATAAATTTTCTATAATACCCAATGTGACCCAAGAATCCACACACCTCACTTTAACTGGTAGGCATTTCCAGATGTATAATGACTGCAACCTTAACTGGATCAACTAACAAACCTTCCCGTAGATGATGTGCCCTAAAAATGTTCCAAATGGTGTAGAAAATACACATTTCTTGATGTTCAAAGAGATGCTTAACTACCAAAATATTTCAAACATTAGGTGTAAATTGTCACAATGATCCTTAATAAGTCCATACACCATCCAATCATCTAAATAAACATGCAAGAAGTTGTGAATAAAATATTTGAATGTTTGAACAACTATGCGCGAAAATACAATAGGTGCATTTTTCAGACCAAAAGGCATCACAGTATAGGAAAATATGCCCCATTTAGTAGTAAAAGTAGTCTTTTCCTGATCCTTCATGTAATCCTAACCTGATGATACCTAGAGAATCCATCTGTAAATGAATAGATTTTGTGCCTGCAACGCCTTCTAGTATTTCCTCGGTGAGTGGTGTAAGAAAGGGATCAGTCACACATGTAACATTCACTCCTCCCCGTATTCCACACAGATCCTAATCTGACCATCCTTCTTGATATTGATCACCATTGGGCTAACCCATTCTAACTCATCCAGGGGCTTGATGATTCCAGAATTCAACATTTTTCAATTTCTTCTTTGACCTTTTCACGCAAGTTGGGGTTCATCCTGTAGGGTCTCTTTTTGACTGGGCACACACCTTCCTTAAGATTTATCTTCATCTCTCCTAATGATTCATGCATGCCTTTGAGTTCATGGTATCCTTGAGGAAATAAGTCCTAATAATCTTGTAGTAACTCAATGATTTTTGCCACTTCAGAGTTAGACCAATAGTCCCCAATTATGGCCTCCTTAGGCTCAACATTTGATCCAATATTCACTTTCTTTGTCTTCATAGGTTCATGATAGCGCACGTGGTCTTATCTGCACTATCAAAACCTCACGCTTACCTATTGAATGGTATACATCCATATTTTATACTTCTTCACCATCCACTAAGTTGACCATCTTTCCTTTTTCCTTCTCAAGGAAAGCATGCCTAAGTAGTGTGGCATCTGTCTCTGTTTCTTTAGCAAATCACGCTCCTAAGTCTTCTTCATCAAATAAATCCTGAATGAATTCTTACGCCATGACACTATATCCTATAGTTAAGTGCTTTATAACCTTTAATGCCTCTTCTACCGGAGGTTTAGTAGAGAAATAGTCAAATTTTTGGATCATTCCTGTGATTAAATCCTGCCAATTTCTAGTCTCTCTATGGAGTTCCACATATACATACCAAGCACGCGTGCAACCTTGTAAAGTGGAATAAAATTTGTGCACCCAGTGAAGGTGGTAAAGATTCTGCCCCTCTGTCTAGAGTCTCTCATGTTGGAACATAGTGATTAAGTGGTCCGCCAACCCTTAATGTATATGGGTCCATCACTAATATATAGGTTAATATTTAATAATATGAAATATTATATTTCTATCATTAAATATGATAACCTAGGTATATACTTTAGGTTAAATATTTAATATCATGAAATGACTATATTTGTAATATTAAATATTATAAACCTAGGTGTATGTGTCAACCATTTAGGTTGAAAAGGTGGGTCAGGAGACATACCCGATCACCTTATATAAAAAAAGACTTTAGGTCCTCATTTGATATATTCGGAAATATATCAAAGGTGTGCAAATCAAGTGATTTGGTTTTACCCTTGGTAAATAGGGTTTTAAAGGAGGAGGTGATCTTACTTTGGATGTAAAATAAGTTCTCTCAAGTAAATGGTTGTTTTCAAAGTGATTTTTACCCTATTGGGGTTTTGCACTATAAATAATGTGTCACCTATGTTATTTATTTCCCTGTAAGTGTTTCTTTATTTACTTATGTTATGTTGTAATGCTTATTTAAATATTTATTGTAACATTATATAATATGTAAGTTGATTAAATGTGTATTTATTATAAATCCTCAAATTCTAACATCTCACACCGCTAAACGTGGTGCTGAACATGTTGATTACCATGATAAGTGCAGATTTGAGTAAGTGCATTTCTCTTGAAGAACCTAGTAGAAAGAGAAATCCTAATTTCATTCCATCCTACAAGATTATCCTTATGAACCACCCACCAACACGCTATTGTCCCATGTAGGGTATATGTTAGCATATTCTATCTCTCCAACTGGTCTATCCACTGTTTCTCCATGGCTCACAGAAATACCATAGGATCTCCTTCTCTAGTGTAAATAGGTATCAAGTTGTTAATATTCTCCTGATACAACGAGGTCTGTTTTCCCACACAAATGTTCTCTTTACTTCGCGCCCTACCAACTCATAAGTACTATGAGCCCAATTATCACAAGAAACACTTGTAGTATCACTAATAGACTGTGCATATTCCCACTGAAGGATTCCTTCTTTAGATGGCTCAAGAACCTTTGGGTCCTGGATGGTGCGTACATAAATCCTATTCAGATCTTCCTCACTCAAAGGATCAACATAGGGCACATATTTTCCATCTGTTAAAGGGATAATAAATCTTTCCTCCTTGTTTTCAAAACTGATATAACCCTTGTTGAACTGAAGATAAAAATTATTTGCATAACAACAAGGGTGTTCAAGTAGAGATGGGAAGCTATCTGCCTCTGCAAGTGCTAAAACCTCAAAATCCCCAGTGAACTTGGTTCCATGTATGGTAATTGATGCATCTTTTAAAATTCCGATGGGAGTGAACTTAGTTTGGTTAGCCATGAACAATAATTTGAAGATGGCTGAAATGAAGGTCTCCCCATTTGTACCCATGCATCTAAAGTAAGAACATTGAATTCTCAGTGCCTATATCAATCAATATATTATTTAAAATCCATCCATTCATAACAACATTTAGAGTGATTTCCTTGTCATAATCTAAGCTATGAGGGAGAAGGTTTACATGCAGGATCTACCATCCAGTCTTAATACTTATGCATGGAGTGTTTCCCTTTAACCAATTCCCTAATAGTGGAATGATATTCTCTTGGCACAACATCTTACGCACTTATTTCAAGTCATCCATATCAGATTCGACCGTTTCTACTACTTTATTTTGAACCATCTTCTGTGATTGCTCCTTTAAACACTATATTTCACCCTGAAGATTTCTGAGTATCTCCATGGTTTCTTGGTAAACCTCTTTCTGATGGACATGATTTGGGTATCGTGCATGTAGGACCTCCTCCTTAGTGATAGTAGGATTCTGCAGAATGCTTCATTGTGCACACCGCTTCATCTCGTAGTGATCTTTATAGGAAATGCCTCGAATTCTAGTTCCAACTTGGGCATCCACTAATTTTCCACAACACACTGTATCCTAACCATTCATGCACCTTTTTTTTCTTGTTTATGCTACTTACTAAGATGCTCATATAGGTCCTGGGAATTCCTCATAACTATGATTCTTTCCATAGAAATCACATCCAATATTCTGAGGACATTCGCACCTGTAATGGTAAGGAGATCCACATGTATAACATGTTCTGTGAGGAAACTCACCTTGTCCACCACCACAGCCTCATCCTTAAAATCCAAAGCAAAGATCCTCAACCTCTACCACGACCTCCTTTAAAACGCCCTTCATTCCGATCATAACACACTTTATTGTGATCCTAATCCTGATGCTCATTCTTGCCTTTAGAGTTATCTAATACTCCTGTCTATTGTATACCAATATCTAAAGCATCATGGATTTGAAAAGTCACCGACAATCTTCCGTGTCATGAGTTATGGACCTACAAATTTTATAGTAGCAAGAGACATTCTTCCTTATTATGCGTTGTAATAATGGGAAATGGATAACATCATGGTTCAAATGACATATCTCACAGTCTAGTAGTAATGAGTGTATTGATCTATGGGGAAAACTATCCTTGGTGTGACCTTCCAGCTTTAAAATCAGACGCCAAATCTCTCGCGGGTCTCATGTGTTGAATTTGCCGATAGCTTCTCTAATTGCTTTGTCATGGCTGTAATCTGTGCTTCCAAAAATGGGCTCACCCCAGTTTCTATACTTCCAACCACCTCAGTGCGTAAAGCTTCTTCCAGTGATTCGTGTGGATCAATGTATGTCTTATGTGATAGCACCCTTATAAAAGGCGTAATCAGACCTCCAACAAACCATTGCACATGCTTTGGCTTGTGTGAATATCATAAGAAAGTTCAAATAAAATCATTTTGAAATGGGCATAATACTCTCTGACACTCTTAGTAGTTCCTTTCTTAATATCCTTGAGCACGCTTATACTCTTCTGCTCGAACTCAGGGATGTGAAAATCTTTAAGGAAAGCATATTTTAAAGCTACATAGTCTATGCAAGTCTGATTAGGGTCAAAATTTCTATACCAACTATGTGCATGCCCTTGTAACGTAGTGGTGAATTGAATTTCCATGTGCTCCAAATCCGTGATTCATTTTGCATGCCAAAGGATTTCACATATGTGCACGTGTTCAACATCTTCTATGCCCCTATACTGGAAGATGAAGAGACATCTCCATGTAAATATTATGGGGTTGGTGTGGACCTTGCCCACCTGATCCAGAACCTCCTGTGTTTCCTCTACCTCCAAAACCACCAGATCCATTAGAACTAGAACCACCTATACCTCCTAATCCTCCACCTATACCTCCCAATCCTCCACCTATATCCGTAGACGGACTAGAAGATGTACTTCCCTATGTCCTAATTGTAGTACTGAACTACACCCCTACAGTCTACGAAGTGTTACTACTCCCAGAAGTGAGTCCAAAATTATGTGCGCTTGAATTCTGTGTGGATGATGCACTTGAAAAGGTACCTCCAAAAAACAATGAAGATGTTTTCCCTTCCATCGATGTACTTGCTATATAACTTACTCCTGATCTCCCACTACCTAAATTAGCTTATTGACTATTTTTTGTACTAGATACTGGAAAACCAAATGCAAGGGAAAGGTTTCCAAGTAGATTTAGATGTGCACCCGCAGCCTAGGTTGTCTCTATTGGTACACTTCTACGTGAGGCCGAGGGGGTTCCATGTCATGCTTTCCCAAATGAGGGAGTTCTTGATGCTCTGCTCCATGTCTTCTGCGTGAACTTCAAATCCTTCGCAAGCCATATCTCTCATCAATTCCATTCACTCTACAACATCCCATTTGCCGCTTTTCTATCTCCTCTCATGTACCTAATTATACTTAAGTTACCTTTTTTCTCTCTACCTTTACTGCTTTCTAGGTCTCCATATTTCAAAACTTGCTCCTACCCTTGCGTGTGGTGGGGTTTAGTTAGCCATCGCTTTTTATTTCCAAGTCAAGGGTTACCATCAAGATTTTGATTGCTAAGGTGGAATGCCTTACAAGTAAGTTCCCCAGGATATCGTAAAATTGGAATTCTCGCTACCTATGGGAAATAACAAGTGGAAATTGAGTACTCCAGAATATAGCTATTTAGAACACCATGAAACCAAGTATCCACAATGATGTGTCCAAATCATATCAACATCATAGAGGGCTTGAAATTATTCATGCATCCAAACAAGTGTGTGATACCTCCAATCCCTTTTAGACGCATAAGAAACCAACCACTTGTATAATTCTACTGGAAAAATAGTGAAGAAGCTCTCATAAAAATGTTATATAGATTATGTTCCACCCATGCACATGCGCTAAACTCAGATCCGGTGCTGAACCTCTGTGCATATTCTTCTTCTAGATCATGTATCCACTCCAATCGGTATGTCTTCATCGTGAAACATCCTGAAAAAAACTGAAAAAGAGATCCCGACAAGAGAGCAAATGATGCAACCTAGAATTTACTATTAAAAACCTAGGTGCACTGGCACATCACTCAACCTAGACCGAGAACTCACCCAAAGCACAAAAGGTACTAGGCCCCTCTTTCAAAGTTGCTATTGTAGGATGTTAGCATGTTAGCATGATGAAGACTTAATGCATTCGGACTCTAGATATAAAGAGTAATATAACTTTCTACATGCAAGAACATGCATGTTCAGCCATCTAATAGATATAAAGAGTAATAGATTTAAATAATAACCATAATAAGTCAATCTGCATGCAAGAACATGTTATACTATGATTAATACCTTTATTCAGCCAATACACTCCATTATAATTAACCATAATAAATACACAATAGCCTATTTAATTAAGTAATACCATAAGCTCATGCACACATCAAATCACTTAGTATAGCTCTTCCAATAATCTCACATGTGTGTTAATTCATATCCAGGTTTCACATACACATGCTATCTCCTATACCACACAAATCACTACATATTTATAAGGGTGGGGACTTTCCCTTCACCACTTGCATAACTCCCAAAATAGGTCACGTGTTGACAATAATCATGTGCCTTTACAATACTCTAGCCACACATGCAAGTGCACTAATAATAGACCTCTTATCTCCCCTTCACCGATGGAGGAGTCCGCATTCTATTCTTAGCCCACACCTCTCAACCTAATAAAGCACTTAGGTATCCAGAATCTCTTCCATCAATAATATCCCATGTGTCCACTTACCCATCAAAGATCTTTTATTCCACGGTTTGTGTGCTCCACATGCTATCTCCAAAATATTTTCTCTTGGCTACTGCTTACCCAAGATGGCTAAGTAACCAAATCTACCTTTTCTCAAAGACATTTTTTACATGCATGTACCACCAAGTTAACATCATATCCTCCTACAACAAGGCCATTTTCACACCTAGTGACCACTTGGATTATGTTAATAATTCTATGCTTTGGGTATGCCTTTGGCTACCTTTTTTAACCAAAATGCAAATGTCATCTACTGATACCTATATGATTTATCCAAAGGTGTTTCAGACAACCAAAACAACCATGCCCATACCAGTCGTAATGACCTCTTCTTCATTACCTTCGACCACACCTAAACCCTTACCAACAATTAAAATTTTACCAACACCTAAACCTTTTCCATCACCCATACCTTCCCTAACATCCAAAACCATTACCATATTGGGTGTCATGTCAAAAGCAAGCCTAGTCCATCCTCCTGTTAAATTGGATTCATCCACATCCTCACAAGCCCGTGCAAAAACCATTCCTCCGCCTAAAATGAAGACCCAAATTTCTAGGCTACATAAACCGGTTTTGCCTTTACCCTCCCCTTGTCACCTTCACCGCTTCCGTCCATCCTAGGACCTCATCCATCCACCTTGGCCAAACAGCCTCTTACCCAAGGTAAAATAAAAATACAACAACCCACATCCTCATCACGAACCTCTGTTACACCTAACTTATCTACGTACACCTTTTCCGTCACCTGCAACCTTTTTACCACCTATACCCACACCACTTCCAGTAGCCTCGTCCTTACCTATGGTATTCCCCACTCTTCAACTAATACCCTCCACCTCACCTCTTCCAAAAACCTTCACCGCACCTTCATTATCACCTTGGCTAACCCATCCTCTTCTACCATCTTCCTTCCCTTCTACATCACACTTATTCTTCACCTTTACCCAGGAAGGTGCAACCAAAATCCAAGATCCCACTACCCCCTAAAGAGGTAGTCATAACTACAACACCTTCAATTGCTAGCTTATTTGCTACACCTTTACCTAAGAAGGTGCAACACAAACCTAAAACAATACAACCTATCAAACCAGTGGTCAAACCTATTCCACCTCTAATTCCACCTCCCGTGGTGCCTCTCCCACCAAAATCACTCACACCTCCATCTCGACCCACACTTACTTACGCATTGTGATCCATTGATCCATCGACTCCACACTTGCTTCTCGCATTGATCGTGCCAGGATCTTACGTTAACATATTAGCAAATATTTTAGAAACCTCTCGTTATCGCATTGCCACCACTTAGACCTTATGACCCACTCAAACCTAAACCAACATGGTTTGATGATACAAAAATTTGCGCCTATCATCATGTGCCAAGGCATGATGTAGAAAACTATAAGGCTCTAAAGACCATTCTACTCCAATTATGTCCTCCTAAAGAAAAATTTGATGATGATGATCTTTTAGACACGAGACACTGTTCCCCTTCACCTATCACCACACATCCTCATCCCTTACCTATCCAATGACCTTCATCTCCACCTCCATAACCTTTTTATCCACCTCCAACATTCGAGATCAATATGGTATGCATAAGAGAGCTAGCCAAACCTCCGCCCAAATGTCAATGCACTACCTTCTTTACACAACACCAGTACATGCCCTCATCATTCTATTACATGTCTTTTCGCTACACTTATCATGACTCAACTTCTCCCTCACCCCATATTAATATGGCTAACATTCTTGCCACTCATGCCTAGAATTACCATTCAGGAAAGGAGAAACAACCAACCCATCCAACCAATCTTGTGCCCAATATACCATCTACACTCGCACCAAGAATTACCATTCAGGGACCCACATACCCTATTTCTAGATGGGGTTGCCCATTGTAAAATGATCAAATAGTTACACTAATATCTTTTCAAAATGTCATTATACGACCTTGTTCAAACCTTCGAGTCTCACCGATAGGCCCTCATAGAGGTTCTACGATCTATTGAGTTTTACCTAATGACCAAACTCCCGTGGCATCCATGATCACTCCTCACCATGTGGTATCTCTACCACTTCATCACCTTCCCTTGCACCCGCTACCACTCATCAAGTATTCATTCTTAGTTTCTCTAATGATGAGATTGTACCTCTCCAATCAGATGATCCTAATCCCACCCTATTCATCTCTGTCTACATTGATAATATACATGTTTGATGCATTATGATCAATGATGGTGATAATATAAACATGATCTCTTCCCATGAGTACAACAAAATGTTCATCACCACCAATTTCATCCATAATAACCCAATTATGTTGCATTCATTCAATGATGCCATAACTTTAAAGCTTGGCACATCATTCTCCACATTTGCATGGGACCCCATACCATCCTTGCATTATTCTACATATTAGAGGGGGAATTCCAAGATCTGAATCTTTTCTTAGCCAACATTGGATCCATGTCATGGGTTGTGTTCTTTAAACCTTACATCGCTATGTAAAGTCTAAACATGAAGGACATAAATATACCATTCTAACTAACCCTTCACCATTCAAAGATTGTAACATGTTGTATAGACAATGACTCAATCCATGTCCTTATACTAGTTAAGGCATCTACCACGCCACCACCCCCTCCTTCACTCATGTCCCTATCCACCAATGTTTCTCGCTACCTCTCCCACACCTAACCCTTCTATTCCCACTACTGTCATAGCCTCTATAACTAACCCATCCGCTAACCCATATAATTCTCAACCAACCAATAGCTTCTTCTTCTAGTGATTCATCCATTCCCGCACCCATATACCCACTACCGATCCCACTTGGTGTTTTTCGATGTCTCACTTTTGGGGAGTACCGTATAACATCAACACATTCCTTACTCCTCAAGAGTATGGTAACCTTCGCCAACATCCCCTTATGATAATCACATACATGAGGTTTTCCCTTATAGTCCTCCCTAATAATAGGTAGCCGCAGGATCTGTATACATCCTCCAGGGTGACGGTCATCTCATCCATCGGTAGATGAAAAGTGTTGGTAATTGAATCCCATCTATAAATGAGCACAACCATAAAAATAGTCAACTCAACTCAACTTGACACTTCGCAACATCGCTTCCATGGAAGAACCATCTCTCTCTGCCTTTTTAACAAATGCTAACAAGTTAAAATGAATTAAATCAAACCATGGATTTTACTTTTTATCCCCAAATCAACCTAAACGATGTCGGACATTTTGTGCCCTACCTAATCGACATCGGTTAAACCATAACCGACATCGGTCACTTGCCATTACCTACTAACCAACCCTATGCCCATTTTTCCTAAAGTGTGAGTGAGTGACCCAACAAAATTTGACCTTACCCATGCCTATTAAACCCTACCCATAAGCCTACATTACGTTTACATTTCATTAACTATGTTTAAGGACATGTTCTTTACCTATACATCGGCCTTACCTATGTCATGACCTACATACCCTAACCCGCACCACCTTTTGTGACCTTTGAACTTATATACTCACAATACCTTGTAATATTTACCTATGTTGTTGTTGAGCCTAATGAATTTACCTTGCCTATTACACGCTATTTATCCCGACCAAACCTTTGGTGTACCGATCATACCTAACTGCTCCTACACCTAACCTAAGTTGTGTTTCTAGAATATATCTTGTACCCTAGATACCCGAATCACTTGACCTTGTTTAGATAATGTTATCCAAAATTCACCCTCAAGGTAATTTTGATAACATGTATCAAATTATTAAGTCCTCGAGCAAGTAGATTGATTCAAGGCCCAAAACCATGTTTTTGGGGGCCCTCGACTTCTCTAACTCTCCCATCCAAGAAGAAATCCCAACGAGTTGAGAAAATGGAAAAATGCAAAAATAAGGTTGTAGAGACTGTTTTAAAGTATTTCGGGGTTAAAGGGTTCGGAGTCGTAGGGTTCGGTCGTCTTACTAAGGTTCATCGTACTTCATCAGCTTGGGGTGAAAAACAAAGAAAATCAGCTAAGTTAGACATTTTTGTCCCGTGCATCATGGGATAGTTGGGACGCCGGCACGCGAGGGATGCAAAAATCAAACGATCAAAGGGGAAAATCGTCAAGTTTTTGTTTCGCGTGGTTTGGGATAGCCGGACAAAAGTACACGTGGGACGCGAATCACGCGACCGACCGATTTGCCGAAAGACAGTCCATTTCAGGCAGTTCGGAGATATTTGTCCGGGACAGTCGGGAAAAAATTACGCGTGGGACGTGAATCGGCCGATTTTCCGAAAGACAGTCCATTTCGGGCAGTTCGAGATATTTGTCCGGGACAACCGGGACAAAAGTACGCGAGGGACGCGTGAGATGCGAAAAGGTGAAAAAGGCTGCAAGCAGGGACAAGGAAGCCCGAATCAGCCGATGCGGGAGAATGTGTCCTAGGTAGTCCATGGGACAGTTGGGACAAAAGTACGTGGGGGACGCGAAAAGCTGAAACGGCCGAAGGCAAAGAAGAAAAGTCAACGTTTGACCCGTGAAACTTCAAACGGCCATAACTTTTGACTCCGAGCTCCGATTTTCACAAAATTGGACTTTCTGGAACGAGCATGACATCCTCTACGGATTTATTATTTTTAATGAGGGTAGATATATTTAATTAAAAGAAACATATTCGGCTCCAGTCAGTTAATGCTCATTCCCGTCAAATGACAGAAAACGCCTGCCAGACCCAAAATAGCTGCCCGCACTCAGAAGGCCATAACTTTTGCATTTCTCAACAAAATCACACAAAATTGGTACTGTTGGAATCGTGGCTCCAAGCCCAATGCACAAATCAAGAAATTTTAGATTTGATGAGAAATCAGTGGGTATTTTTCATAAAACGTGGCTAGGTTCATAACAGTGTTTTATTTGGTGGTTGGGAGTGCAATTAAGAGGCATGGTCATCATTCTTTCTCTGTTGCAGCACCTGGGACAGTATGGGGAGCCTTTTTAAGTAATATATAATCATTTTACTCCATTTAATGCCTCTTATAAGTGGTTGAAGGACATATTTTAGGATTTCCATTTTCCCTTCTCTTTCTCTTCTCATTTTTTCTATAAATTGGAGTGTTGGGCTCATTGTAAGAGGGGGTAGTTTTGTAGCAAAGCTCTGCCAAAATTGCTTTGTGAAGCCAATGTGTTGCAGGCCCTTGTTGTGGACTCCTTGCATGGTGATCTAGGCCCTTATCTTGTAACCGATTGAACTGTGCATACCAGGAAGCAATAAAATACAAGTTTGTGGATGTATCTTCCCCTGTTGTGTTTTCTTGCATTCTTCTTGCCCCTTTAACCTTGATTACAAGAATATTGTGTCTATTATTATGTTCATGCAGGGATCCATTATCATTGTGTATGTTTGAAATATTGTTGTGAATGCGTTTTGCTAGATTATGGAGAACTGTCATCACCTCTTCTAGTGTGCACTTTGCTTCTGTATTTCACGCATTTGGAGACTACTCTCACACCCTCCTTTTCTGGTGTATCACTGCTTTAGTGTAGGATTTCATTTTATGCATTCTCTCTCCATGGTCCCTTGGAAATTTAGATTAGAATAGTTAGTTTCCCCTGCATTAGAGTAGATTGTGGCGGGCGGTTTAGGAGCAAGAACCACTTTCTCGGAGGTCTATCTCAAATAGCAAGTCCTGAACTTGGAGATAGTACCCATGTTATCCAATCACATCGTGAGCTCAAGTATATCCGCTTGTGGAAACATAAAGGTTCTGTGATTTGGTGATAACAGATAAACCTTGCGACCTTGGATGCTATAGAGTTTGCAATCTCTTCCACTTGGTACCATGTCAAAGTCTATACGTGTGCGTGTTTTTGATTTCCATTACCCATTACCCGATATTACCCTTACCCACTACCTAAAGTGCCCATACCCTTACCTATAACCCACCTCCCATCATTTTCATCACTTACCCATTTATCAATCCATTCACTGACTTTGTTTAACACCTTGTCCACTCCTGGTTTGAAGGGGATCACCTCCACCCCTAGTTGGGGCAACCTCACCTTCAACCCTACTTGGGAATACCCCAATCTCATATATATTTGGGGAAACCACATCCTTTTTTATCAACATTTCTTACCAATACAAGTTACGTGACAAAATGTGCAAATGTAGACACCAAATTTAGGTCACACTCCCCTTAGTCCCCTTTCAATTAGTTAACATAACGTGTTCACCTAACCACGACCCATTTACCCCACATTCATATTAATTTAATTACTTACAATTGAATTAATGCCCATCCTCACATTATTTATTAATTTAATTACTTTAATTAGGTTAATTTACACCTCACCTAGCCACATCACCTAGACACCTCACCATGGACTTATTCTTAGCCTATTAATTAACTAAGAATTAGTCTCTACTTATCTTAACCAACTAGGAATTAGTATAACCCTAACATTAAATTCCTATTCCTTCTCCAACAACACTCCCGCTTATCTAAGCACTAACCATCACTTGAGACCCAAATTGACAAGAAGAGCACACCAAAAATAGCCAAGATCTGTTATTTTTGTAAACTTAGGATTTCCCGCCTAACCGACATCTATCACCTTAATGTCATCAATTACCATATATATAATTTTGCAACCTTTTTCCCAAGTTGGTCACTTCGAGTTTTGAGAGAGATATCTACATTCAAGCATGAACCAAAGTTTTCTCAGCATCAAGATGACATAATACATTCATCCGTGAGGCCTAAAAAAGTACCTAAGATTGATCCAAAGGCATTAGCATTCATGAGATCACTCGGGAAAAATTCCACAACAATGACCACCAAGTTCTTCACGGATCAACCATCACCTTCCTTCACTAACCAAGCTTGAAAATACAAGTACATTTTATTTTACATCATTTCTATACTTACTTAATATGTTCTTTATATTTTGTTATTAGATCTTGTTCTTCCCTGCATTCCTCCATCCCCACCTTCCTACCCATCTACCTATCCAACCACCCACAACCTTCTGGATCTCCATACCTAACCTTTATACTTTCCTAAGTTTTCCTCACCTTATTACGAACCCAACCAGCCCCCTTCACTCTTTGTGCAATCATAGAGAAGCCCAAAATCACCTTTTATCAACTTTCACCAAATTTCCCCTACCGACACCGGTTATCTTAACCGCTTGTTGTTGGTTTTCCCTTCACTAGCATCGGTCACCGACCGGCGTCGGTTACTATGTCTCCTATCATACTTTCACTAAATTGACCTTAACCCCCAAAAACCTCACAAAAACCTCACCCAAGCTTGATACCCTACCTACAACCTCATCACAGACCTTCTCATCTCTTTGTGTATAATAACCAAGATTGGTCATCCCGAACCATCATCAGTCATACCTTAACCATCGTCGGTCATACCCTAACCAACATTGGTCTCTATGTCTGGTAAACTGCCTCAGACCAATAAGATCCCCACTCACCCCAAAACTAATCAAAATTTCCCAAACCTTACCCAGGACTCTACCTGTGACCCTCGGACTACCTTCCCACCTACAACTTGATCAAGACCTTCACTAGTTTAATTATCAAAGCATTTAATTGGATTGACATTGATAGTAATCTGAGATATTTAAATCAGAACCCTAACATTAGATTCATTTATTTGCATGTTTAGTTATTTTATATTGAATTATATATCAGTGGATTGACAACCATTGAGGAAGTATCACTCTTCCTGGATCTATCTCATGCTAGGAAATCCACTAACATTTTTCTATTAACTATGTTTTGTGGTCTTGCTTTATATTTTAGGTAGTTCCTCCTAGCCAAAAGGAAGCTCACATAATTAGTTTGGATCGGAAATCAGAAGCACGTGTACTCAACCTTCAACCACATGACAATAGGTATTTCTTCCTTGGCATTATACCCTTATATGTTTCATTAATCTACTAAGAATCTGGTGAAATAGGTACTACCGAAATCATTTGCATCTACCACCTCTATTGCGGTATCTACCTCATTTGGACCAGGAGGTGCTAACTACTCAACTTTGGGTCCCGGTCTAGCCCTAGCTACATGTTGCTCTTGCTTGTAGAATTATTTCTCACCCCGTGCTCACTCTCATAATCATGCAACTGAAAAATAAGGTGACTAAACACTTTTTCACCTTACTATTTATAGTTCCTTTTTCATCTACATTAATATAGTCATTATTTTAGACACATTTCCTCTATTAATACAAACTACACCGTTTTAACCATATCTTAAACGTTTTTACTCCGATTCACACCCTGTTTGTGGCATTCTTTTTAGAATTCTACCTACCACTATACTATACCCATTACACATGTATTATCTCTTTGTGACAATGTTTTCCACTCAACTTATCCACATTCTCGTGATTTTTACCACTTTCTACATATATCATGCTTACTTTCGGCTTAAGCATTCGTTCTTCTCATCACTTCCCCTTTTGTTGAAAGGGGAACATATCGAGGACACCCTATAATTCCCCTTTATATCACCACACATTTAAAACACTACCAATGTGATAATTTCAAAACATTTACTAATTCACTACGTGAAATTTCACTATTCATTCCCCCTAAATACCTAATGGAGGGAAACAAAAGAACATACAAATTTTCTATCGGACATCTTGTCATTTCCACCTAATGACATAAAATGGGGGAAAAAAGTGTTAAGAATCTTTCCATATGACCTTTCACCGACTTCTATCTATTCTTCCTAATGACTTAACACAGGGGAAACTAGTGTAAAATATCTCCACAAGTAACCAATAAAAATGAAAAAATGATCAATTAATTAATACGTTCAACAATAGAAATCATATCACCAATCAATACAACTTCAAATTTTTTTGGCCTCTAGATGACCTAACTTGGGATTTATGTGCATCCTCCTAGATGACCTAACTGAGGAGATTACATTCATTGCTTTCCTAGATAACCTAACTTGGGAAGTTATTCTTCATTTTGTGCATGCTTCTAGATGACCTAATTTGGAAGCCATCATATATCTTCACGTTCACTTCTAGATGACCTAACTCAGAAGCCATCATATTGTAGTGATACCAATGGAGTGGGGGAAAGAGTGCATTTCCTATACCACTCCTATATGGGTCAACTATTTTATCAAAATTATTTGGATGCGAAAACCACAAATATTTGATCTGAGTCTATCTGTAGTGGCTATATCTTGAGGATGTAGTTAGATATTGGATAATAACACACTTTTCTCCCTAAACTCTTCCTATGATGACATCATGGCCAATCCTCTGGTTGATTATTCGTAAACATGCATTCGGGTTGGGAACTGATCACTCCCTTCCCCATCTCATCATCATTTTATAACACTACAATCATCATGTTCGTGATCATCTAGATCTACACACAATAAGAACTTGGACTTGAACTTATTTTCTCTCTAGGTCAAGTTAGTGGCATATTTAGGATAGGAAGTAGCTTCCAATGGCTCAGGGTACCTTGGCACATCCAGTTGACTTAGGTCAATTGAGTATGCCCATTTACCCTAAGCCATTGTGAGCGTATTCCTATAATAATTTATGTTTCTAACTAGTGATAGGGTTAAACCTAGTACAAGTGGACTAACATGTAGTCGGTAAAAGTCGAATCACGATAATAGAGGAGTGAGGTGAAGGACGTATTCCAATATGATGAGTATGGCATCTAGGAATAGTGATATACACAATATGTTGTAAATATTTGGCCAAAGTATCACAAGGTGCTGGTTGAGTTGTCCTATGTCACCAAATTTGAAACAACGTGATATCAAATGAATATTGGTAACAAATATTCAGATATGTTCTTTAAATAGATCACTTAGTACCCATCGTAGGTTAGGAAAACCAAGTATATGAATTATATAATATGTATTAAATACCTAAGATAACATAAATAGATCGGCGAGAATCTTGAGTTATGAAATGAATAGATCGGTGGATCACCACGTCATTTATAGCTACATATGGTTATCTATTTAAATTTTATTGGCATGGAATGTTTGTTCTAAATAATTCTTTATTTAGAACAGAGGACATTATTTATAAAAAAATTCCCTTGTTTCTAAAGTCTTAAAATGGGAATGTTACATCTTGGTATCAGAGCTGAAGGTTACAACTCTTGGACCTATTGTGTCCATAATCTGATGAAACTTAAATTTTCTTGTAACAAAAAATGGTTAGAACAAGAGGAAATGTTGCAAATAACCCTCCACCTAAGGAAGGAGCAACAACTGCCTAGATACTCGATGAGATCCTTTCTGTCTTGTTGGACACGAGAGATCATTTGGTTGTACTTGAACAAAAATTAATTGGAAATGACGAGGAATAAGAAGATGATAACAATAATCACCCACCTCCAAGGGACAATGCCAATGTGGGTGTTGATAATAACAATGTTAACATACAGTCAACTTGAGAACAAAAATGCTTGGCTAGCAACTCAAGTCATTAATGATACAAAAGGATAAGTCCACCCAAGTTTGATGGCACCACATTAGGAGACATGGCTGAGAATTGGCTCACAGAAATGGAGAAATACTTTGCAATAAGGAATTTCTCAAAAGAAAAAAAGGTGATATGGGGAGCATATCAGCTTTCTCATGAAGCATCTTCATGGTGGGACAACCATAAGGTTAAATTGAACATTGATGAAGATAATATCACATGTGACCAATTTAAAGGTTACTTTAGGCAACGATGGTTTCCACAACTCTACTATGATTAGAAAAATGATGAATTCTGAACTTAGCTCAAGGAAAGCTAAGCGTAATTGAGTCTTGGGAGTGATTTACAAAACTCTTTAAGTATGTACCTCGATCAAACCGATGAAAAGTTCAAGATACGAAAATTTATCATGGGATTGAATCATGTTATAGGGGAGAGGTAGATGTTCATAGCCTAACCACGATGGAAGGGGTTGTTGAAAAATCCATAAAGTAGGAACATAAATTAAAGTCAATTTCATCTCACAAGGAGGAAGTAAGGAAGAAAAATTGTAACTCCTCTTCATCATCCCTTGCACCTAAGAAAGGACCATGGAAGAAATTTAGAATGAAAAGTAATTTTTCATCCGATACAAATAAGAAAGTAATGTAAAAACAAGTTTTCTCGTAATGCATGGAACAACTTTGTTAAGAACAATAATAATGAACGAAGTCCTATGGGGTCGAATGATAACTCTAAGGCTAGAAATAAACCCAAGCCTAGGAAGAGACTGTAGGAGTCTATTATAACTATGGCGAGAGATCATTACATGAATCAATGTCTGTGAAGAAGAATGACCGTGTCAGCAAAGACAAGATACACACTATAGTAGGTGACAAGTAGGCTGAGAAATAGGCCATGCCCATAGAAATTATGGGTAAGTTATTTAGCTTACCTATAACTATTCTTTTTTATACCGGTGCTATTGAATGTTTTATTTCTAGTAAATTAGCATCAAAATTGAAAAGAAAATCTAGAAACATGGATAAAACATGGACTGCATAAGTATGGGAACAATGTTGTTCATACGGTTAGTATGTGTCTTTTTAGAGCAGTCCTTGATTTACCTAGATTTTCCACTAAGGTTGATTTTATGTTACACCTTTGGGGTCATATGATGTAATCATAGGTGTTAATTGGTTAGCAGAACATAAGGCTAAAGTGGAGTGTTTTGAAAAACACATTAGTTGTTTTGATGGTCTGCAGAAAATAACAGAGATTCAAGGTGTGAAACATGAGATTTCTGTTAGAAAATTATCAGCTATGTAACTTAAAAAGGCCAAAAATAAAGGATTTACCTTATATGTAGTAAAAATTACTGAATCAACAAAAGAGAACATCAATGTTATAGAATGATATCCACTGTTACGAGACTTCAGTGACGTATTTGTGGAAGAATTTCTAGGTCTTCCACCCAAAAGGGAGTTTGATTTCACGATTGAGATCAATCCTGGAATTGAACCTATTTCTAAAGCACCGTATCGAATGACTAATAAAGAATTAGTAGAGCTTAAGGCTTAGTTGCATGAAATTTTTTCTAAAGTTTTGATTAGACCAAGTGTTTCACCTTGGGAAGCACCTGTAATTGTTGTGAAAAAGAAGGATGGAACCCTTAGATTGTGTATTTATTACAGAATGTTAAACAAAGAAACAACCAAGAATAGATACTCACTCCTAGGATTGATGATTTATTTGATCGATCGTGGAGCATCGGTATATTCTAAGATAGATCTTTGATCTAGGTATCATTAATTGTTAATTAAGGATGATGATATTCATAAAACAACTTTCGAACAAGGTATGGACATTATGAGTTCACGGTTTTACCTTTTGGATTAACTAATGCACCCGCATCATTTATGAATTTAATGAATAATATCTTTCAAGACTACTTGGACAAATTTGTGCTCATATTCTTGGATGATATTCCCATATATTCAAAAAGTATTGAGGAACATCATGAGCATTTGAACATATTTTTGGGAATATTAAGAAAGAGATAGTTATTTGGTAAGCTATCTAAATGTTATTTCTATGACACATAAGTTCACTATTTGGGACATGTAATAAGTAAGAATGGAATTGTTATAGATCCTTCAAAAATTGTAGCTATAATAGTGGCTCGCATCTAAGAATTTACATGAATTTAGAAGCTTCATGGGACTTGATGGCTACTATAGGAAATCGAGTAAAATATTTTTCTAAGATAGATGCCCCAATAACTTCCTTACAAAAGAAATATAAAAAGTTTCTTTGGAGTGAGAAATGTGAAATTGCATTCAAAACCTTGAAGGAACAGCTTAACTTCAAAGCACCTATTCTTCCAAAGATGTCAGATCCTAATAGAGATTTTATGGTTGTAATTGATGCATCTGGTGAAGTTCTAAGAGGTATTTGTTACAAAATGGTCATGTCATAGCTTATGAAAGTAGAAAACTAAAGTTACATGAGTTGAATTATTTTCCACGTGATTTAGAGCTTGTTGCCATTGTTCATGCACTACAAGTTTGGAGACATTACTTGCTTGTAAACCTTTGAATTGAAAACTTATCACCTTTGACTGAATTATATCTTCACTCACCCAAATATTAATGCAAGACAACAAAGGTGGTTATAGTTTTTGTCTCAATATGATTTTGACATCAATTATATCAAGGGTAAAGAAAATACGGTGGCTGATGCTCTAAGTCGTAGGAAGCACATTTATGCTCTTATAACGTTAAGAACTCGATTAGTGATGAATTAAAAAGTGTTATGGAATCTGAATCTTACTTTCAGAAGTAAGTGAAAGTAGTGCTTGCTGCAGATTTGAATGATTTGAGGTATAAAGGTTTTCACTTTGATAACGAAGGAATTTTATGATTTGAAAATAGAGTCTATGTACCTTCGCTAAATGATTTGAGAAATAAATTGTTAGTAGAATTTCATAATTCACCTTTTTCTCGGACACCCTGGCATTACAAAAATACTTTCTGATATAAAACAACAATATTTCTGGAAAGGGATGAAAAAGGATGTTATAAACTTTGTGAAACATTGTCTTGAGTGCCAATGTCTTAAAGCGAAACATATGCACCCAGCCGATGGTTTGTTGTATCCTCATAGCATACTTTGCACAAAGATACAAGTGGTAAGTAATAAGCATGGATTTTGTACAATGGTTTCCTATGTCAAGAAATAAACATGATGTTATTTTATTAGTTGTGGATAAATTAGCAAAGGTAGCACATTTTATTCTTTGGGAATTTAAAGGATGATTCTCTTATTTTGGCTAAAATATTTGTACACAAAATTTGTAGATTACATGGAGTACCTAAATTAATCATTTTGGATGGAGATCCTAGAATGACATCAAGATTTTGGCAAACAATTAATGCAACTTTAGGGAATAAACTAAATTTCAGTTATGCGTATCATCCAAAATGAATGGACATAATGAAAGAGTAAATTAAGTATTAGAAGATATGTTACGAATGTATTTCATGGATCAAGAGTATAAGTTGGAAGAGTACCTTCCATTATTTGAATTCACATACAATAATACATATCATGCTTTTGTTAAGATGGCACCTTTCGAGGCATTAAATGGAAGAGAATTTAGAACCCCATTAGTTGGGACAACATGGAGGATAAAGAGGTAATTGGACCTAAAATCCTTACTTTGAAATAGAACAAGTTAAATTGATTCGTGAACGCTTGAAAGAAGTAGCAGATAGGCAAAAGAGTTATGCTGACTTAAAGAGGGTTGATAGGAAATTTGAACTTGGTGAGAAGGTCTTTCTTTAGGTTAAACCAAAAAGAGTTCTATAACTTTTGGCAAGGCTTCCAAGTTATCACCTCGTTATGTGGGACCTTTTGAGATAGTTGAAGTAATCAACCTTGTAGCTTATTGTTTAGCATTACCTCTTACTTTGTCATGAATGCATGATGTTTTCCATATTTATTTTCTTAAGAAATACATTTTATATTTATCACATGTGTTAAATTGGAATTCCTTGTAGGTCCAGGACCCAGGAATAATCATGGTTAAACCCATACGAGTGCTTACAACTTTCTAGTTACATTTGAGAAATCGTGAGATAAGTCAATGCAAGGTCTAATGGGACCAGTTTAATGAAAAGAGTGTAACTTGGGAAAACCTCGAGGATATGAAAATTTCTTTTCCATATCTATTTGAATAGGATTGATTCTATTGACTGATAAAAATGTGTGATTTTATCTTTATAATACAATAAGTATGCCATTTTTGGGAAGATATTTATTTATTTGAATAAATAGCTATGTAATGTTGATTTCTGGAACTTAATAATGCTGATATGTTTTTGACATATGGTAAGAAAAGTGAATAAAATGATTTTTCCTTGATGTTATCTATTAAAAATGAGATAATCATCGGGACGATGATTCTTTTTAAGAGGGAAGCATGTAATACCCTTGACAAATGACATATTCCTCTTTTACATCCAAGTGTTGAAATGTGATTTTTAGGATAAAGATGTGTTCTTTTGATTATTGAAGATCATGCTTGATAAGGATAAATCTTTTACTGTTCTTAAAAATCATTAGACTAAAATTATATGGTTATCAAGCATTCATTTTTACTTTGGAAAGATGAGCTACAATCGCTTTAAGAGTTATAGACTTATTTCTTCTTGACTCATCCTTGGATCAATTTTAGTGATCGAAGGAATGTTTCGAGTCTTATTCATAGACTCGAATGGTAAAATTGACATTTAGTAGTTTAAGGGACATAGAAGATTGAATTTTGTATGATACTAATTCCTCATCTTATTTGAACGTGTTTTCGTTTAGCTATTTGTTTTTCTCAGGTCTTTGGTGATTGATCTTGGTAGGACTATAAGGAATTAAAAAAAATTCAATTCATAGAGGATGAATACGAAGTCCTAAGAACCTACGGATTACCCTAACGGTAGCCTAAGCTAGGTAAGAACACCTATGTTCTAGCTATGTTTACTTATTTGAATTTTGTTCTAACCTAAGCCTCTTATTCTAATTGTGGGGTTGACATCCTAACCTAAGAATTGTGCTAAATGAATAAGGGAAGGGTTACTAAAGTAATACTAGGCTATTTTAGCTATTACCTAATACTAAAGGGTTATGAATTGAACCTAACCTAAGGTGGGAATTCTAATGGAAAATGTTTTAAGACCTATGTTGGTAATTGTTAAACTAACCTAAGTTCTATTTGAATCTATCCTAAACTATTAAGGGAACCTAAGGGGTTGCATGTCATAAGGGTGACGGTTCAAGGGAATTTAAAAGATGTGAAAGGGTTTAAATGATGGAAGTACTGCCAGATTTGGTAGGGGCTAGTAGAATTGGTGGAGGCTTACGTGGAAGCTCCACTAAAAGATGGAATTGTATTTTTGTGTTGAATTGGCATTCGCTAGATTTAGGAGGTGGTGGCAAGGAAATATAAGCAAGAATTTGGGAATGAATGGAATTTATGAACCTCGGTCTTTGTGTGTAAACTGTCTTAGAAACTTAGAATGTAGGTTTGTAGGAGGTCATTTGGTTTTGCATGCATGACAAATTTTTCTCTGTATGGAGCTAACTAGTTCTTCGAACTAGTAGTTAGACTTTCACTTCAAAGCTATTTTTTGTTTCTTTGATATATTTTTGATCGAAGGAAAGTATTTGAGGTGTAGGAGGAAGAGATGTTTGATTGTTGATCTCTCTTGGAGGAGAAAAAGAGTTAGAAGCTCGGCTGGAAGTCTCATTTAATTTGGTGGAAGCACTATCAGGCATGATAGGATCTAACTATTAAAATTCTTTGCGTTCTTATAAATGATTCATTAGAACAACTATGCTCTCATGAGATTCCTATTTTCATGTTTTTCTGGTTATTTTTCTTGTTGGGTTTTATGAATCCATGTGTGTTTGATATGAAACTATGGCTAAAATAGTGTTGTTTTGGAAAATGGCTTTCTGTGCAAATTTTATGACAACATGCGTGAGAATTTTGTATGCGAAACTTGTTTTTGTATCTCTGTTTTGCACCCTAGATCTTGTATTTGAAGTTATTGAGCTTTGAACTGACTTTCGTGAAAATATATGGATCTGAACTTAAGGGAAACTTGAGTTTTGTTTTATTTTTCTTCTGGGTTGCGTATTTGGATGTAGACTTGTGTTGGTACTTTTTGTTTTGATTAAATTTGTGTTGGATATTTTTTTGATCGGAACCAATGTTTGGAAAACTTATGCATTGTTGAACTATTGATTGGAGTTCATATTTTGGCACTATATTCACATTATCTTACTTGTGAAGTTCTGAACGTTTGTGCGTGAAGCTTGGGTTTGACACTGAACTTTGATTTAACACTTGAGTGTTATGAGCTTATATTTGGGTCGATATATTTGATTTTGTTTAGGCATTTTTGTATTGGGTTATTCTTTTGTTAAAATATTTAGCTTATAACTCTTTATTTAAGCAACATACTCACCAGGAGACTGGGTGAAAGCTTGTTTGAGTTGTTTGAAATATCTTTGAGATTTGAATTGGAAATGTCTTGCCTAAAGGAATGTTGAACTTCTGTTTATTACTGTATTGACTTCTTGAGTTGGTATTGGCATGGGTATAGAAGAAAGTGTTCTTTCCCTGCTGTCTTGAGAAAACTCACATTCTGGTCGATTGTTTTTTGTTGAAGCTAAGTCACTACATGCCGCAATTTTGTGGATGTGAGAGTTTTGTTTTGAATTATGTTCCTATTGCTTGGGAATTATGATTGAGACATCTTTCCTTAAATGTTTCCATTTCTTTCTCTCTATTCTTTCTCTTTAAATAAATTTGGGTCTTAGTGGAAGATTTGGGTTGTTACCTTGGACACTGGATCTATATGGGAAAGATAGCTTCTCCATTCTCGTAGGTTTGTGGATCACGAGCTATTTAATTTTTGTCTTATGTGGTGAATCCTTTACGAGTCTTTAGTTTTGGGTTTGTGAGTAAATCTGAACTTGATAGTTTACTATTTTTGGATGTTATTCTCGACTCATATAGGTCATAAGATCTTGGTTTCTTTTTGAAAAATAATATATATATATATATATAAAATTATTCTCTTGGGGTCGAATGTCGGTTCAGTCTCGCATTATGCTTTCAACCAGATTTTAGTTTAAACTGAACTTCTTTTGTTTAGTTGTATGAAATGATTTATTAAATGGGCCTTTCCTTAGTAGAGTTACCTTTTCTCTGTCTTTGGATAGACTCGGTGTTTTAAATTTTCTCAGTACTTGATTCTCTTGTAAATATCTATGATTTAATCAATAAAAACAAAACATTACACAATAAAATGATAAAACTAGAGATATTGTAATTCATTCGGAACAAATTTCCAATGGAGAGATTACATATAAATAGCTTAATGAACTCCTATAAGTAAGGATTCAAGACTAATCTCTAAGTCCTCTAAATATCCCAAATATCTCTCAACTATGAGTTGTGCATTACAACTATTTTATAATTATTAAAACCTATTACTACCAATAACCCAAACCACTCCTAAGTGCTCACACTATGAACAATATTTCGTAGCATTCACCCCCTTAGTGTGAACATGGAGAAAGCTATCTCCTTTACCTTCTCATGATCTACAAAAAAATGAATATTTTCAATGAGTACCAACAACTCAAACAATATGAGGTTTTCAAAGAGAACCTCCAACTCAGAAAATGGTTTTCTAGTGGAACCAACCACTACATAGTAGCGTACATTATTTTTCTCACATCATTGTTTCTAACTTAGAGGGATTACAAAATAGAAATTATGCTCATGCAGGAGCTTTGAACAGGAATATTACTTCTGTTCATTATTACAGCGGAAATCAAACACACCACACAACTAAAACAAAAGGTCACCAATACAATGAAGCAATCTCTTTGTTGGTGAATAACAAGAGATGCCAATTTGCCTCCATCCTCCTATTCATCCATCCTCCATCAAGCACTACTTAGTTAGAAAATATATCTTTTAGGCTCATATTACAATTATCTCGGTGTCGGTTTCAATGGTAATGCACCCCTCACTATGGACATCACGTACAAGCGAAAGTGTGTCCAAACAAAAGTGAGACAATTTTTTTATAATTTCCAAAAATGGAAAAATATTTTTTTATCTAGTAGCAAAAAGAATAGGATCAATGCGTAGAACTTGAAAAAATACACATTTAAAAATAAAAACGATACCTCAATCCGAGTTATCAGCTGAAAGTTATCGTGTTTACAAGTTCTAAATTCAACTTCTTTCTAGACCCTTTCCAAAAATGGCAAATTTATTTTTTGTCCTTGCATTTTTTTTTCAAAGTATGTCCAAAAATGGCAAAAAATAAAAAAGGGCGATCGAGTTACCATAATGGCAATGTCAGGCGATGTCAATATGATTTTCTAGAATGGTGATGCAATACATAGGATGATCGATAGAATGTGCAGGTAGAAGGACACCACAATACGTATGAACAACTATGCAATGTGTAGGTAGAACAATTCAATTCGTGTGGGTAGAATGTTCTAGTACGCAGGATGATGTAATCGAGTATATCCACCCGATTTGGGCCCGATCCGATACCAAATCTTGTAAATATCTATGATTTAATCAAATAAAAAATAAAACATTACATAATAAAATAATAAAACCAGAGATATTGTAATTCATTCGGGATAAATTCCCAATGGAGAGATTACATATAAATATCTTAATGAACTCCTATAAGTAAGGAGTCAAGGCTAATCTCTAAGTCCTCTCAATATCCCAAATATCTCTCGACTATGAGTTGTGCATTACAACTATTTTGCACACTCATATTATTTTATAATTATTAAAAACCTATTACTACCAAATAACCCAAACCACTCCTAAGTGTTCACACTATGAACAATATTTATGTATGATTAAGCTTCCGAGATGGTGATTTCTTTTGACCTGTTGGTCTACCTTGTTAGAATCATTGATGAAATAATGTAGAGAACTACTAGCCAAGAGGGTTCTATTGATAAGTAAATTTATACTTATGGGTTCGACTATTGTTGACTAGTCTTGCCTAGTTTATATGGAAAGGATTAGTTTTGTCTCTTGTAATCTTTATCTTTTATGAAGAACTTGAGTAGAGATTAACTCCTCTTCGGGGCTACTTTGTTTATGAACATTGATTTCTGATATTTGATTGATAATTTCTAACATGAAGAGTTGGAATTAGAGTTGTAGTTGGACTGTCTGGTTTTCCTTACCTTCTTATATTATTATGAAATTTTGTTTTGATGTATATTCTAATGTTGAATGTGCAAGATTGTTATCTAGAAAGGAACAGTAATTCATGTATGAACTGGTTTGTCTTTCTCGATGTAATAAGTTGGGTATGGTACACATTGGTTCTTTTATTCCTTACTTATGATTTAGATGAATCATCCTAGAATGAACCATGTTGTATTCATTTATTTTGTCTCTTAGAAAAGATAAATGTGGTATTCTATTAGGATAGAATTATGAGACAATGGGATGGCAAGATATATTGTTGTTTATAAGCCATTGATAGGATTAATAGAACTTTAAGATCTTTAGCGATATTGTTTATTATATTATGCTCTTCTCTTTAAAGTTGATCTAGATTTATTAATGTACTTCCTTTCTTTTTGTTATCACTTATGCTGATTGTATGATGTTTTAATTATCTCATTAAAGCAGTGTTGCTTTAATGAAACAATTAGTGGAATGCACTTCGTTTTAATGATTAGTGCTTATCATGCTCAGTTCATTGAACTGACCCGTGCTAGCTATTTTTGCAGATGGATGACTTAAGTGGTAAAAGAAGGAAAAAACTTATATGATGCATTGGCTGATATATGTCTAATTCTTAGTAAAGAATTCTGATTCATTCTTTTGTTGAATTGTAAAAGAAAATTTGTATACTTTATAGAATGAAGGTTGTTGTTATGCAGTATGCCTAAAGAGCATAGTCTTGTAAATTTTATAAGTTGTAATGATGAATTGTGAGTTGTGATTTATTTGCATTGGTTGTGTAAATTATCTCATACTTTTATAAAGAAGATGAAAGTTCCATCTTGTTTATATTCTTTATACTATGTTATACTTATCTTGTTATCTTTGATAAGATGGATAATGGGAATTAGTTCAATTTACCTTATAACGAAGAAACTTGTTGAGTTGCATAATAACATGTGTTTTATCTAAACAATTTAACATAGTAATGTGTTGCGTAAAAAAAACCATGAAGTAAGAACTATGGATATTGGGAATAATATACCCTAATACTTAATCATTTAGAGGAAGACTCTTTCTCTCTCTTAATTGAATATAAACCAAAAAGGTTCTGAGATTGGTTACTAATTATTAGACTTCATTTTGTTTGAAGTCTACTTTAATTGGATATATGCGGATGTTAAAACTTCCTAAAAGTTAAAGTACATTTTAAATGAAACTTATGATAATGTTGGCTGTTTTGGTTAATCTACTTTGTTAAATTGGGAAAACAAACATTAAAAGTAACCATAAGTTTAATGAAGTTCTTTAATACTCGATTGATACAAGTATACAATAAGAACTTATGGAGTGTTGGATTAGGGTTTATCAGGGTTTCCGTAATCAAGACATAATCCGAATCAATAATGTATTAACAATCTCCTTGGGGTATGTACATCTCGATGAGGTAGTTTCTTTAGGGTGTTGGTACACGCCAACTATAGGGCTGTAATTTTGACAAGACTTGGGTATTCTTTAGAATACAACATTGTATTTTATATGTGGCATCATCCTTCCGCATTGATCATCTAGATCTACACACAATAAGAACTTGGACTTGAACTTAGTTTCTCTCTAGGTCAGGTTAGTGGCATATTTAGGATAGGAAGTAGCTTCCAATGGCTCAAGGTACCTTGGCACATCCGGTTGACTTAGGTCAACCAAGTATGCCCATTTACCCTAAGCCATTGTGAGTGTATTCCTATAATAAGTTATATTTCTAACTATGGCTAGGGTTAAACCTAAGACAAGTGGACTGATGGTAGTCAGTAAAGACCAATCATGATAATAGAGGAGTGAGGTGAAGGATGTATTCCAATATGATGAGTATGCCATCTAGGAATAGTGACATACACAATATGTTGTAAATATTTGGCCAAATTATTGCAAGCTATTGGTTTCATTGTCCTATGTCACCAAGTTTAAAACAATGTGATATCAGATGAATATTGGTAACAAATATTCAGATATGTTCTTTAAATAGATCACTCAGTACCTAGTGTAGGGTAGGAAAACCAAGTATACGAAGTATACAATATGTATTCAATACCTAAGATAACATAAATAGATCGGTAGAATACCGAGTTATGAAATGAATAGATCGGTGGATCACCGAGTCATTTATAGCTGCATATGGTTATCTATTTGAATTCGATTGGCATGGAATGTTTGTTCTAAATAATGATTTATTTAGAATAGAGGACATTATTTATAAAAAAAATCCCTTGTTTCTAAAGTCTCAAAATGGGAATGTTACAACCTCAATATTTTCCAATTACTATACTGATTCAATAATCTTGGAGAGAAGGCTTGGGAACAAATGAATAGCAGTTTGGATATCTCATATTGGTTCAGTTTTCAGCTAGTACAAACAGGTTCTCTCCTTTTTCTCTAAATCTTAGAAAAATTAAACCCCCATTTATGTGAGAGTATTCTCATCACATTTATAAATTTTCAATCACTCATTCACCCTCAATTTTCCCCCAAAATCATGAATATCCAAATAATATTCTTCTTTACAACATATAGTTTTAATATGTTATCTTATGTTTCCAGTGGAGGAATTATGAGTTACTCCCGCTATGTCATTCCTTTTTGCATTTGTTTAATTGTTTCTCCCTTTTGGTGGGAAAAGAAACCCTTTTGATAATTTTCAGGTGCCTCCATATGGCTTGATGTGACACATAAATCCCTTTCACTTTTTGAGGATCAATCTCAAACAACACACACTCATGTTTGTGTCTTTCTGGGTTGAATACTTTCCATAAATTGTGTCACATTAGTCCAGATATATTTTTTTGCACAATTCCAATCTCTCTCAAATTTATTTCCTTCATGTGAGTTGAGTGAAAAATACTTCTTCATTTGATGGCAATGATTTCATTCAACTTATCTTGTCTGCACCATTCCTTCTATAAATTCAAATTTGTTCCTTCATTGGTATGCATCCCTTTTCCATATTTTAGACTTAAAAGGTTAATCCAAATATATTTTTGGTGCAATGGTGAGAGTAGCTGTAGAAAATAGTTTGAAGGAAATATCATTAGAAGATTTAAATAAAATATTCAATTTAACAGGTCCGAATGAAGCATTTTTCAGTCTCTATTTAAAATTATTGACTTGCGAGATAAGAAAGTGGCCTTGACATATCAAGAAGTTAGGATTTCCCTCATTTTGAGATTGATCAAGATCAATCCTATTTTCTGTGCCTTCCAATTGATGTATTATCATCTCTTCCGGTGGGAACACAAGAAAACTCCAGAAGAGTTGAAGAAATTTTAGATTGAGAGGAGGCCTACTATGACAGGCATGGCTGAATACAAGTGTCCCTTTTGTGTAATGAATATTTTGTGCTAAAAGAGGTTTCAAGGAGTCTTACATACTTTATGATAAGACTTCAATTGATCAGATTCCCCACAATTTCCCATAAGGTAGAGGAATTGGAGCAGCGAATCATTTCCCTAGAAGAAGGTCGAGCAAGACCTATGCCACCTCATCAATCTACAATACCAGCACCATCATCAAGAAGAAAGAGGAGGGAATCAAGATTTCAGCCCCAAATCGTAATTTTTGATGAGGAAGAAGCGAGAGCATTCATATACTCAACATTCCAAGGCCTCAAATTCTACTACTAAGGAGGGTAAGGGAAAGTCTTATCTCCAACTTTCCATTTATCTAGTGTAGTGGGCTCCCTTGATGTAGTAAAAATTATCATGACATTTTTATTTTCTTCTACCAAAAGAACATCCACCTTTTATGAGGAGGCATCGGGGTGAGTCTAGTTCGAAATCCCTTATTCCACTAGGTCCCAGTGCTATAATACTTGCTCTTTGAGTCACTTGAAATGTTCCTTCTCATCCTATTACTTATTAGCCCAATTATTACAAGGAAAAAGTGAAAACAACATTTCCTATAGGTGGTTTAAATCTTCTGGATTGGGTATCATCTTACCAGAAGAAGATAGAGCTGAGGAATATCATGGATGGCCCTAGGATGACTATTGAATCATTTATGGATATGGGGATGTCTCAAAATTTGGTTGGGTCAGTTGTATTTTCTCAATCATCTCAAGGCTCAGAGGAGTTTATCCCGAGGAAGAACATGTTGTTGAATAGAATTCCCCCATTTACAGAAAATTTCAAAGTAAAAGTAGAGGATGACTGAATGTCTTTATTTTCTTAGTTCCTTTTTTTATGTAGTTTTTGAGAATGTATGTATCTTTCTTGGGTAAGGGCCCCTATAGAATCCCCATTTTTCTTATCATTCTTCATATCTACATCTTCATCTTCCATCATTTGGGCATGTATGGTGTTGAAAAATCAAGGTTTTCTTGTTCAAAGCATCCCCACATTGGTCCATCCTTTGTTTATCTTCCCATGGCTTTGATTACAAATATGCAATTCCTCTAATCTCATATCAATGGTGTCCATGGTCTTTTAACTTAAATATTTTCTATCTTCATCCTCTCCCTGACTTCATTCAAAACCTCAACCCTGATTTTAGACGAGTCTTCAATTACATGCCTTTAGACCCGAGATCATATTCAATCTACAAACATCGAGTCTTCTACTTCTTTGTTTGGTCCTTTTGACGGTGGTAGCCTCTTTGTATGACACGTGGAGACCTCAAATAAATTTTTGGCTTCTCTTTTTCTCTCTTTTTGAATTTGTGCACGGGTGACATGTGGAGGCCTATGAGATCTTCTTCTTTATCTTGACTTTTCAACCCACTCGGGCTACCTTTCTCGCGCTTTATTCACGTGGTCAATTCTTGCTCCTTGAAGGCCCCCAATTCTTTTTACCTTGTCAAAAATGTGATGAAGGGATACATGGAAACCTTCCACATCCATTTCCAAACTTAGGAAAAATTGAGTCTTGTAAAATACAAAAGAACACCGAAGGAAAAATGGAACGAGATGACAAAAATGGCAGCATCAAAGATTTTTTTTCTCTTTGCACTTGATTAGATTATCTTCAAGATTACAACATCGAGCCAATTCATGGTTAATTTTATACAAGGATTTTTAGGGGCAACATGAATATTACGTTCCTCAACCAAAAATAGGATTCATACCCTAAACATAAGGTTTTCATTCACATTTAATACGATTATATCTTTCAAGCATACATTCTTACATGGGTGAACCAGTCAGAGAATTTTTTTCAAAGGCATATACTAAAAAAGGGTGAGATCAAATTGAGCACTAACATTGAATCCAAATCAGTGATGGACACCCCTACAGTGCCATAAGGACCACACAAATTAGACATAAAACATACCAAGCTCCTAGATCCATTGGGTTATGGAGTTAGTTAAAACCACACACAAGGCCAAACTGAAATAACAATGATGGTATAGTAGAATATTTGCACAAAGAAACAATTGATTTATTATATATATTTTATATATAGGTAAAAAAATTATATAGCTTATGTTGTTCCTATAATCTAGGAAAAACCTTACCAACACTTTATCCACAATCCTATTTTACATGTAGTTGTAAAAAACACAACTAAAACGAGATAATAATTACCCAAAATATATCAACCCATAAATGTGATCACTAATATTATAATTACTAACATTCCCCCTTATTGCGAACATGGGGAAAACCTATATTTATACTCACACCAAACTTTCATGATTAGGTGATTTTCATAGGATAATCACAAACCCAATGGATGGTTTGACACCGTGACCACAAACCGATACTAGTGGTTTACCAAAAACCACATCATGATGTGCCAAGTATTATTATTTTAGCCCTCATTATTTTCAAACTATAAGGAATAACATAGGAAACACAATTCACCAAACTGGAACAATAGAACATATACTAGAAACATTCCACATTATCACCTCTAAGAATCACAATGTTCTTAGTTATAGCCATTGTTGTCAATTGATGCCAATCGATCTCGAAAAACATAGAAAACTTCCACTACCACTAGAATATGCCCTTAACTTTAGCTATTTTGGCACATAATGGGAATGGAACATTGGTTATTATTCCCCCCCACAATGTGAAATTCCAAATAGGAAGATAGAAAAGGAAAATTATATCGTGTTGCATCCTACTATCTGGATCTTGCTTTGTCTAGATCTTGTTGCACATGATCACCATTTCCAATGAATGTATTCACTGACTGATCATCTTCCAAAAAAGTACAAAATTTAGATGATCACCACAATCGAAGGATCATTGTAGTTAGCTGCCATCTTATACAACCATTTTTCAATATACACAATACACATAATACTGATAGGAACACCGCAAAGAAACACACTACAAAAATTATGCACACCGAAAAGAATATACTCACACTATATCTATGCCACCACATTTGTTATGTTTCCTCGTCATTGGTGACTAATGATAGGTTATTGAATGACCTCCTTCATCTAATGCCTTTGTCCTCCAATGTCATGCTACTAACTCAAAAAAATTGATCATGAAACTCAATTACAACTCGGACGTTGGATTCCACTTGATAATGCATTTGACTAAAAGTGAGGTAATTTTTTGACACTTTTAACATGAATCAATATTAATTTGATGACATAAAAAGACAACTTTTACAAATATCAACACATGACTAACAACTCAATAAAATAAGCCGACTCTTTTACTAAAGAGATTAATGATGACATGGTTTTTTTACAAGTAACAATAAACACTAAACAATACTATGGGACACTATGTCATCGACACCTAATGATAAAATTTAACAAAACTAATTTCGACTTAAAATACTTTTAACTAGAACCATTAATTCTAAACCCATGACATAAAATATGACCCACATATACCACTGTGGACATGTACGCACAAACATATAAATTTCCTACGAATTTACAAATGGAGACACTTTTACTTTGAGCATTATAATACCTAAAAATAAAATACTCCGATATAACAAATACCTAAATTTGTATTGAATAAAACCACCAATCTTCATAAAATTAAATTGTGATCATTGACTATTCGATAGTGATTTATGCATGTAATAAAGGCTATGTAAACATAGATATGATATGATAGAGCTAGATTAGCTGCTATGTTGGGAGGAGGATCTCTTTCCTTTGAAAAATAACATTTTAGACTTTGGGCTTGAATCCAATCCATTTTTCATAGAAGTCTTGATGCAGTAGCTGTCAAAGAATTAAATGCATGTGAAGATTGATTTGATTCTGCAGATCCACGAGGATCATGAATAAGAACAATAAGGTACGAGAATGGTAACTATTGTCTTCATATTGAATTTGTATTGGTGCAATAAACGTCTATTACCTATTATCCCTATCTATGAATGGGTTTGGAATTTGACATTATTCACACGATGCTAATAGTGGAGAACTATCCTCTTAGGTGTCCTTCCTCCCCTACAAAGATTATGATAAAAATATCTACTCCTACATGCACATCTCCAACTTGTGATAGGATTCAAATGCAGATACAAACCCTGGTTCATAATTATGACTATTTTATGGCCTTAAAGTGTACATAATAACAATAAAAATAAAACATAAATCTATATTAAAAATATAAGCTTTCAACAAAATTTGACTTGCATCTACAAGGCGAGAAAAAAAAAGAGCATTTTCCCCTTAAAAACTCTTCACAAGCCCATACCCACTATGATACCAAATGATAGTACATTATCAAATTTACACAATGGAATAATTGATTTATTCTATATATTTTGTATACATGTACACACAAATATATAGCTTATGTTGTTCCTATAATCTAGGAAACAACATTACCAACATTTTGTCCACAATCCTATTTTACGTGTAGTTGTAACAAACACAACTAACACGAGATAATAGTTACCCAAAATATATCAACCCATAAAGGTGAGCACTAATATTATAATTCCTAAAAACACACCCCAAAAAAATACACTAATATACTGAGGCAAATGGTCAATGTAGAACATGAAAACAAAAATGGAAACAAAAATAAAAAACAAAAACAAGAAAGAAAACCAATAGGAATATACACTATACAAAAGTTTGTACCTTGAGTATGATCAATCCAGGAAGTGCTTTAGATGCTGCCATTAATAAGAAGCTCTAGAAAATCTCCATCTAGGTCTTTCAGGAAAAATGTGTGCTCACCAATTCTTATGTCAATAGAGTAAGGACCCATCCACAAGGCATCAAATTTACCATGTTTTCCTTTATCCTTGTGCATGTTGTCCCATAACAAAACAAGATCTCCAACATTGAAAGTTCTAGGAGTCACCTTTTTATCAAATAATTTTTGAGTTTCTCTTTGAACTTAAGGTGTCTTTGGTGAGATTCTCTTCTCTCTTCATCTAACTCCAAAATATGATTAATCCTTGCTTCATAGGGATTCACCTCTTCATCCTCAAGCTGTTGTATGAAGTGATAAGAGGGAAAATGCATATATAGGGGAAGGAGAGCTTAAAATCCATAAACCAATTCAAATGGACTCTTTCCAGTATCTCTTTTGGTAGTAATTCTATCTGCCCATAAATAAAATTTTAACTTCTCACCCCATTTTCTTTTATTAATCTCCAATGTCCTCCTAATTATCTTGAGTGAATTCTTATTGTTTGATTCAACTTAAAATTTCCCTTGTGGATTGTAACAAGATGCAAAATTCCATATTCTTGGCACATAGTCACTAATGGCTTAGCCCTAAAACTCATAACATTATCAACAACTTATTTTGTAGGTACCTTGAACCTAAAAATTATGTGATTCAAGATGAAATCCATGAAAATTTGATGATTTTCTTGTTTGGTAGGAATATCTTCGACCCACTTGGTAAAATAATTTTTGGTCACCAATATCCATTTATGTCTTACACTTGAGGGATCTAAGATTTCTCCAATAAAATCCATGGCCCATTGTTTAAAAGGAGATTCTATTGACACTTTGGCTGCAAAGGAAGGGAACCTAAAGCTTTCACTCTCCTCTGAAAACCTTTGGCAACTTTCACACTTCCTGACCAATAAGGTTACATCTTTGAAAAGTGTGGACCATCAGTAACCTACCCTTAAGATCTTGTGGGAAACCACTCTTCCAGTAAATTGGCCTCCACATACTCCCCAATGGAATTTTGTAATTATTTTGGGATCTTATTCCTCTATGATACATCTTAAAATAACCCCCTCAAGGTTCTTGAAATCCAACCCATAATCAGTTATGATATATTTCTGGGAAGCCAATTTGAGTGTCCTTCTCTGATTTTTATCTAAGTGGCCAAGACACTCCAAATTCCTAAGGTAAAATATTATGTCCTTATACCATGTGGAATTGATTACTTTTTCTAGGACATCCATAGTTCCTTCCTCAATCTTGTTAATTTTCATTACCTGCAGGTTACTCTATACCATCAATATTGCAAGGCCTAGACCTCTAACCAGCTTGGTGGTCTATATATCCATGTCATACTCTTGTAGCTTATTCACCCAACGACATCTCTTACTAGAAACTTCCATCTCCAATAAGATATATTTGACCATAGTGTGAGGAACATATACTACAATCTTAGAACTCAAGATGTAGGGCTTGAAAATTTTAGTATCTCTTACCAAAGAAAATCCTGCTTTTCCATGATGGTATATTTTAACTTAGCACCCTGCAAGGCTTTACTGAAAAAGGCAATAGGCCTTTCATTTCCCTCTTCATCATTTTACAATAACACAAATGTAATGATATTTTTATATGCAAAAGAAAAAATCTGAAAGGCCTTTTTATAATCAAGGGCTGCCAATACTAGGGCATTCTTTAATGCTTATTTTATTCTAGTGAAGGCCTAGAGAGATTCTTCTTCCCATTAGATAATCTGGTCCTTTTTTAGCATGTTTGTAATGGGAATAGTCATTTTAGAAAAATTAGAAATGAATCTCCTGATGAAATTTATTTGACCAAAGAAGGACTAAATTCCTTTCTTATTTTTAGGGACAAGAACCTTATTGATTGCTTCCACTCTCTTAGGATCAATCATAACCCCTTATTTTGAAACAATGTGCCCCAAAAACTTTGCCTTTTGAGCCCCAAAATGGTAATTTTTAGGATACAATGAGATGTAATATTCTTAACACATAATCAACATCTTTTTAGCATGGCTCAAATGATCACTTATTTGTTTAGAGAACATTGTCACATCATCCTGATAAACTGTAATAAAATCATTTATGTAGCCTGAGAATGCAACATCCATGGCTCTTTGGAAAGTATCCCCAACATTCATCAGACCAAATGACATTCTTACATAGACATAAGTACCCCAAGGAGTGGTAAAATTAGTTTTAATTATTTTTGATTGCTTCACAACTACTTGGTTGTACCCTTGAGAATCCATCTAATGTAGAAAGCAATTCTGATCCAGTGACCAATTGTAGCATGTTATCCATATTTGGCAATGAATAGTTGTCTTTAATTGAGGCTTTATTCAAATTTCTGAAATCTACACATAGCCTTATATCTCCATTTTTCTTTCTTATTGGCACTAAGTTTTCCACCCATGAAGAATATCTTGTGGGCTATATTATCCCTCCATCCCTTAAATTTTTAATTCTTCCTACATCTTGAGGGAGAGAAGTGGATTGATAGGCCTCTGTTTCTACCTAAATGGTTTAACATTAGGTTCTAAGGGTATTTCATGTTGAAATAAATCTTCCCTATATGATTTTAATTCTGAATAAGACCATGCTAAGTAGTCTTGATATTTTTTCAACAATTCAACATAGGACTAATTTTCCTCTTTACTCAAATTACTTCCTATCCAATTTTTTGGGTTTTTCTTTAGTTCCCAAATTGAATTCTTCAACATCCTTGAAGCGAGATATGTCTATGAACCACCCTATCAACATTATCAAAATTATACTCTAAAGCCACTAACCCTCTGGGAATTGTGTTGGTTTTCAACTAAATTATATCCTTTCCAAATAGGGTTTCCTTTCCATCACATATTGTAACCATTGGCTCCCAATCCATGCACTGATTGGTGAATTATCCTTCATTCTGCAAAAACCTCTAAACCTAGGCATCATCATCAAATAATTTCTAGTGTTTTACATTATCAGAGATGGATGGTCTTGATAATACTTCAATATCGTAATCAAAATAAGGAGAAACAATGCAGTTTTTGAACCTAGATCCAATCACTACCAACCTATTTGCTGCAACATTCTGAGTTCTTTCATGATACAATATGTTAAAGGAGTCAAACATCTCAATAAAATCCCATACTGCATGCTTATATTATTTCATTATTTGATTTTTCATGGCATACAATTTCCTTACTTGTTTCACTACAAGCTCTGAATCTCCTTTAACAATTATATCTTTTATACCATACTTCTAGGCAATCCTCAAACCCAAGAGTAATGCCTCATACTTAGAAATGTTGTTTGTGCATTCAAATTTCAATTTGAAGGAGAAATTAAAAGTTTCTTGGCTTGGAGATATAAGTACAACTCCAACCCCATTTCCAATATTAGAGCAAGATCCATCAAACATCAAGGTCCAAGGGACACCAACTTGTTCTAGGCATTTACTCTTATCAATACCATGTTCTTCAAAATATACATACCAAACAAAATTATTAACATCGACATTTGTATACATAACTTCATAAGTAGCATTATTAGGATCTTCAATCAGATGTAACATCTTTTTCTCCCCATACAACTTGACAATATTCCCTTCTACTAGTATAGTGGAATATGACATATCCATTTACACACTTCCACCAACACTAGCAGCCCACTTCCTTGACAACATCATACCCCATTTAGCAGGAAGTCAACAATTACTACATTCATGGTTAAATATTTACCAAGATAAGTTGTTAATTACACTACTAAACCCTTCACATACCCAATGAAAGGAACTTCTCTTGAGTCCATGGCAATGCACTTTCCAAAGATTGTTGTTACTTGATATCAAAATCATTCATAACTTCAAGGGCATCACATTACATGAAACTCCTAAATCAAACATGCAATTGTGAAATTTTTTTCCTTTAATAATCAAAGTAGTTTATAAGGGATCAACATCAAGTTGGGATTCAACAAGAGAGGTGCCTAGATATACTTCATGGGATTATCCCAAAATTTCCAACATCTTTGGAACTTCCAATTCTTCAATAATAGGAGGAATATCAAGACTGTGTTGGCAAGGAAAATTTTTGGGTGGAAAAACTTGGTGGTTATATTGCCAATGCTCTGGGGAATATAAGTCACTCTAGTTAACCAATGTAGCTTCCGTATATGCATGTGCATGAAAAGATGGATTTACGTGGTGGCATTTTGACCGGGGATCCAACAGGACACTACATTGACCCTACAAAAAAGCTTGCAGATATCTACAAGAGAGGACTTTGTTTGTAGAGAGGGAAAGGGGGTGAGAGATAGGGGAACTAATGTTGTAGGTACAACATCGATTCCTACACACACTAGTTAGAATCTTCAACACATGCATTTATGAGAAGAAACAACCCTGCAAATGGCAATGAAACAAATTAAGATTGCAAACTCATAGTTTCTAAAATATCCTCATCAAAAAGGATACAAAATCATTCTTCTTGTATTGATGCTTAAATAAAATATATACATAGTGTGGGAATGGAAAAAATCGAGAGTGGATGAAGTAGAAGAAAATGGCTATCTCATTTTCTTTCTCTAGTACAATGCACTCTTGAGTTTACAAGATCAATCACCAACTCTTTGAAATGGGAATGGCGTTATAATTTATAGAATGAGAGGTGACTTATCATCTTCCTCATGACCCTCCATATGCCTTAATTCTAACTTTAGACTATTCATATTCCTACAAAATATTTAAGTCCCTTTTATAAAATCAAGGTGACTTAATTTACATTATGTTTCTAAATTCACTTTAAAGTGACTTAAAGGCATATCAAAAATTTCAAACCCCAACGAAGAATTAGAACATTATAAGAGAGATAAAATTTGGGGAGAGGGAAGAGAGAGAGAGGAGAAGATGTTTCCCATGATGAAGTTTGATGGTCCTCGTTCATGGAAATATCTGATGTGAGGAAGTTACGAATGTCCAATTGTGCCAAAATTTCTCTTTCAAAGTGTGATTTTTTTTTAGCAGTGTCCCCGAGACCACTTACTATTTTTATTAAGTGTCAAAAATGTATGCATTCGGTGAATTCTCAGCCATAGTGCACCTCCAATGTCTTCACCTCCTTCGCAGGTTCTTTTGTCGATGACTTTCCTGAAATAGTACTTCCCATGTAGTAGACCTACCATTTTTAGAATGTTGGATTTTGGGCTTTGGATTGATGTGGAATTTTTTTTTTTTTTTGATATGGGTTTTTTCCCAATATCACCCCTTTTAAATTTTGGGCCCGCCCGCTTAATAGTATACGAGATTTTAAAGTTTTAATTTTTAGACCTGACAGTGCTTCTTGACACAGCAGCCATTAATGCACCTCAAAATTACAGGTCTTGTTTTTCCCTCTATTTGTGACAAAATAAATTTCATTGCAATATTTTTTTGCTTCTGGTGCTTCATGCGAAATTCTACTTCATTAAACCCAATGGTTTGATGGGAAATTGGATTTTTTCTTTGTTGAGCTAGAAGTGAGATTTCTTCACTTTAATGATGCTTTACTTCATAAGAGGAGAGTTTGAAGGTGTATTATTTATGGAATTGGATAGAGGAATTAAAATTAAACTATAAATTGTTGTTTCATGCATCCGTTTGCGAGATTTATTCAACTTCTCATTTCATGGCCATGGAGTTTTCTTTGTTTTCTCCTTCTTCTTTTTGTGCTTCTCCTTCGTGTTTGCTCCAATTTTCCTTCTATGGCCTGCATGCTTTCATGGAGTGAAGGGAAGTAACTCTATGGAAGGTTTGGTTCAAGGTTCATAAATGGAGGAATGGTGGTGATGAGTTACAAAGGATGAGATGGAGATGTTTATGCACATGGATGTTAGAACCAACAAGAAGCAACCAACAGTTGGAAAAAAATTCAAATTTTTGAGTTGTATTTGGGTGCACTTTTTTGTCCCTAATTTTTCTAACTTTAGGGACATGAGGGACATCAATTTCCATAATGATCAAGAGGGTGACACGTGGCGGTGATCGGCGATAGGGAATGAGTTCTTAAAAGTCATCTTTAAAGCAACGAGGGGCTAGAAACTAGTCATATGGGTGACCAAAACACTCTCCTATAGGTATGGGAACATTTTTCCATGTTTGGTGTCCCTCAACTTAGGGACATAAGGTAAATACATTTTCACAAAGGTGGTCCCGGAGGTGACACTGGCACTTGATATGATGGTAGGGAATGGATGCTCCAGAAAATACACCTTGGGATGAAAGTCGGTCACATGGGTTCTAAAAAGACTCCCCATAGGGGATGGGAAAATGTTTCCATGATTGATGTCCTTGAACTTAGGGAAATGAGGGACATCAGTTTCCATAGTGGTCCTGGATTTGCCACGTGGTGCTTGATCTGACAACAAGGAATGAATGCTCCAAAAATGCACCTGAGGGATGAACTGTCAAGTTTGGAGGTCACATGAGGGTCCCAGAGGTCACATGGGGGCTGGGAGAATTTTTCAAGGGTTGGTGTACCTAACGTCGGGGACATGAAATCCCACTAGGATCCTGGTGTTGACATGTGTCCTCCTAAAAAATGACTAAGTCCTGAACTGCCTTTGAGAGGGTAACTTGGAACGATGATAACTTGAGCTCCTGGTGGAATTTATTGGTGAAATTTGATATGATCCTGACTCAAAATGGAATTTTGAATCCAATGGCTAGGGTCTCATGTCTTTGATATTTTATTTGTGACTCCACTTATGCCTGATAAAAACTACCTACAAATCCTATGTGCCAAGGTGTTGTGAAAATATGATTTCACCATCATGTAGGTATTGGAATCCTATTTCGTGATGTTTTGTTTTACTTATAACTCCATCCAGAGCTCCTAGAATCTTCTTTTGAAGCCCAACAACTATTTTAGGCTTGTGTACTGCCTAGGCTTGTGAACCCCATGTTTCACCATTTTCTTTACGTTATTGAGACAAAACAGATAAGGGTAAGGGCCAAGGAGGAATACATTTATGTTGGTCGGTTGATGGTTTTTGTGCACATTCTGACTTCTCAATCCAATGTTGACTATGAGAGCTTCCTTTTGGCTGGGAGGAACTACCTGAAATAGAAAACAAGACCATAAAAGAAGAATTAAATAATATATGACAGTGGACTACCTAGTGTGTGCTAGATCCGAGAAGTGTGATACTCCCTAGATGGTTGTCAATCCACTATTTAAAACAACTTAATGCCAAAATAAAAAAATTCCTACTATAGTTGATATGATTTATATATTTCATTCAAGAACAATAAGAAAATCTAACATAACAGGCTAGGCTATAGTTAGATCTGAAGGGTAGGTAGTCACAAGGTGTTGGAACCGGGAGTCGGGTTAGTTCGGGGTTGTTTGGGTCACTTGGTAGAAGGTAGGTTGGATCTATTATTCGAAAAGGTGTAAAACACAGATACCAATGTCGGTCTAGTATAATTGGTGACGAGTTTAGGAGACACCGACGATGGTCATGGGTAATCGGTGTTGGTATAGTTGAGTGATAGTAGTTCAATAAAAACCTTATTACAGAGTCTGGGTGAGGTTAGATAGAGCTAAAGGAGGGGATGGCGAGGTCTATGGGAATGTTGAGAACACTCAAAGAGGTGAAAGGTCCAGGATAGGTGATCTAGTAAAAGGGTGGGTGAGGTTTGAGTTTGTCAGAAAGTAGACTATGAAGGAATGGGAATATTAATGGAAGAATGATAACAACTCTATGGATAGAATAAGAATGGAAATGATCAGTGATAAAAACACTTACCAATGTTGCAGGTCCAATGATTGGGTGGTGGTGATGATCGGTTGGTGGGATGGAGCTTGGTGCAATAGTGATACTCCTGGAATGTCATCATGAGTGCAATGCTTATGGATCTATCCTGGTGCTAGATATGGATGTCTCATGCGTGTGAAAAGGCTCTAGTTAAATTTGCATGCGCTTCTTTCCTCGTTCCTTTGATCTCATAATGTGCCAACCCAAAAAACAAGGTTGTTAAGGCCAATAAATGGTAGCTATCGGCGGTAGTTCCGGGTTGACTGGTTTCGATTAGTGGTGACCGGAATTGGTTAAGGTGGGATTCCCTAGGTTTACTAAAAATAACAAATCTTGGAAATCATTTCCACTGCACTCCATCTATTCTCCCGGATCAAAGTGGAAGTTTCCTTTTTCATGAGTAGGAATGTGGTTAGAGGGATAATAGGCATTGATTTTTAGGGTTGAACTAAGTCTTAGCTCATTAAGGTAAGTGGGACCAAGTCTTAGTTAGTTATGGAAACATGCCAAGAATAGGTCTAGGGTGAGGTGGCTAGGTGAGGTGGAGGGGTGAGGTGGAAATTAGCTTAGTTAAAATAATTAAGTAATGAATATTGTGAGGATGGGTATTAATTTAATTAAGTTAATTAAATTAATATTAGTGTGGGGTGGAAGGGGTCATGGTTAGGTGAATATGTTTGAGTTGGTTATTTGACGAGGGACCAAGGGGAGTGTGACCCAATTTTGGTGTCTACACCATGTTTTTACTCATGCTACTTGTAAGTCTTTTAAAACTTCACCAAACCTTCAAAAATAATTTCCATGATGCTCTAAGGTATTCAATTCACCTCTATGTTGAATTTTTCCCTTCTATTCCACTCTAGGGGTTATTCCAATCCTAGAAAGGCCAACGATAGCCCTCCCAATCTTTGCCAAAAGCTAGCATCTTTCCGAACTTCCTAAAATCACCAAGGGATTAAATTGAATTTCCTAAATAACCTAGGGGACCAATTTGAAATCAATTAGAGGGTGACCAAACTGATATATTTGACACTATGTATCTTTAAATGATAGGACTTGAAATTTTTGACATCGGGTATAGTTTTCATGCTCGAAATTGGTAATGTCCTGTTGCACATTTACACGACAACAACTTTGCCTCTAGCTTGGGGACATGACATGGACTGATTGCGGTGAAGACATGGCATGAGAACTCCAAGAATATCAACTTTAGACCATATAATTTTTTGACCAATGCCTTATCCATTGGGCCTTGCAGAGTCATGTACAACTTACAAAAGAGAAAGCGAGTGAAGAAGGAAACACACACATTCCCATGAAAAGGAAACGACACACACAATAGGAAGGGAAACACACCTAGAAATAACCTATGGTACAAGGCGGGGAAAAACCACTTTCATTGAAGCACTTTTCATTTCTTAAAAGTTACCCCTGAAGAGGCAACACCAAATGATGATGTTCTGCAAAGCCGTTGATAGGTTCTAGAAAGTAGCCTCCCCTCCTTAGCTGTTTATGAAATCCAGGTGCTTTCAAAATTGTTTGTATACATTTTAGGAGTGAATCCATGTGAGATTCTTGATGTTCAGGCCTTCACTTAGAATTTTCATTTCCTTTATCTTATTTTAAGTCGGTCTCATAATGCCAGTTGCATTCCATATTTATCCATATATTTATTTCTCCATTGAGCATCTCATCACTGCCCCAAGGCTTATTTTTGTTCAAATTACTTGAACATTCTCGATTATTTTCTTTTCTAGGTCTATGCTTATTGACCTCTTTTCCATGAGAAAATTCAAACTTATCCTTTTCCTTTACTCCACTGTGAGGTGTTTAAGTACTAACAGAAGGATTAGATGTGACCTCATACTTTTCTTATAAGTCTATGGCACAAGTGAAGAGATCAAGGATCAATTCGGGGTCTTCCATAACTTTTTATGCATCCAAGATTTCTTACACGGAGTTATGATTCATCATTTCCTGCAGCTCCTCTTTGTATGCCTTTGAAGAATCTTTATTTTTCATCTCAAGGAAACTATCTAGAGGGATTACCTCATCATCTTGGGAATCACTACATTTTATCACTCCTTTTTCCATAGGGGCTTTAGCTTCAAAGGCCTCAAAACTTCTTGCTTCTATTTCTTCATCATGGAGAGAATATTCTTCTACAAATGGGAAAGAAAATATCTCCATTTCATCATCATATCCACCAACCATTGGCTCAAGAGGGACATCATATTTCTCATCTAGATTTATTTCAACATAGCCCATCTTCACATTGGTTGAGGTTTCCAAGTCAGCTTCACACTTGTCTTCAAGATTCATGGCTTGCATTAAAAGTTCAAGACTGATTTCAGGGTCTTCTATTTCTTCCGCGGCTCTTAGCAGTCCTTGTACAAATAGTTCTTTCCCATTTCTCAAGGGTTCATTTTGGACTGGATTGGTCTCTTCTTGTGTAACATGATCAAGGGATTCCTCATCTTTGAATGGGAATGAAAAAATTTCTTCATCATATATAAGCACATAAACTGATTTTTCTGTTTGAAAATCATCAAGAACCATTTCATCTTCTTCATGGTTTGCGTCATCTAGAAATTTAAAGCTTCCTCTTATAACTAAAATCTCCCCAAAGCTTCTTCAAAGTCCAAATATCTCTGAGAAAGCATGTTTGGACCTATCAAGATGGGAATATCCTCTTCTTCCTCATTTGTCTCAAAGTGATTCATCTCACTGCTACCCTGGTACAAAATGTTAGCTTCTAGGCTTCTGGAATTTTGTACCATGTACCTCATCTTATTCTTAGGAAGAAATTCCTCCATGTCTCTCTTCACTGGTATGGTTACGAAGAAAAAATCATTTAAATTTTCCCTCCTAAATCTCAAATAGAAATTTCTACTCATTAACATTCCGAACAAGGCCGAGATGTCTACTACCAAAATCATCACTAAAACTTTCTTTTACGGAAATATGGAAAGAACCACCTATACATAGTTGACCTTCCCTTAAAGAGTGAGACCTATTTTGATTCCAAAGAGTAACAAGAGCTTCTAGGTGGAGTCATGGTAAGTTTGAGATCCTTGGAGACCTTTAAAGGCATCACATTATCTCGAGGCACTCGATATCTATTATGTAATTGTTCAATACATATTCTCCCACAAGAAGGGATACGTATAAAGGTTAAACTTTAGTAGTATTTGATACAATAAAAGAAAGCATGTTATGTGAGGGAGGTTTAGGTGATTTTGGTAGCATGGCTTTGGAACTAGAAGTTACAAAGATTGGGTGTTAGACTACCACTCATGATATATCGATGAACCTCTCAAATTGTTGAGGAGGAGTCTACAAATATTCAATTTTAGTAATCTACACTTTGGCTTTGTTTACATATTCTATGAAGTATATGGAGAAGATGTGGACAAGGGGTGAAGGGACTGATTTTTAGTCTAGGACGGGCTTAGGAGCAGGATCTCATGTTTGGGGAATGGAGGGTATTTTGAATGGCACATTAGGAGCTTTCAAGGTATTATATTTTGTAGGAGAAAATTTTGATATAGACTTGGAAGAGACATCGAAATAATTACTTGGGATTGTGGGAGTCTTCTTACTTGCTACAGGGTCAGGCTACAACAATGCAGACTTCACGGAAGATGGAAGTGGGGATCCTCGAATGATTATTTTATTTTATGGAGTTATCATTGGAGGATCATCAACCTTATTTTATTTTACATCATTGGATGGAGATGCTCTTTTCTCAGATTGAGAATGATTGAATACCATGCATGAGATACTGGGTGCATTATATTTTTCTTCTTCATAACCTCTAGAATACTCACATATTATAATTTGTTTATCATTCTCAAATTCATCACTTTCTAGGTAACCACCACCTTCACCTTATTTTTCAAAATCATCTTCATTTTCCTTACACCTATAACTTGCATTGATAGGTGGGGCCTCCAAGGAAATCCTTTGGGGTGCTCCTATAATCTGATTTTCATTGCTTCTTTGGGAAGAAACTTGTTCAAATAATTCCCTCTTCAAATATGCTATATCATTTGCTAAATTTTGCAATGATGGGTTGGTTCTCTCATCTCCGTGGATGTTGGGTCTTTCCTTTGATGATTTCTTGATATTTATAGAGAGGATGAGATCGTCATCAATTTCGATGGCCATCCTTGGTGCTTCTATAATGTTCCTTAGTTGGGATCTTTACACAAAACGTCCTACTTCCGGTGATTGAGAATTGATGAATAATATCTTGACATTCTTTTGAGATGGTGAATCCTCTTCGAGGTATTTATTAAAGCAACCATTATAAATGAACCTCGAAGTCTTTCATGGTTTCATTTTATCCTTTCTTTATATGAGAAAACTACACCAAGAGGTCCTGACAGTCTTGAATTGATTTAAATCTCTCTTTGAAGGTATCCTTGATGTCATTCCAACCCGTGATGGATCAGAAAGGTAGGAGATAAAACCATTCTTCTAATTTTTCTTGGATGGACTCCATGAACAGTCTCACAAAAATTCTTCATATTGGACACCAATAATTCCACATGATGTTGTGAAAGTAGCAATGTGGTCTTCAAGATATTGTGTGTTGTCACCTTTGAACTTTGGAAAGTTCTTACAGGAACCCATTGGTAGATTGTGAAGAGGGGATTCAAGAGAAAATGGACTTGTATTTATTACCCATGGAACAATGGGTTGAGTTATTTCTACTTGATCCACCATCATTGTGTTTTTTGTAGCTTTTACTTCATCCAATTATTCTTCAAATTATGGCACTGAAAAATATGCAATAGGAATATGAAAAGACACCATAGAATGTGAAAATTCACATGTAAAAATCAGAAATATGTCTTTTAGCAATAGATCTTTGTGTAATCCTTTTTTATTTTTTTCAATATTTGAATTTTTTTAATTTGAGGACCTTGCAGTCGTATTTTAGGTGTAGATGCTTTGCTAAATCTGCCCAATGGTAGCCCAAAACTACTCAAGTGAGAAATTTTTTTGAGTAGAAAAACTTAGTGGTTATCTTTCCAACACTCTGGGAATCTAAGTCCCTCTACTTAACTAGTGTAGCTTCTGTATATGCATGCACATGAAAAGGTGGATTTCTGTGGTGGCCTTTCAATCGAGGATCCAACAAGGACACTCCACTGACCCTACAAAAATATTGTAGATACTGCGCAAGAGAGGAATTTGTCCGTAGAGAAGGAAATGGGAGTGAGAAATGAGATTGGGGAAATAATGTTGCGGGTAAGACATTAGATTCCTGCACACACTAGTTCAAAACTTCAACACATGCATTTATGAGAAGAAATAACCTTGTAAATGGCATTAAGATGAGATAAAATTACAAACTCATAGTTTCTAAAATATCCTCATAAAAAAGGATACAAAATCCTTCTTCTTGTATTGATGCTTAAACAAAATTTGTACATAGTGTGGGAATGGAAGAAATTTGAGAGTGGAGGAAAGTAGAAGAAAATGGCTATCTCATTTGCTTTCTCTAGGTAACATGCACTCTTGAGTTTACAAGATCAATCGCTAACCCTTTGTAAGGGGAATGGTCTTACCATTTATAGAATGAGAGGTGACTTATCATCTTCCTCATGATCCTCCATATTCCTTAATTCTAACTTTATACTATTCATATTCATACAAAATATTTAAGTCCCTTTTATAAAATCAAGGTGACTTAATTTACATTATGTTTCTAAAGTCACTTTTAAGTGACTTAAAGGCATATCAAAAAGTGCAAACCCCAATGAAGAATTAGAACATTTGAAGAGAGAGAAATTTGGGGGAGAGGGAAGAGAGAGAGGAGGAGAAGATGTTTCCCGCGATGAAGTTCGATGGTCCTTGTTCATGGAAAGCTCTGATGTGATAAAGTTCTAAATGTCCCATTGTGTAAAAACTACTCTTTCAGTGTGACTTTATATTTTTATTATGTGTCCATGGGACTACTTACTCTTTTTAGTAAGTGTCAAAAATATTTGTTTCGGTGAATTATCAGCTTTAGTGCACCACCAATGTCTTTACCTCCTCCGCAGGTTCTTGTGTCGATGACTTTCCTGAAATAACAATTCTTATGTAGTAGACCTGTTATTTTTAGAAAGTAGGCTTCTAGGAGTGGGATTGACATGGAACAATTTTTTTGATATAGGGTTTTTTCCAATATCACCCCTCTAAAATTTTGGGCCTGCTTTTTTAATAGTTCAAGACATTTTAAAGTTTTAATTTTCGGACCTAGCAATGCTTTTGGATGCGACATCCATTAATGGACCTCAAAATTATAGCTCTAGGTTTTTCCTCCATTTACAAAAAAATAAATTTCATTGCAATAGGTTTTTCATTCTAGTTCTTCATGCAAAATTCTACTTTGTTTCACCCAATGGTTTGATGGGAAATTGGATTTTTTCTTCGTTGAGCCAGAAGTGGGATTTCTTCACTGTGGATGCTCACATAAGAGGAGAGTTTAAAGGTTTCTTCTTGATGGCCTTGGGTAGAGGAATGAACAGAAAAATATAACTTGTTTTTTCACGCATCCGTTTGGGATATTTCTTCAACTTCTCATTTCATGGCCATGGAGTTTTCTCTATTTTCTCCTTCTTCTTTTTGTGCTTCTCCTTATGTGTTTGCTCCAATTTTCCTTCTAGGACCTGTGTTCTTTCATGGAGTGAAGGGAATTACCTCTATGGTAGGTATGGTTTGAGGTTCAAAATGGGGTAATGATGGTGAGGAGTTACATAGGAGGAGATGGAGATGTTTGTGTACACGAATGTTAGAAGAAACAAGAAGCAACAAGAAACAACAAGAAATAACAAGAAACAACAAGAAGCAACCATTAGTTAGAAAAAAATTCAAATTTTTGAGTTGGAGTTGGGTGAATTTTTTTCCCATAGTGTCCCTGACCTCAGGGATGTGAGAGACATCAAATTCTACAATGATTAAGATGGTGACATGTGGCGGTGATCCGATGACAGGAATGAGTTCTCCAAAATCAGCTTTAAAGCACCAAGGGGCTGGAAACTAGTCATATGGGTGACCAAAAAAAACTCCTAGAGGGTTGGGCACATTTTTCCATGTTTTGTTTCCCTCACCTCAAGGGACATGAGGGACATCAGTTTCAATGGTGGTCCTAGAGGTGACATGTGGCACTTGATCTGATGACAGGGAATGGATGCTCCAAAAATGCACCTAGGGGCTGAAAGTCAGTCATGTGGGTGACAAAAAAGAATCCCCATTGGGGTTGGGAATATTTTTTCATGTTTGATGTTCATCACCTCAGGGAAATGAGGGACAATAATTTTTGAGGTTTTCCTGGAGTGACGACACATGGCGCTTGATTTGACAACAAGGAATAGATGCTCAAAAAATACACCTGGGGGTTGAATTGTCAAGTCTGGAGGTCACATGAGGGTCCAAGAGGTCAAATCAGGGCTGGGATAAATTTTCAAGGGTTGGTGTACCTGACCTCAGGGATGTCGGGGACATGAAATCCCACCAGCTCTCAGGTCCTGACACATGTCCTCTTGAAAAATGACTAAGTTGTGAACTACCTTTGAGGGGGTAACTTGGAACGATGATAACATGAGCTCCCGATGACATTTATTGGTGAAATTTTATATGATCCTAAATATAAATGGAATTATGAATCCAATGGTTTGGGTATAATGTCTTGATTAATCCAGCTGATCCCTGAAAAATAAGATTTGTGATTTGAGACTACACTTGTGCCTTATAAAACCTGCTTACAAATCCTATGCACCAAGGTGTTGTGAAAAATATGATTTCACCATAATTTAGGTCTTGGAATCCTATTTAGATTTTTTTTACTTCGACTCTAACCGAGCTCCCAAAATCTTATTCTGAAGCCCAGTAGTTGTTTTAGGCTTGTGTACTGCCTAGGCTTGTGAACCCAATTTTTACTCAGACTTCTCCAAGTCTTTCAAAACTTCTCCAAACCTTAAAAATAATTTCCATGATGTTCTAAGGTCTTTAATTCACCTCCATGTTGAATTTTTCCCTTCCATTCTTATGTAGGAGGGTTCATCTAGTCTTGGGAAGGCCAACGATAACCCTTTCTAATACTTGCGAAGATAACATGTTTTCGAACTTCCTAAAATCACCCGGGGTATTAAATTGACTTTCCTAAATCACATACGGGACCAATTTGACATCAAATAGAGAGTGACCAAATTGAATGATTTGACTCGGGGTATTTTGAAATGATAGGACTTGAAAATTTTGACACTAGGTATAGTTTTTGTGCTAAAAATGTTAATTTCCCGTTGCACATTTACGCAAAAATAAAATTTTAACATATTTTCTTGGGGTCACTACCTCCTCCTTAAATCCCAAGTACTCAAATGCTCTTATTTTATGCTCGGGATCCTAAGAAACTCAATGATGGGTATAGTGACCTTGATTTGGCTCAAAATTTGAGCCATATCATAGGGGGTATACTTGGGTAAAGTTGTACTGAGAGGTAGGGTGATTGCATTTTCTTGTGGTATGAGGTTCTTCATGGCTTGGGTAGGGTTACTAGGTTTATTGGCATTAGCTGGAATTTTGGTTGGCACATATTTCTTGGGGGGATCTTTTGGGATATTAGTGAGGAGGGGATTCTTTGGTTTGGGTTGTGGCCCTCCCATTTTGATAATCCTGTTTCTTAGATTATATTCTTTCTCCTGGGCCACCAATGCATTCATTAATAACTATCTATCCTCCTCGAAGGAATTCCACCATCATATTTCTTAATCATCAATTCCCTTAAATATTCAAAATCATGATTGGGAAAGTCAAAATCCTAGACCATATCAACTTCAAGATTACTAGTAGAAGGAAGAGGAGATACCCGGTTTATGTAGTCCCAAAACATTCCATAGTCTTAGCACTCAACAATTCAATAGAAGTAGCTCCTTATTGTGGACTATCAAGGCATTCCATCATGCACACATTACCAAAAGTAGCATCATCATCAACCTCTTCACTTTATTCATTAAGATCACATGGGGAATGTGGTAAGAAACATTTATCACACCACTCAATAACATGATTTTCTTCTATCATAGAAACTCTAGCAGTTAAAGGATCGAGGACAATTTTTTTTCTCTTGGTTATTGTTGTTTATTTCCTGATCCCATGGGCCCTTTACCTCTCTCATATGATCTATGATCACCCCTAGGATGATTTCCAATTCTATTTTGACCTTGAGGTTGGTGTTGGCCCTGAGAACTCTATCCTATTCCCTTCTCTGCTCTAGCAAGTTTGTAGGAAATTTCTTTCACTACCCCTACTAAAGTCTTAACTACCTCTTCCAGATCAACTCCCTTGCTTGGTTGAGGCTTGTAAGGATTTATGAGCTCGACACCATCCCTTTTAGAAGGTTTCCCTTTCACCTTTATAATGTTTTCAATCTACAATACCATAGAAAAATCCTGCGTCAAGTTCCTAGGGTTTGGTCCTCAAATAATACGCAACTTTCTTATCAAAGGAATCTGAATATTTTATTAAACATGATTCATCACTTGGCCTCAAAATTATAGGTAGTCTAGTCAAGGTTTTGTTAAATATGGTATTGAAATCTTGGACATGTTCATTGGGATTCTTCTTTATGTTCTCAAATTCAGATAGAAGAAATCTTCAGTCTTATCCTCATATTATGATCTAAATGCATTCTTCATCTCAGTCCATGAGTCAATTGAATTGTCTAGTAAGGATTTATACCAATCCCGAGCATCCTCTTCTAAGGTGTGAATAAATAATTTTACATAGACATCCTCATGTTCAATCTCAAAATCCTCCATAATATTAACAAAAAGTCTAAGATGTTGGTCACTAATAATAACATTATTTCCTTGAAATTTAGGCAACCTATTCCTCACTTCTTGTGGAACTGGATTAGGATAACCCACCATACCATGGAAATCTATGGGTCTAAAAACATTTACAACAAATATAGGTCTAGGTGGAGGATGAGCCATGTTATTTTGAGGGGGTGTCCTAATAGGAGGATTAAAATAATGTGGGATAGGGGTATTTGAGGTAATGGTGTATGATCCTCAAAGTACTAGTCCTTTAATGATTCAGTTTCATAGAAAACTCTATTACTTCTAAGTGAAAAATGAGGGAGATGAGGAATACCCTTATCAGTTGCAAATGAAGGCCCCTCACAAGTTGGAGTATATAAATTTGTGTAGGGACTGCTTGATCCAGAATTGTCTGAGGAGCTATAATAATCCTCTATCAAAGGCTGATCACTTTCAACCACATGCACTACTTTCTCTTCTAACCTTTGATCTCCCAATGCTCTCCAGACTTGTTTCTTAGTTAAGTTTGTCCTACCTAGCTCCGAAACAATTTTCTAGCAATATTTTTATGAAAGAAGGACCTTCTTCCTTCCATATTTACAGATCTTGATGAAAAATTTCAATTATTGAAGCTTGAGGCACTGGTATTTACCATAAATTCTAAACAATGTGGAGTCACCACTAAGGTCTTGTACCTTAGATGTGTAAATCACTATAAATGACTTGTCAATCTAAACCTTAATGATCAATTTCAACAAATCTTGACAAATCTCAACATCCTTTGTCAATATTTACCCCTAACCAAGAAAATTTAATGGAAATATTGCTTAAACTAGGAAAATATCAAGCAAATAACTTCTGATTAAGCCCATTTTTCATAAATCTCAACAAAGGATGATGTCTAGATCATGTATTTGCATCTAAAAATATTCAATACATTACCAAAGATTGATGTTTCTTTGAATTTATAGAAATAATCCCCAAAACTGATGCCACAATGGTATTGGTACCCAAATAAGTCCTACCTTATAAGTTGAGTAATATCAACAAAGCTAAGCAGGATGCTTAGAGAAAGACATACCAAGATTTGAGTTGTTTTGTAGCCGGGGATGGATCTGGAAGTCTCTTTTTACTTGGACTTGGGAAATGTTGGATAGCACCTCACTAAGGGTATGACCTACCATGCTACTTTAGGTTCTTCCTGAAACTAGGGTGAGAGGACCCATTTTGTAACTGTATTTGTGAAAAGTGATGGATAGAACAACAATATTTGGACTCCTTTTCTCAGGGAAGTGAAAAATAGCCTCAAGAAGACATGGTCAATACAAACATTATCTAACTCTCATGATTTTTCACACTAGAAAATGTAGATATATTCTAAAAGGATTCAAGCATTAAAGAAATTCATAGTTCTAACTTGTTTTTGTATATTTTGGATAAAAGACGGAAAATTAAACAAATATCCTTAGCATTTATGCATAGACAGTGAAAGAAGTGGTAATTTTGGTGGATCTGATGGTTATTGGTTGAAATTTTGATATATTGCTGGGAATTTAAGAAAGATAAAGTTGATTATATGATACAACCTCAAATAAACCTTACAAATACTACGAAAAATTGTTCTTAATGTAAAATATGGATCCCATAGTCCAAAGCATTCCTTTAACCAAAAGGTTTGTATTCATGGAATCCCAAGAACAAAAATTTTCACACAAACTTTGAGAATTTAAACACAAAATGTCATGACAAAATACTAAAAATATCTCGATCAAATACGTTCGAGATACACTCAAGAACTGAAAAAAATCTTATATCAAACGAAACAAATTGATTTTAAAACCATTTACCACATTATGAAGGAAATATCCATCAATCATACAACTGCAGTTACCAAATTGTCACTATTTTTACTAAGGCTTTATGTAATTTAGACAGATTAATTAGCATAATATTGCAACAGAAATGTAGAAAATTGATTCAAAATAATTCATCGTGAAAAAAGTAACAATGCTCATGAGACTACACACGAATTGATTTAAGAAACACCAATTCTTCAATAAGGGGAAAAAAACTATGACCTCAATATTTTCCAATGACTGTATAGTGCAATCATCTTGGCAAGAAGGCTTGGGAATAAATGAATAGTAATTTGGATATCTCAAATTGGTTCAGTTTTTAACTAGTACAAACAGTTCTCTCCTTTCTCTCTTTAGCTTTGAAAAATTAAATACCACTTTATGTGATATTATTTCCATCACATTTATACATTTTCAATCACTCACTCACCCTCCATTTTCCCCAAAAGAATGAATATCCAAAGAATATTCTTCTTTACAACATATAATTTTAATATGTTATCTTATGTTGTCAGGTGGAGGAATTATGAGTTACTCCCACTATGTCATTCCTTTTTGCATTTGTTTAATCATTTATCCCTTTTGGTGGGAAAAGAAACCCCTTTGATAATTTTCAGTTGCATTCATATGGCTTGATGTGACACGCAAATCAATGTCAAACAACACACACTCATGTTTGTGTCTTTCTGGGATGAATACTTTCCATAAATTATGTCACATCAGTCTAGATATCTTTTTTTTGCATAATGTTAATCTCTCTCAAATTTATTTCCTTTGTGTGAGATGAGTGAAAAATCCTTCTTCATTTGATGGTCGTTATTTCATTCAACTTATCTTTGTTGTACTATTCCTTCTATAAATTCCACTTTGTTCCTTCATCGGTATGCATCTCTTTTCCATTTTTATACTTAAAAGGTTACTACGAAACTCTCTATTGGTGAAATGGAAAGAGTATATGTAGAAAATAGATTGAAGGAAATATCATCAGAATATTTGAAACAAATATTTGATTAAACAAACCCATATGAATAATTTTTAGGGCTCTATTTGAAATTTTTGACTGGGGATTACAACGGCCCCCGATATATTGAGAAGTTAGGATTTCCCTCATTTTAAGATTGATCAAGATCAATCTTTTTTTCTCTTCCTTCCAATTGATTTATTATCATATCTTTTGGTGGTAACACAAGAAAAATCTAGTAGAATTAAAGAAATTTTGGATTGAGAGGCCTTTTGTGATAGGGATGGCTACAAGTGTCCCTTTTTGTGTAATGAATAATTTGTCTTTGAAAGAGGTTCCCAAGGAGTCTTACGTAATTTATGATAAGAATTTAATTGATACAGCCCCACCATTTCCCATGAGGCGTAAGAATTGGAGAAACAAATCATTTCCCTTGAAGAAGATCAAACAATACATGTGCCACCTTATCAATCTATAGTACTAACACCATCATCAAGAAGAAAGAGAGGGGAATCAATATTTCAGCCCCCAATTGTAATTTTGGATGAGGAAGAAGTAGATCCTTTATTTCCTCAATATTCCAAGGCCTCAAATTCTACTACCAAGGAGGGTAAGGGAAATTTTTCTCTCTAACCTTCCATTCAATTAGTGCAGTGGGATCCCTTGATGGAGAAAAATTATCAGGACCTTTGTTTTTCCTCTACCAAGAAAACATCCACCTTTTACAAGGAGGCACCGAGGTGAGTCTAGTTCAAAATCCATTAATCCACTAGGTCCTCGGGCTATAATAATTGCTCTCCTAGCTACTCCAAATGTTCCTTCTCAACCTATTCCTGATCAGCCCACTTCTTACAAGGTAAAAGGGAAAACAAAATTCCCTACATGTGGTTATGATCTTTTGGACTAGGTATCATCTCACCAAGAAGATAGAGTTGAGAAAAATCATGGATGGCCACAGGATGATTATTGAATTGTTGATGGATATGGGGATGTCTAAAAATTTGGCTGGATTAGTAGTATTTTTCAATCATCTCAAGGCTCATAGTAGTTTTTCCTTAGGAAGAAAAGGTTATTGAATCGAATTCCCCATTTACGTAAAAATTTCAAAGTAAAATTGGATGATGAATTTATTTTTTTCTTTTCTTGTTTCATTTTTCTATTTAGATTTTTTAGAATGTATGTATCTTTCTTGGGTAGCAGCCCCTACAGAATCTCCATTTTTCTTATCATTCTTCATATATGTATCCTCATCTTCCATCATCTCGGCTCCGTGTGGTGTTAAAAATCAAGGTTTTCCTATTCAAAGCATCCCCACATTGGTCCATCCTTTGTTTGTATTCCCATGGCTTTGATTGTAACTCTGTAATTCCTCTAATCTCGTATCAATGGTGTCCATGGTTTTGTCAACCCACCTCTTTTCTATCTTCATCTTCTCCTTGAATTCATTCAAAACCTCAACCCTAATTTTAGCCAAGTCTTCAATTGCATGCCTTGGGACCTGAGATCACATTCAATCTATCGAACATCGAGTCCTCTAGCTTCTTTGTTTGGTCCTTTTGATGGTGGTAGTTTCTTTGTACAACATGTGGAGACCTAATACAAATTTGGGAATTCTCTTTTTCTCTCTCTTTTTCAAGTTGTGCCTGGGTGACATGTAGAGACCCGTGAGCTCTTCTTCATTATCTTGATTTTTCAACCCATTTAGGCTACCTTGTCGGACTTTAGCTAGGTGGTCGAATCTTGCTCCTTGAAGGTCCCTAATTCTTTGTACCTTCTCCAAAATGAACAGAAGGGGCACATGAAACCTTCCCTATTCAGTTTTATACATAGGAAAAATTGATTCTTGTAAAATACAAAGGAACACCGAAAGAAAAAGGGGACAGGACGAAAAAAAAATGGTGGGCATCAGAGATCTTTTTTTCTCTTTGCATTTCATTAGCTTATCGTCAAGATTACAACATTGGCCCGATTCATGGTTGATTTTTTATAGGGATTTTTAGGGGCAACATGACTATTAAATTCGTCAACCAAAAAATAGGATTTATGCCCTAAACATAAGGTTTTCATTCACATTCAATACGATTATATATTTCAAGCATACATTCTTACATGGCTGAACCAAATCATAATTTATTTTTTAAGGAATATACTGCATAAAGGGTGAGATCAAATCAAGTAATAACACACCTAGTTAATCGGTCAAGTAGGGGTCATCGAATACTTCAAGCTTGTGTGAACTAGAGGGAAAATAGATTGCTAAAACTAATAAGCTACCACCATTCTACATTTATTTGATCATCGGGAAGAACTTAGTACACAACTATATGATCGAATCTGGTTTCAATAGCTCGATATGCCTAAAAATTTTATAGATGTGTTGGGTATCTAATATACACCAATACCCGGTGGAGTTATCTATTTGGATGGCACAATTGGAGTCATCAAGGATGTCAATATTACTATTCATGTGTATCCAAGCTTTTCATTTACGCAGGACATATTAGTCAATTATCTTTCACCTTTATTTTCCATATGTCTATCCAAAGATTTCACTACCAAAATGGGTGGGTATTTATCTTATTATTAGTCTCACATCCTCCTTAAGACTATGTACAAAACCAAAGAAATTATAAGGGTGGAACCCATATGTCAAAATCATGTTAATCCGTATGCTGCCAATACCATAAATGAGAACTATACCATATTTGACCAAGAAGGAGAAGTTGCAAATCATGAGTCCACTACTTCTATGGAAGAAGTACCTGATATTGTACTTGACAATGTAAGAATGAGACATCAATTTGACCCATACGTTGAATAATTGGCTATAGAAGAAGTTGGTTTATTGACATTAGAAGAAACTGGTTTAGGAACTTATTGTATCCATGAAGAAGGAATAGTTATTCCTCACCTTTTCAAGACTCATGATGATCATGAAGGATTGTTGAAACAATTCTTCAATGGGTCAAGGAGTAAAAATAGAGTAGGCACTGGTATTATACTAATTTATCCACAAGGTATTACATATTTCTCATCCTTTCAAATTCGATTCAGTTGCATTAACAATGTTTTCGAATATGAAGCACTAATACAAGGAATCTAGCTGGCTTTGAAAAAGGGAATCAAATCATTATATATTTTTGGAGATAGTGAGATTATCATGCATTATGTGAGATCCCAAAGTGCATCAAAAATGATCTCTTAAGGTCATACAAAAATAGAGTGTGGGATTTGATTGAGGAATTTGAAGCCTTTGGAATCCATGTGGTTCCTAGGAATCAAAACCAAGATGTGGATAGGCTTACTATGGTGGGAACACAGTACAACATGCATGTTGATATCATGAAGGATGAACAATAGTCTGTTAAAATGGTTGTTATACCAACAATGCCGTATAATGTAGGTAGTTAGTAAGTTTTTGATAATGATAAGTAGATTATTCTTTTTCTATAAGAGGAAGCTGAATTCTCCTCAAAGAACTAGTCTAATCTTTAGGAAGCATACAATTATAAAATTATACAGTTGAAAAAAAAATTCCGAAGGTTCTAGCCACTCTTGAATAAATCTTCATTTTGGATGATCAAGTTAAAAGACAAAGTGCCAATAATAATTAAAGAAGATGATTTTGAACAGGTTTAGGTTATGGAAGATAAGTTCTTAAAGATTGGGAAAGTGTGCTTACCCAAAGAAAAATCAGATTTTGTTGTCTTTTTCAAGAGTATAGTGATCTATTTTCATGGAGCTATAAATATCTTCATGGTTTTGTTCTTGGATTGGTGCAACACACTATTGAGCTCAACCTAAATGCTAAGCCGCTTTAGCAAAAGTAGAGACTGGGCAACCCCAAAATCAAACCATTTATGAAGAAATAACTTTCAAATCTCATTGAAGCTATTATCATCTTCATAATAAAACATTCTTCTTGAGTGGCTAATCTAGTTTCGGTTAGAAAAATGAATTGGGAAATTAGGCTATGTGTGGACTTCAGAGACTTGAACCGAGCCTCCTAAAGGATCATTACCCTCTTCCATCTATGGAGTAGATTCTCCAAATAGTGGTAGGAGTAGAAAGGTTTTCACTACTTGATGATTACTCATGGATATAACAAGATTTTTGTTAAGGAATCGAATCAATTCAAAATGGTCTTTACTACCAAATGGGGCACATATGCCTATAATAAGATGCCATTTGGGTTATCTAATGCTAGGGCTACCTTCTAATGAGCTATGGATATGGCCTTCAAAGGGATAATAAATGACATGATCCTTGTTTATCTTGATGACATAACGGTGTACTCCAAGCATGCAGAAGATCACATAGCCCATTTGGAAAAGGTTTTTAAGAGGTGCAGGGAATTTAGGGTCTCACTAAATCCCAAGAAGTGCATTTTTGTGGTTCATGAAGGTAAATTATTAGGGCATATTTTTTCTACATAAGGAATCTCTATTGACCTAGAAAGGATTTGTGTCATCTTGGCTCTATCCCTTCCAAGCCATAAGAAAGGTATTCGAGTTTCTTAGGACTTATTAACTTTTTAAGGAGGTTTATACCTTAGTTTGTAGCCTTGGCCAAACCATTAATGACCATGTTGAAAAAGAATACACCCTTTAGCTGGATCAAAGAAGGAAAAGAGATATTCGAAGCTATTAAGACAACTATTTCCTAAGACCCTACATTGGTGAACCCCAAGTATGATAAAGATTTCATCCTCTATGAATTTTATAGATAGGAAAGTATTTCAAGAATTCTCACTTAGAAAAATGATGATTTGATTGAGAAACCAATTACTTTTTTCAGCCAGTCCCTTAAATATTATGAGCTCAAATACTCATTTGTTGAGAAATTTTTTTGTCATCTGAGCATTAAATAAATTCAAACATATGTTGTCCAATAACAAGATACAATTGATGGTGTCACATCCAAGAGTCAAATATTTTCTATTGAATAAGGATATGAATGAGAAACAAGTTGGATGGATCACCAAGGTCATGGAGTATGATGTGCATATTAAGGTAACCAAGTTGGTCAGGGGAAGGGTTTATGCCAAAAAAATTCCTTTGATTTGGAATCAAAAGAAAAAGGAGACATGGTGTTTCATAATCATCCTCAAGAAGATACTCCTATTGACTGGTTATCAAAAATGAAGAATTTTCTTCTATTAGGAGAATATCCTCTTGACTTGGATAGAACCCAGAGGTGAATTTTCTAACTCCAGTCCATTCCTTATGTTCTCATAGATGGTATAATTTTTCATAGATATTTGAATGGCATCCTCCTTTGATGTATAGGACTAGAACAAGTTGACAAGATACTAGAAGAATTCCATAATGGTTTGTTGGGAGGAAACTTATAAAAAGAACCACTACTATAAAGGTTATGAGGGCTAGTTATTATTAGTCAAATCTATTCAAAATGCTCATCAATGGGTAAGAAGATGTAGATAATTTTCCTTCTTCATAGAAAAGTAAAATCTATCTTCTCTTCCCCTCCATCTGATTTAGGTAGATCAACCCTTTGTTCAGTGGGGGTTAGATTTTATCGGAATGATTAATCCTCCATCAAGTGATAGACATAATTGAGTATTGATGGTAAAAATTACTTCACTCGATGGGTGGAAGTTGTAGTATTAAAGGAAGGAAAGGAAAAATTGTTTTAGATTTTTTGGAAGGTATAATGATGAGGTTTGGTTTTCCCTTCATGGTGATTTTAGATAATGCCATGGCCTTCTTAGGTTTGAAAATCAGTGAGTGGGTTGTCAAGAATGGAGTGTATTTGAAAACTTCATCTAACTATTACCCACAAGGTAATGGTTTGGCTGAGTCTAGTAATAAGAACCTCATATGGATCATCAAACAAACAATGGAGAATAACAAATGGACTTGGCATACGCAACTTAAGATTGCCTTATGGGAAGATAAGTTTGCACTAAAAAGGGCCATAGGGAATTCCCCTTTCATGTTTTTTTATGGTAGGGAGGAAAAAATTACTTTATCTCTATATTTTCCCTATTTGGAGTTAGGGCATCAGTTGGAGGTTATGGAAAGTGATCCTATGATGGTAAGGTTTGCTAAATTAATGGAGTTGGAAGAAATTAGGAGCAAAGATATGAATACTTTGGAGTTACATAAGGCTCAAGTGAAGAAAATTTTCTATAAGAAAGTAGTTCCTAGGTCCTTTAAAGAAATATATTTGGTCCTCAAGTGGTACAGAGATAGGAGCAAGCCGAGGATGCATGCTAAATTTGATGCTCTCTAGAGTAGGCCATACATAATTACAAGTTGTAAAAGGAAAATTTATTTTTCCTATCCAGACTTAATGGAGAATCACTGCCCATTCTAGTGAATGGGATACATCTCAAGGCCTGTTTTTGAGAAGGTTTCATCTTATACATTATTAGTCTAGGTTTATTTCCTCCAAGTGCTTCACACATTATTTGTTTTCCTTGGTTTTGTTTTTTTTTTGTTTGTCTTTTTATGAATTTTTTGAGGTAAAGGAATCATATGCCCAATGGATTGCTTCAGTTACTAGATTGATGCTTAGTAGCAAATCATCCCTGAGATGTCACCAATAATGTTAACTTTATAAGATACCCTTGTCATATAGGATTTTCAATTTTTCTTGCAAAATTTCTACCTTACCCATCTTTCAATTTTTTTATGATTTGTTTTTTCAAAAAAATGACTTGGTGTCATTTTCATTGGATTTCAAAATTTGGAAGTCAACATGTATTTTTCATGCAAAATTCACATTGAGTTCCCAAACTAAAATCCAAACTTATACCACTTTGGAACTAGAATTCAGAATTTCAAGTGAATTTTACATGTGGTCTAACTCCCGACTTCCAAATCTGAACCCGTGCAATCATTTCAGAATTGAGTCTTAAGGGTGAGCTACATGCAACTGTACCCAACCTCCGAATTCTAAAACCTGATTTCCCCACATCATTTCGAGTTTGGAGTCCGAAGTGCAACTAGCATGTAGCTTGCACCCCAACATCTAATAACAATAAATGACCAAACACCCACACATGTTATCTTTATGCGTGCAACTTAATTTTGGCCCTCTTATAAATATGTAAGATTTACTTGTCATTTTTATAGGATGAATTTGTACTGCATACACACTTTGAAAAATATCTACATCTGAATTGAACCATTAGGTAATTTTCATAGCATTATTTTCTTATTATCTCATCATTTGTGTAAGTTTTACAAGTTTTCTTTTTCTTTTTATTTTAAGGCTCTTGTGCTATTATTTTTCTTCTCTCTTGTCATCCATCCTTCATTTCGCTACATTTTTCCTAGGATTTGTTGTTAAAAATTAGACCATGGACTTATTTTTCTTGTTGTTTCTATTTTATTTGAGGTTAGAATTTCAAGATAATTCACAAATAGGGTTGAGAGGTTTATATTGGGAGAAAAATCCATCTCAAAGAACAAAGAGTTTCACATAATTTCAGATTCTTGGCTTGGAGTTTTGGGACTTCATTCCAAGCATAAATATTTGATCTCATGTTGAGAGGATTTTCAAACTTTAGATATTCAAGGTTTTGGACTTTGAGTTTGGGTTTCCACAAAGACATAAGTTTCGAGTTTCAAAATTTGTAAAATATATGTTTAGGAGATTTTCCACTTTGGAGTTTTGGAGTCAAGTTTCTCACGGTTTAAGTTTTGATTTCAGAACTTCAGACTTTGGGGTTTCGAAATCTAAGTTGAGTTTACAAGGTTGTTTTTCAAGCATAAAATTCTACCATGACTTCCAATTTTCACTAAGTCGATGTCTAGATTCTCATCCAAGGGGAAGGACAAAATGAAATATGGCTATCAAGGGGTAGCACCCCTTCAAGTATCTCATCCGATATAGAAAATATTAGGGATATAGACTTGGGACATATTGATATGCCTGAATTATGGGAAAGACTTAAGGATCCAAATAAGAAACCATGGATGCAAGCCATTTTTGACACTAGGATTTCCCTTGCTCTCGTATATCCCCAATCCATGTAATTCCCCAAATTCCTTCTTGTAGCCGCATCATATTTTGATAAGGTTTTACGTATAATAAAGGATGAGGATGGCACAATGGTAATCAAGATAGATAGTGATTTATTTGAAGACCTCCTAAAACTCCCGATGTTGAATCATATACAACTATCTCCCTAGAATATTATCTCAAGCATTGGTTTATGGAGAATAATACTTGCACAAGGGTTGTAAAAAAAAGATAACTAGATAAAACTAAAATTTCATTATCTAGATTCTTGTTATTCAAATAACTCTCCTAGTTATCTAGATAACTTATATTTTCATTCTTACTTTGGTGTTTCACATTTCAGGTTGTTCACAATAAAGATTGTTCGTTTGACACCTTGGCACAGTTGTAGTTATTTTGTGCACCCTTGCACACCTTCCTACTCCATTTGCATTCTTCTATCTCCTTCTAATTCCCCTTACACACCTTCCTCCTAAATGCCCGCTTTCTCTCTTAAACTATCATGCAATCCTTGTGTGCACCTCTACAGACTTACCTTCTAATTGGATAATTCCTTGACATTCCTCTTACGCATTTACATAGATCAGTTCTTTCATGTGCCCTCTTTTCCTTTTTCCTCCATGCACCTCCCCTTTGTTCTCCTTTTCGTGAGCTTAAATATTACTCCCGCACCTTACACCTTCTTACATCTTTAGTCAGCACTGTGCCATGTCATCTTTTGTCAGAATTGAGTCTACTACACACAACCTATCAAAGCACGCCAACAAGGCACCAAATATGGGTAACCAACCAAGTACATGCCACATGGCAAAAAAGACAAAATAAATGAATAGTAGGCCGACTCCTTTAGTTAATCCACATGCGCCACGTGTTTTGCATGTACCGATGACCTTGACATCTTCTAGCGATCGTATCTTCTATTGTAGAGCTCGATCAACATATGATTGGACTTGTTAGAGAGATATTGAAAAAAGATACACATTAGACTATTCAAATTCAAATGATCATATTATTTTTAGGTGAAAAGTAGGGAAACATCTCTCAGCTCATCAATGCACACATCCAATTGACCTCAACCACCAGATTTCATCAAATCTAGCCTTCTTCCTTCTTATGCATGCTAAATATACATGGGGAAGCACATTTGATAGCCTTGTAGGTGTATTTTTAGGCATTTATAATTGGTTGTTTGTGCTTGAAGATTTGAATCCGATTTTCCCTCCTTTTCTCCTTTTCTTATCTTGTTCTTCTTCTATAAATAATAGAGTTCTACTTTGTTAAAATCATCCCTCCTTGTTATAATGGAACCATGCCAAAATAGTGGTATAATTCCCATGGGTCTCACACCTTGGTGTGGTATCTGCAATTTATTATTTCCTCCTTAGTGAATGTAAATGATTGTGCATCCCTCAAGTAATAAAATCATGTTCTGTGGAACTATTATCTTCCTTCTCTCTTTTCACTACATCTTGCCTATTTGTTTGTATTTTATGGCATGTTGTGCATACTCACATGCTTGTAGTCCCCATGCTCATGTGTTACACACACTAGAAGGTTGAGTATACATGTTTATATATGGCACGCATCATCCACATTTTTCCCCTGTGCCCTTTATGTTTCCTTCGCCACTCGTGGAGAGAGATCGACCCTTTCCTTCTAGAGATATTGACTTACTTAGCTTAGGATTTCCCCTTTTTCACATCCTTCTATGCCTAGACCCTTGGCATTTTTATTCTAGGATTTTCATTTAGCACTAGGAGTAGCAGCAATGTTAGAGATAGATAGAGGAAAATGCCTTCTCTAGAGATCCGTCCCAAGTGCACAAAGTCCCACAACTTGGGGATGGCTCCATTATGGTCTGAAAAACCTCAGCCCTTCCAAGATCCAAGACGTGGGTGCACTTTTTTGCAACCAATAGTTTTTGGCATGCTTGGTGGGACAAGAATTTAAATCTTAAATTTCATATCTATAAGTTTTGGTGTGTGGACTTAGTGTTTTAGCATTTTAAGCCTCATTTCAACACATCTGGTGACTCAAATGATCAAAATGCACCCATTATCTCATGTGAAGACTAGTTTTCTCCTTTCCTTCTTCCATTCATTTCCCCTTTTTCCATCATTCCACATTCTTCTTTTGAGGTTGTGTAATCATGACTTATTTCCCTCCATGGAATTGTCATTTGCAGCATAAGAAATATTTCCCTCTATCCCCATAGTTTCAAAATCCTCCTCCAAATAAATTTTATAAGTCCCATTATCCTGAAAATGCATACAACCCACTTTTCTCTAACCAAAATGTATATGAAGAAAAGGTTTATAAAGATGATGGCAAGAACTCCTTGGCCAAAGATGATTTTGAGAGGCAAGTGCAAAATATGAAGATGGACATGATGTAACTTAGATTCAAGTGCTATATAAATGGAGCTAAAGCTAGCTACAAGGTCCCTTCTCTATAGGTCATCCATGTACCAGGATGGTTTAGCACCAAACAGAAGATGCACTTCATCACTAAGATGTTACCCTAGCTTATAGATTGGGCAAAAGAAATTGAGGCTCAAAAATCTAGTACACAAAAACCCTGCACTAACATCCTACACTAACATCGTACACTAACATCCTACAACCCTACCAATCTTATGTGTCAAATTACATTACCTCATCCCACTATGCGTGTTTCTAGATTCTTACGTGTTTCCCCCATTGAAAATTCCCCTCCTCCATCCTATCACCTTCATTTCTCTTTCATCACGCCTCCTTCGTTTTCCTCCAGTCCTCTTGCGTGCATGCATTCCATGCCTTCTACGCCTATCCTCCCTTCTTATGAGTCTCCTCTTTCTAACTATACCAAACACAAATAACCCCTACCAATGTGCCTTTCCCAACCAACATCATCATGTTTGAAGAATGTAGAATAGTTGAAGAATGGTATGAATCATGCGACTCCAACTGGGAAGAGGAGATCATATAGGTGCCTTCTCTAGAAGAAAAACAATTAGTCCCTCGGGTTTTGATCCTGAAGAATATTGAGTTTCTTGTAGAGGAAGAATCATGCATACATCAAAACTTCATGCCCCAGCTTTCAAGCACTCCTCTTCAGGAGGAAAGTCTATAAGAAAATCCCATATGTGGGATTGAGCTTCAAAGTAATGGGTAGAACACAAAGATCAAACCATTCCCAATCAGATATATGGCTATCCTAGAGCAACAGAAAGAATTGACACTGGTCATGCTCACTTCAGAGCATGAGATAGAGCTTCAACATGCTAAAGGTTAGTAGTAGCACCTCCCAAAACCAAGCATAAAAAAATGTAGGAGGTATACATTATGTTTGTTGATATTTTGAGGAGGGTTAAACGCCATCTACAAGTGTTTTTTCACTCTTATTTCTAACCATGTCCAACACCAAATCAATTACATGGTCACAATTTTTAAGGAAGGGAAGCTACTTCTCCTTCCTGTAGTAGGTTTTACTTGAGCATCCCTTGCCTCTAGTTAGAGTAGGTTAGTTAGGTTTGCTTTCAACAACACAATTGATTGCATACATTGTGCGTGTTCTATTTGGGACATGTATGATTTTAAGCCTTTGTATATAGTGTTTTTATTCAGCTTTAGTGCACTCCCTCTCATGCCTTTCCTTTCATATTACACTGCGCACCCCTTTTGTTACTTCCCCGGATGGCGGTTCAATTTGGATAGAGCGCAGTTCCAAGAGTCAGTGCATATCTTTCACTCTCATAAATTCAATTAAGAATATCTTTATATGAGAGAAAAATTTCATTTCGAGTTTAGACAGAACTTTAAGTGAATTTAGGAATGTTCTTCAAATTTACAATTCGATCTTCAAGATTAACACTTGAATCCATGATGAATGGAATTATAAGGCTACTCTTGGTCTCTTCATCTAGTAGACAGATGGCCCCCAAAAGTCACCAAAACTATTATAAAAATAACTGTCCTAATTATCTAGATAAATTATATTTTCATTCTCGACTGTGTTTCACATTTCGTGTTGCATACTCAAAATTATTCTCTTGACACCTTGGCACAGATTGCACTTCCTTTATGCACCCTTACGCACCTTCATGATCCCTTTGCATTATTATATATCCTTTCACTTCCCCTTGTGTGCCTTCCCCCTATGCATCAAATTTCTCTCTTAACCTCTCATGCACTCCTTGTATGCACCTCTGTGAGACTTACCTTCCAATAACATTCCTCTTGTGCATTTACATAGATCGGTTCCTTCACATGTCCTCTTTTCCTTTTTCCACCGCAAACCTCCTCTCTATTCCCCTTTTCATGCACTTACCTCTTGCTCCCACACCTTCGCATTCTTCCGAGTGAGTCACTATGTCATGTCATCTTTTTCGACTTGAGTGTCTTACACAAAATCTATCAAAGTGCACCAACAGGGCACCAAATTTGGGAAACCAACTGATGCATAACATGTGGCGGAAAATACCAAAAAAATGAATAGTAGGCCAAATCCTTCAGTCAATTTGTGTGCACCACATGTTCTATGTGTGCTGATGACTCTAACATATTATAATAGTCATATCTTCTGCTGCAAATCTCCAATCAGTGTGTGTGTGTGTGTGAACTTGTCAAAGAGCTGATGACACAAGCTACATGTTGGACTATTCAAACTCAAATGAACGTAGGATTTGTTGGGTGAAAAATTAGGAAACGTCTCCCAACTCATGAATGCACACATCTAATCGACCTTAACCACCAGATTTCATCACATATTGCCTTCTTCATTATTATGCATGCCAAATAGACATGGGTAAGTGTATTTGATAGCCTCGTAGGTGGATTTACAGGAATTTATCGCTAGTTATTTGTGGTTGAATATTTGAATCTGATTTTCGCTCCTTTTCTCCTTCTCTTCTCTCCTTCTTCTATAAATCACAGAGTTCTACTTTATTAAAAGGATCCCTCTTTGTTGTAATGACACCATATAAAAATGGTGGTGACTTCCCACGGTCTCGGACCTTGGTGTGGTCTCTAAAATTTATTCTCACATCCTATTGTAAATGTAAATGACCTGTATCCCACAAGTAATAAAATCATGTTATGTTGAACTATTGTCTTCCATTTCTCATTTTCATTGCATCTCACCTCTCTATTTGCATTTTATAGCATGTTGTGCGTACTCACATGCTTGCGGTCCCCATGTTCATGTGTTTTGTGTCTTTAAAGGTTGATCCTGCATGTTGATCTATGGCATGTGCCGTCTACCTTCTTCTCCCATGCCATCTCTATTTCCTTTTCCGCTCGTAGAGAGATATCGACCATTTCCTTCTAGTGCTACCACCTTCCTTAGTTTAGGATTTCCCCTTTCTACACATCGTTCTAGCTCGGTCCTTGGCATGTTTAGTCTAGGATTTCTATTCAACACTAGGTGTAAGAGTAGCATTAGAAATACATAGAGGATCAAGCATTCTCCAGGAGATCCGTCCTAAGTCTCACAAGGTCCCACAAATTGGGGATGGTTCCATTGTGGTCTCAAACACCTCAGCCCTTCCAAGATCTCGAGACATGGGCACACATTTGAGAAACCAACAATTCCCAAAGACGATCCCTTGGTGAAACTTCACTCAAGAAGTTGCGACATCATTACACTCTTGAGAAAAATTACAAGTCTCCCTTCTTCTAGGTATTTCCAATAGTGGATGTACCTTTACATTGCCACTATCAAGAGGAACACGAACCTCATTTGATGAGCTCATAACATAAGAAATAACATATTTTTCTATTTGTCTAATGTTCTAAGTTCACTAAATTTCTTCATGACCTCCTACCCCTGTGTATGAAAGTACAAGTATGAGACATTATCTAGGATTAACTACAAAGGAATCTAGGAATGCAATTCAAATATATGAGTACTATCCCCAACTCACAATGGAAGAGGGTCCTAAGCACTTTTGGAGAGTAAATGATGTTTTCTTTGTAGTTCTCTTATATTTCTTTGATAAAAATTTATATAACCAAATAATTTCAGATGAATCTTGGAAGGAAGTAAGGGAATGGGAGCTATCTATTTACAATTCTTGACATTCACATACATCAAGATGCTTAGATTCATAGGTTCTCCTATCAAGCTACCAAGATGCCCAACAGACAAGTAGGTTCTAATGGAGTTTGTTCATGAATTGCTAAGTTATCACAAGATTCAACACAATTGACATAAAGAAGGATCTCAATTTCCTATAATTATAGGTAGATACACGCACACTTGTACATACAAAGCTCTAAATTTTAAGGGAGAGATGTCGTAGATGACTCTGAAAACATTTCACCCATGCACTATTTTTGAATATTGGGACAAGTTAGGAAAAACGGGATCAACCAGTGTTCAAATACCTCAAATAGAGGATATTTGGATCCATTGTCAAGATGAGAATGTAGTAAGGGAAAGATAATTTAAAAGGTTAACCCTTCAAGAGGTTACTCAATATGGAATTACATACAAGATGACAACTAGGTTTTAGATCCTTCTTATGAACAAAATAATGTCATGAATCAACCTTTACCTTGGATTGATTATTCGGTTGAGGAATGTAGCAACAAAAAGGAAAGGGTGGGTCCCATTCTAAATTAGACCTATTAATGGTTGATAAATTTTGTAATTACACCCGAATGTCAAAGCAACTTTCCATGAGCTTATTCAAGCACGATTAATGGTGGGTCATACTACTCCATATAAATGGAAGAGGATCACACATAAACCTCTCTCGAGGACCCACAAGATTTGTTTTGTTGTTATAGTTTTAGGATCATCTTCTAGATTTTATACAATGTGATTTGTATCTCCCAAATTACAATCTACTAGATTCATAGATTTGAGTGTTTCACCAAAGATATGTCAAGTGTCACATGATCACCCACCTCCCCACCTCATTTATCTTATCCATTATTAGTTCCTCTTTTGCATCTACCACTCACCCTTCCTATGGTCATGTCTTCCATTTCCTCTATTCCCACTTCTCCTACATCTCTCACCACATCTCCCTCTATGGCCCACATTTTATCTTGCCTTTCCAATATTTCTACTAGAGAGATTATGGAGTTAGGATATCCTTTTAGAACCCCTCTTCCCAAAAAATATCTTCCCATTTCCACTTCTATTTCACCCACACCTGAGGCCATCCTTTCCACTCTACCCTCCATTATTACCACATCATTTCCACTTTCAGTGACTATGACCAGCTTTCCTAGTTTTACGAACTCCAAAAGACTATTACCATAACAATGCCCATGTTGTCTTCAAAATCTTCTTCTTCTATTCCTATGTGGTTACATAAAAAAGACACCAAAATAGAAGAAGAAAGTTCCCATCATTGATGTTGTTGATCTAAGTGTTATAGATATACCCCCCAAAGACAAGCCAAGTGACCGAGAGTTGTTTCTAACCTATCGGTTGACCAAATAAGGGAAATATTTTTTGTGATGTAGGGAAAACTAAAGAAACAATCACAATAACATATGATCATATTTCTATCTTTTCTCTTGGAAAAGCCACTCATCAAGGAGAAAAGAAAGATGTTCATGTGGCCTTGGGTATATTTATAGATAATGTTTACAAGGAGAAAGTAACTAAGGATGAGTTTAAGGGTAAGGTTGAACAACTAACTTCTCTTTTGACTAAGATCACATAGCTTTGTCCAAAATACTGCACTCACTATTCCTTTGAGCTTTGATGATACGTCTTTCTCTGTGGTAGAAAAGATAGGACAGAAGGGAAGAGTAATAGGGGTTGGATGGAAAATCTAATATAGGAGGCAAAACATTTGATTACATTTTTGTTGATTTATTCAGTGACTTGTATGATGAGAAAGATGTAATATTAAAAATGAATGAATTCCTCACCGAGGAAAGTGATAACTTGGAGCTTGCTCTTGAAATGTGGAAGGAAATTTGAAGTGTCAACTCAAATCTAATTTTAAAGGAGGGCGTTATTGATGATGTTGCAAAACCTTTTGAATTTAAAGAAGAAATGGAATTTAGATTTCGGATATTACAAGAACTCACGTTGAAGTTGGAGGAGAAATGAGTTAAAGTATTTGATGGTTTCGATGATATTAAGGAAGAGTTTGACATGATCAATTGCAAATTTCTAGACAATAATGTCAATACCCTTCCAGTTGATTAAATTATTTCCCATTTTAAAAGTTTTGTGAACTAAGATGATGATGTAACAAAATATTTTAGTCTTGAACCCATTTACAGGTTGGTATCCTACCAAAAGTTTCTGAGTTAGCTCAAGAAGGTCATAAGAAAGACCAAAACATTGCTAGTGAAAGTAGCCAAAGAAACTGAATCATTAGAGATCTGAATCATTATGCATGTGGACCTAGTTATGAAAAGGTTCAAGGAATTATCAAGTTTTTTCTTAATTTCAGGCATAATGTAGTTGAAGAAGAAGGAAAGGAAGAAGAGAAGAAGGGAGAGTTAGATCGGGAAGTTGTGGTGCCAGGTCCTAGCTAGGCATGGCAGCCATTGTCGAATAGTCCCCAAGTTATGGAATTGATGGAAGTAAAAGGGTTTGAATTAGTCAAACCTATGCAACTATTTTTTTATTTTCATGGGAGATTTTTCCCTAAGTATAAATGCATTCTATTTTTAGTACGTAGTAGTTAAGAGGGAGCTATAATCGCTCAATCCTCTTAGTATATAAATAGGAGAATGCATTATGTTTAAATAAATTTTAGATCTTATTTATGAGGTTGCTTTGTCATTTTGGAGAGCCAAGAAATAATATTTAGCCTTAGTATATTCAAAAAATATTTTTCCTTTGAATATTTAATGTGATGTGCATTCAAATTATTCAATGGATACATATGAATGTATTAGTTCCTTGTATGTAGTGGTTTATTTTTCCTTCATATAGATAATATTTTTCAATTATCTTATAAATTGTGGTTTATGGTATTTACTATTTCAGTTATGGAAAATATCAAGTCCCTTATGATATTTTGAGTTCATATTCATTCAAATAATTTACTGAGATAGGATTGTAAGGATATGTGAAAATCATATAAACTCTTAAATAATACTCTTTTCATTTGAGATAGATTTAATTGTTCCTAAAACTTTGGTTTATCACCTATTTTCTATATATTTCATTCATCTTTCTATCCCTTTATCCCCAAGAAATAGATAGATTATCTTTTCTTTAAATTTTTGTAGTTTTGTACCTCGATCTTACATCGGATGCACATAGTTTAGTAGGAATCCAAACTTCTCTAGAGGGTCATCGCAAGGAGACAAGGTTCCACACCTTAGGGATGTTACCATGTTGCAATGGATCACTTAACAATTAAACAGGTGGCAATTGAAGTGACAAAATTTATACACATCTCTTCATACATTCATGCCTCGAAATTTCCTCCAAAATTGAGTTACATGTACATTTCAGCAAGGGAGTTAGTTTATTTATGTGCATAATGTACCATTCCTTCATTTTTCTAGGAATTTATGATGTAGTTGGAAGCTCTTATACTCTTTTATTTGTCCCAATACCTTTTTGATAAGTGCTAAAGAATATTGTAGAGGATCAAAATGAGTGGGTCTGTGAGATACCAAAAATGTATCCTTGCTTGAAGTACTTGGCAATGCGCTCTGTGTAGATGGAGGTTGTGTTTGTGTGGTGGAAGTTATCTTTTTATTCTTCCTTATTTTTGTTCTCTTCATCCTTTTTTTTTCTCCCCTCCTACTCCTTTTTCTTCTTCTCTTCCTCTTTCTTTTATCTCTCCTCCACTTCTTCTTTCTTCTTATCTTCCTTATTTTTATGTCTCTCTTATTCTTTCTTTTTCTTTTCTTACTCTTCTTTCTTCTTATTCTCATCCTATTTTCAATTATTTTATTCCTCTTCTATCTTCTTCTTATCCTCCTCTTTCCTCTTCTTCACCTTCTCCTCTGCTTTTTCCTTATCCTCCTCCTATTTCCTCTTCTTTTCTCACTCCTCTTCTCTTTTACATTGTCCCGACTCCCGATTCTTTTCTCCTTTTCCTTAACACATTCTTCTCTCCATCTCTTCCTTTTATTTATTTTCATCTTTTATCTTTTGTTTCTTTGCTTGTTTTTGTTCTCGCATTTTCCTCTAAGAATTTAATTTTTAGGAACTCTACTATCTCATGTTTCTACTTTTTCTCCTTGGAATTTGTTATATTTTTAGTTTACAAATCTTTGAGTTCTTCATTGAATTATTATATGATAATTTTTTCTTCTAATTTGATTTATTCTTGGATTGATTTAAGTAGTGAATACAAATAGTAGATTTATTATATATTCTAGTACAAGTGAAAATATTTTGAGATAAGGATGGAAAGCATCAACAATGACAATTTTTTTAGTTCTAATACATATCTCATATTGTTGAGCTACTGTTGAGACACCGCCATGATCTAGGAATTGTTTCTAGAATTTTCAGGTGGATGGTGTGATCTTCGAATCCACTAAATAATCTATGGCACCCGTAAATTCAAGGTCACTTGCTTTTATTTTCTGTACTAGATACCAAGAAGTAAAAGTTTCAAATTCATTTGGATCCTCACTATATTCCTCCATGGTTTCCAATGAATCCTTTCCCAATAGTTTTAACTCCATAATTTATTTTAGCAAAAAAAAATGTTTTATATATCCTATATTTATTCTATAGGGGGCTAAAGGTTTTGTTCCTTTTCTTGTGGTCATTGTTGCTTATATATATTTAAAGCAACCTTCTCCTAAGTTTTATTTTGTGCTTTTACCTGATATTTAGGAATATTATTTAGGGGTCTATGAGGTGTGTCTAACTCTGGGAATACCTGTGGACTACATAGAGTAATTTTTTAAAAACTCAACAAATTTTTCTTCAATTATCTCATCTATGTTTGGCGAACCTACTTTTTCCTATCCACCGTAAACTTCTTATTTCTTCCAATAAAGTTACTACCAATTCATTACATGCTTCATATGGAAAGGGGGATATGTGTGTAATTCATGGAGTCAAAGGATGGAGGAAAGTGTAGTCAATATCTATGATGAATACTACCTCTTTGTATTTTTCTACTACATGTTCTGGTATTGTTGCATTATTGGAAACCATTTTGTAGATATTATCTATCAATCCAATGAATGTTGTCACTTGTTCTACCATAGAGAGAGTGTCCATGTGCACTAAGATTTGTGCGAAATTATATATTTTTGTCCCAAAGTATTCTTCTTATTTTTCTTGGTAGTGTGTGGATGAAATACATTACCAAACACAAGAGTAAAGACCCATAACATAATGTGTGCTTACCTTCATTGATTTTCCTTGTATTTTCATGGAATTCCACATTTAACACTTCACACAAATTATACTCATAGTGGATCATCACCATATTTAGGGATACATTCACACTTGTTGCATGTATGTCATATTCTTTTCTTATATGATATATTTTTAAAAATATGTTTGTGGAAGTTTATTTGATAACATCATCCCTTATTTCTCCAATTTTGACCCCTTTTTTGTTGATGTTGTTCCCATTAGCCTAGATGTCTTCTACATCCCTCATTTTTAATTTTCTTTTATAATGTTAGTGCGAATCCCCTTTTGGCCATAAAAAGTTACTCTTTGTAATGATCTCGATACACCAAAATCTTGAGGCATTAGTGAATCCGCATACCAGGATCATAACATCCCACCACTCTTTCATAGATCTTGACCTTAGGTAGGGTTTACACCCTGTATTCCCATACGTCACAAGCCTCACTTCACTAATGTTTAGGCACCCCACATACCCTAGCTACATGAAGTAGCCAACCAAGTAATATTCGAACATGGGTGGTCACTCGGATACCAAATTCAATAAATGGTTAAACCAAAATCTTGAGACATTAGTGAATTCGCACACTAAGATCATAAAACTCTTTCCATCACTAATGAAGTTATGCGGTATGGTTATTTGAAATATAACATATCATTGTAAATTCTAAGGAGGATCACTAGAATGACATTATCCACCATGGAAAAGTATGATATTATACTCCACATATCTAGCCTCAAATCCTTAATAAATTGTGTATTTTCTTTGTAAGCTCCTCCAGCTACATCCCCAATAACTTGGAACAATAATGTTTTATGAACTTCGAACTCGATGTGGTCATAATTTACTAGGGTATAATGTATGTATTTTTATGTGTCTATTATATGGGTGAGTTTGAAAGGGACATGGGAGAAATATCCCTTTATATTGGGATGCATATATTCAAGTGTTCTCTTCAAGAATTTTGGCTTGGTAAACTCAAATTGTCGAACTATAGCGGGAGTTGGAATTTTATCATGTTGCTCTATTTTTTCCCGTATCATTGTTCATCCCTAGCTTGTTTTTCACTCTCTCTTCTTTTTTAACTCTTAATTTCACAAAGTGCAATAATGTGTCTATATGTCTTTTTATATAGTTTTTATTTTCATGTACCATATTTATTACATTTGTCGTGAATATAGCCTTTTTAGTTTTAGTTGTCCGTAGTTATCCTTCTTTTTGTTCCTTTTTCTTATTATTTTTCTTCTTTCTGTAGACTCTCCCCCTTTCTCTTTATTTGATGGATTTTTCCTAGGTCCATTGGTTCCACGGGTCTCTTTTATCTTTCTTTATTCCATGGGTGTTTTCCTTTTCCTAGTTTTATGTGGTTTATCCTTTCTTTTCTTTATTACACATGTTTCCAACATTTTCTTCATTCTCGCAAATTTTTCTTTCTTCTTTTTATACCATGGTTTTCTATTTTCTTCCTTATTTTCATAGGTTTTTTCCTTGTTTCACATGTTTTCCTTCCTTTCCTATATTTCCCATATTTTATCTTCCTTTCCTTTATTTCACATATTTTGTCTTCCTTTTCCTTCTCTCTTTTCTTCTTCCTTTTGTTCCATATGTCTTTTTATCTTGCGGTTTTCTCTGAGATTTTTCTTTCTCCCTTCTTTCTTTTTCTCCTTAAATTTTATTTTTAGAGGGAAGGTTCCCTTGTGGGTTTTTTCCTTCCTCCTCGTTAATTTTGCTGAATTATTGGGTTTAAATGAAAATAGATTTTTTGTGAAATATTTATTTTTCTTCATTTTGTTGTGTGGTATTTCTTCATTCACACACCGTTAACATGTCTTGATAGTTTTTCCTTGTATGTTTTTTTAGTTTTACTACCCTGATGGTGAGATATGATGTATGAGGTATGGCCCCAACAATATAATCTTTTAATTTTCCTGGATTTTGGTATTTTTATTATATAGTATAACACTATCTCCCACATTAAACTACTTATGCTTGTAGTGTATTTCATGCCGATATTTTGTATTCATTTCTCATGTGTTTGATTATATGTAGCCAAGAATATATTTTCATCCATTTTTTCTATGGTGATTAACCTCTCATGTACTAACTTTTCATTGTTTATGCGGAATGCTACCGTGACTCTTAAAGGATGGGGAGGACAAATTCCATGGGCACCGTGACTTCTAGCCCATAAAATAGTTGAAATGATGAATAATTTGTGTACATTTTATAAGTTGTGTGGTATGCCCATAAAGTTGTGGGTATCTTGATATCATAGTCTACCTTTTGTAAGAAGAAAAGATTAGTTAACACTTATTCTAGCTGATGAGTCCACATTTATCTTGTGTAAACCCCTATTTTATCATGTCATCATTTAATACTAAATATGATACTATTGTTTTGTAATTAGTAATTTCATATATTTTTGGAAGGAAATATTGTGCATAGCCTTGTTATTTTCATCCTATGTTTACTTCTTCAAATATGGGTTAAATAAATATTTATACATATTAACAATGGATTGGAAGAGTATATCTTAAGACCATTAGAGGATTCAAATATAGACCAATACAAGACTCGATTTGGAGTACAAACTCGCTGAGGATCACAAGAATCACTCGTAGCACTAATGCGGGCTTGCTTGGAATGAGGAACTTACGTAAAAGAGGAAAATGGCTCGGGTGGCTAAATGATGAGTTGATGTAGTTGGCACACCAATTGACACAATGATAGGAGCATGAAATGTGTACTACTATCTCAACCTTCATGCAAATTATGAGGCCTATGAAATATCAACTTCACACTACTTTCTCGAAGAGGTGGAGCGGACAAACATAAAACTCATACACATATAATCATCATGATTATAGGGAATAAATTAAGGATCTAATTGACTATCTCAAATAAAAATGAATTACATAACTCATCTATTGTTAAAAATATGAATTTGATCCAAATACGACATGCACTAATCCTTCCACAAGTATAACTCCTCAAATAGTTAGTTGTCATGGATATCTTATAGTTAAGTAGTTGTAAATAAATATAAATAAATAGTCCTCTTTTAGAGTGATTAGTACTGCTATGATATAAAATAACATCTATAATAAGAGACTAATTCAATTCTATTAATTACTTTGTAAAAGGAATTCTTCCATTCAATAAAGTGTTGATTCAGGGGAAATTTTGACTCGTGTGATTTACAACTTCGAGCTGGATCTGCGGAAAGGGCAAGGGCCACTCCTTCCCAAAGTGAAGGGATAATTTCTTGTCCATTTTATCTCTATTATTTTGCATTTATTCAATTTACTAGAATTTCATTGTTTTAGTAGTTTCCATTCTAAGTTTAGTAATTCTTTGTTGATCAATATTTTCATTTCCTATGGCGGTTAGCATATTATTTGGTTAAGTTTTCTAATAAATAAGTAATGAGCACATTTCCAACTATTTCCTTTGTTTCAAATAGCCATGGACACCACCCTATACTAAAAAACATAAGATAACTAAAGTACGAGTATAAACGACACTCATCACTTTTTGGTTCCCTTGTTGGGGAATCCTCAAGGTGGTATCAAAGATTAAGGTACTAATTTCAAGTACTACGTGATTTCCTTATAAGTTTCAATTTAGAAATTTTATTTCCATAACTCTTTCTTTTGAATTAGTAGACCTTGTAGTGAGTGCATATTCTTTTTACTTTTTGATTCTTTTGTACTTTGTAGTATGAGGAACATAAGCATTCATTTAAGCACTTTGGTAGTAATGGAATTGTCTTCGAGTATGGTAGGATTTTATGTTTATACCTAGAGACCATAGAGGTAGATTTATTAGAATTAATTTACAAAACCCCCTCAAAACCAACCTATGGAACAACTTGATCGACAATCAAGCATGAATGATGGAGTGGAAAGCCCCAAAGTGCCGATAATGAAAACCCTCTTCTTATAAGTAAATTTACATATCCCATGTAATTTAACCCTAATGATGCATCCCCATGAAGAATACACCCCTTAAATTCTTCCAAACTTTAGGAGATTAGTCTCGAGAAGATCCCAATCAATTACTATTTGAATTCAAGTTCATGTGTTAAACCTATGACTACACCTTAGATACTCAAAAATTAAAGTTATTTCCTTCAAATTTGAAGGATGCAACCATGAGGTGGTTCATGGGCCTAACCCCTAACTCCATTCACAACTGGTAGGAAATGGAAACAATCTTCTTGGATAAATACCAAGATTACTATAGAGTCAGTACAGGAAGGAAGAGGTTTTCAGGATACAACAAAAGGAGGTTAAGAGTGTGGAAAAATATCTTGATTAGTTCCTCTTTCTTCACAGGTGGTGTGGCACTAGCCTTGATATAAACCTTCTTAAAAATTTATTCCTCAAGGGATTAGATGAAGACACATAGGAAGCCTTCAATATTATGGGAAAAGGAGACATGAAAAAATTAGAATTTACTGATATCATTGACCTATGTAGGAAATAATCCCAAACTTACCCAAACCTTTGTAGATAGAAAGGAAAAAAAACCAATGATGATATATCCAAACTAAGAGAAGTGATTACAAATTTGATAACAAACCTCTTAGTACAACTTAATATATCCTTGGATAGGGATAAATACAGAACATATAGCCATTTATCTACTATACAAGATGTAGGGAAAAAATGGGCTTAAGGACTCTCCCTAAATAAGACAAACATATTCATTTTCTGTGATCTAAAGCATGTCATAGACCAATGTAGATTTCTTCCCTTTCTAAAAAACCATCCAAAACAAAAAAAACAAGATGAAGTTGATCTAAACTATATTTCTCTGAGGCAAGGTGGGAATTTTTAATCAAATCAAAACCAATCATATGCACCAAAAACACAATGGATCCCAAACTAATGGAATACGACATGACCATACCCCCAACCTTTGGCTCAAAATTCCTAAAAGAATGGAGTCCTCAGTGGAATGCACAACCAAGTTATTATCAACGATCCTGGACTCCAAATCTAAACATTCCACCATCTCAACAATTTAACCCTCAATTCCAAGAATAGTGGAATGTACCTTAAGGATTAGGGCAACAATATTATAACCAAAGAATACCCCAAGGTCAACAAAATTTGTTGACTAGGCCTAAAAAATCCTACCTCTTTAGAAAAACCTACCCAACCATAGAATCAAGCTCAAATTGTGGAAAACCCCAAAAGTGTGAGGCAAGGTAACACAACATACATATTTGAATCATATAAAAACCACACAAAGAAAAATTTGTGGAATGTAGAAACATCTTGCTACATTTAGGGAATCTTACCTCAAAACCTTCATCTCCTATTATAGAATAAATCCCTAAAGATAAAAAAAATAGAAGAAACACAACCCACCTCCTATTGTTTAAGGAAAAACACAACCAAACACTGATATTCCTTTTCCATCAAAACTCTTGGAGAAACAAAAAACTATAATTCATGAACAATCAAATTCAAATATGATTAAGAGACTATGGAAATGAAATATTTGGATCCCTCTGTTATAAGCTCTTAAGGAAATTCCAGAATTGAACAAAACCATTAAATATCTTTGTTTTAAGACTCTAGGAAGAAGAAAGAATCAACCTAAAACCATCCATGTTGATGGAAAAATTACTAGTATACTGGAAGGGAATATGACCCCTCCTAAATATAGAGACCTCTGGAATTCCTATTGTTACAATTTACATAGGAGATGTGTAGATCCCAAATATCCTAATTGACTTAGGAGCTGCTATCAATGTGATGACCACTGATACCTTGTCCACATTGTCTCTCCCTAAACTGTAATCAACTTTAGTAGTTTTACAAATGGAAGACTAGTTTGTAAAAAATCCAAAAGGGATTATAGAATATGTTACCATCACCATTGAGTCATGGGATTATTCGGTATACTTTATGGTCATAAAAATGAAGAATAGGAAGATTGGATACCCTTTGATCCTAGGATTCCCTTGGTTAGCTATCTGTGGCCATCCTCATTAATTATAGAATAGGAAATATGGTGATTGTAAGAAGACATGATTCCAAGAATTTATCCATCTATTCAACCAAAAACCATTTGCTACTGAAATTAAACAATGATGGATAAATAATACGGATGAATATGATGACATTGTTTCATCTATGGCCATGGTAATAATTCAATAAAATTTATATTAAATTTATAATGGTGTCTAGGAGTCTTGCGTTGGACTTACCATAATTCCTATGCATAAACGAATATTGCGTTGGATTGACTACGAATCCTGAGATACAACTAGTGGAAATAAGAGATGACATGATGGATGAGAACAATCATCCTATCATCTACCCTTTTTCATGAAATATAGATTTGACCAAGTCTCGCCTTCCAAAATATCACCATTATTCATAGATTACTCACCCACATGTTCCATTGAATGCATTATTGAGAGATTATCCTGTTGTAAATTCTCTCCACCCGCAGACACAAAGCAAGTATCTTCCCAAAAAAATAATTGGTAATCAATAGTTGGATGAATAGATAGGAAGAGAACACCCTATTTGAACTTTTATTCTCTCATCCTCAATCCTTTTATTAGTAATATAGTAACATGAAGGGAATTAACTCTAGTATTTATACACACCATATTTACACAACTAATTCTAGACCAGTCAAAAACCACAAAGAAGGATAAACCTTGCCTTAAGAGACATTGTAAAAACTAAAATTGAAAAACTTCTTAGGGTAGGATTCATTTATCCAATTTTAGATAGCTAGTGGGTTTCTCCATTAGTTATAGTTCCTAAAAATAATGGGAAATGGAGGGTTTGTGTGGATTATAGGGAGTTAAATAAGGAAACTCATATAGATTATTTTTCATTACCTTTTATTGATCAAATCCAAGATAATTTATCTGGGAAAAGGTATTTTTCATTCCTTGATGGGTTTAGTGGGTACAATATGATAATAGTAGTACTAGAGGATCAAGATAAAAGAAATTTTACCTACCAATGGGAAACATTTTCTTACATGGTATTACCTTTTGGCATATGTAATGCTCCTGCTACATTCCAAAAATCCATGAGAGCAATATTTGCTGATCTCACTCATGAATGTGTTGATGTTTACATGGATGAATCCACTATTTATGGGGAAACATTCTAAGAGGAAATTTATAATATTGAGAAATTCCTTTCTAGGCATGAAAAACATTAATTATCCTTAAACTATGAATTTTTTTTATTCATGATGGAGTAGGGGATAGTCTTAGGCCATCACATTTCAAATGAATGAATCAAGTTATATCCTAATAAGATCAGTATCATTGTAAAACTTCCATCTCCCACAAACTAAAATGAGGTAAAAATATTTCTCGGGCATGCTTTGCTACTTGTAGACACAAAAATTGGTTCACACTCCCCTTGGTCCCTGTTGAATAACCAACTCAAACATATTCACCTAACCATGACCCCTTCCACCCCACACTAATATTAATTTAATTAACTTAATTAAATTAATACCCATCCTCACAATATTCATTACTTAATTATTTTAATTAAGCTAATTTCCACCTCACCTAGCCACCTCACCCTAGACCTATTCTTGACATGTTTCCATAACTAACTAAGACTTGGTCCCACTTACCTTAATGAGCTAAGACTTAGTTCAACCCTAAAAATAAATGCCTATTATCCCTCTAACCACATTCCCACTCATGAAAAAGGAAACTTCCACTTTGATCTAGGAGAATAGATAGGTCTAGTGAAAATGATTGCCAAGATCTGTTATTTTTAGTAAACCTAGGGAATCCCACCTTAACCGACACTGGTCACCCCTAAACCGACGCCTTGACAACCTGAACCACTTTCGCTACCATTTATTGGCCTTAACAACCTTGTTTTTGGGTTGGCACATTATGAGATCAAAGGAATGAGGAGAGAATTGCATGCAAGTAGAACCGAGAGAATTTTCGCACCTACTGGACATCCATAACCAACATCGGGACAAATCAAGAAGAATTGCACTCACAAGTGAAATTCTGGGAGCATGACTATTATATACCAAGCTCCATCCCACCAACTGATCATCACCACCACCTAATCATTGGACCTGCAACACTCAGTAAGTGTTTTTATCACTGATCATTTCCATTCTTATTATGTCCGTACAATTATTATCATTTCTGTTATCATTCTTCTATTAATATTCCCATTCCTTCATAGTATACTTTCTAAAAAATTCAAACCTCACCCACCATTTTACCAGATCACCTATCCTAGCCCTTCCACATCTTTGATTTTTCTCAACATTCCCACAAACCTTGCCATCCCCTCCTTTAGCTCTATCTAACCTCACCCAGACTCTATGATAAGGTTTTTATTGAACTACTGTCACCTAAATGTACTAACGTTGGTTACCCATGACCATCATTGGTCTCTCCTAAACCGTCACCGGTTATACTAGAATGATGCCGGTCTCTATGTTTTACACCTTTTCCAATAACAAAGCCAACCTACCTTCTACCAAGTGACCCAAACAACCTAAAACCTGACCCTGACTAGTTCCAACACCCTGACAACTACCTACCCTTCAGATCTAACTATAGCCTAGCCTGTTATGTTAGATTTTCTTATTTTGCTTGAATGAAATACCTAAATCATATCAACTATAGTAGCATGTTATGTTAGATTTTCTCGTATCTAGCACACGCTAGGCAGTCCACTATCATATATTATTTAATTCTTCTTTTGTGGTCTTGTTTTCTATTTCAGGTAGTTCCTCCCAACCAAAAGGAAGCTCTCACAGTTAGCATTGGATTGAGAAGTCAAAACGCACACAACAACCATCAACTAACCAACATAAATAGGTATTCCTCCTTGGCCCTTACCCTTATCTGTTTTGTCTCAATAATGTAAAGAAAATGGTGAAACATTACTATAGAGGATTTATTTTGGATTTTACTAAGATAGATTCATTATTTTCTCTTCTACATAAAGACTCTCGAATTTGAATGGACAAAGGTATGCCAACAATCCTTTGACACTATCAAGGAAAAATGGATAAACACACTATTATTAAGAGGACCAAATTGGAATCTCCCCTTCCATATACAAACATATGCTTCCAATTAAGTAGTAAGGGTTGTACTTAGAAAACAAGAAGAAGGAGTAGCTATGCATTCTATTTCTATATTAGTAAAAACCTCTCCCCTACTAAAAGGAATTATACCACCATGGTAAAGGAATTTCTTGCAGTTTTTTATGAAATTAACAAGTTGCAACATTATATCATAGTCTAAGAAGTGATTGTTCACACTAACCACTCTACTATTAAATATCTAATGAATAAAAATTTAGTGCAAATTAGGATTGTATGATGGATGTTGTTATTATAAGAGTTTAATATTAAAATTATTGACAAGCTAGGAAAATCAAATGCACCGGCTGATTTTCTTGTAAGGCTAATCATTTCGAAATAGAGGAACAATTCAATGATGATTTTATGAATGAATTTCTGTTTTCAATTTCCATTATCTCCCCTTGCTTTTAGATATATGGATAATTACTTGGCTATAGGGAAGTTCCCAACCTTCTTCACACATAAGAAAAGAAAGTAATTAATTAAAAAAGTGTGATGTATACATGGTTAAATGGAATACTTTTTAAATGTGGACCTAACCATGTTCTACGTAGGTGTGTAGCTGAAGATGAGATATTTGACATACTCAAGGAATGTAGTGATGAGCCATCGAGAGGACATTATTCATTTAAAATAAGCATCCAAAAAAATTTGGTAGTTATTACTATTGGCCTTCCTTATATAGAGATGTCAAAATTTTGTTTGACATTGTGATCAATGTCAAAGGATGGGAAAGACAAAATTTACATCTAAGATGCCACTCTAACCTCAAGTTTTTTTGAACCATTTAAGAAGTGGGGATTGGATTTCATTGGAAAAATTGACCCAACCTCTCAGGGAAAGGGTTAGATATTGGTTTGTATAAATTATGTCACAAAATGGGATGAAGTGTAAGCTCTACAATATGCAAGGTATGAAAAATTTACAAACTTTTTATATGAGCTCATCTTCCAAAGGTTTGGAGAACCAAGATCCATTTTTTCAGACCAAGGACCATAATTTATGTTAAGTGTAATTAGTTCCTTTTTGTTAACATACCAAATTAAGTATAAGAAGTCATCCCGTACCATCCACACCCAATGGTAAAGTGAAAGTTACTAACAAATATTTGGAGAATATCCTAACAAAGACAATAGATATTTCAACAAAAATTAGGTTAAAAATTTTCCCGATGTGGTATGGGCTTACAAAACTACTTGAAAGATAATAACATGATTCACTCCTTATAATTTGGTTTATGGGAAGAAGCATGTTATTCCTATCTAATTTGAAATTGAGACCATAAGACAAATCACTAAAGTGGGAATTAATTTATCAAAAACACAACAGTAAGGATTCTTCAACTAAATGAGTTAGATGAGATAAGATTACAAGGGTTTCATCAGATGGAAATCATCCAACATCAAAGGAAAGTATGGAATGATAAACATATTAAGCAAAGCTTCAAATAGGAAATTAGTCCCTACTATTTGATTCAAAGTACAAGGACTTCAAAGGAAATTTACTGAGACAAGATGGATGGGTCCATATCAAATTGAGGAAGTCTTTAACAATGGAACAATTTAGTTAATTCTAATTAACAGATGAATGAAAAGTAATGATTGTTAATGGCAATAGATTGAGGCTATAACAAAACCAACATCTAAAGCGGAATTTTAGAACATACTAAAGTAAGATGAAGCTCAATTTTTGGACAAAGTCTCTTTGTCAAATTCAACTCAAAGCTAAATTAGTTCTCAGTAAGAATAAATAGGATATGGTTGAAAACCAAAAATGGCAGTCATTACTTATATATATATATATATATATATATATAAAAATATTAATAAGTTCAGGTGGCTAAAAACTAGAAATGGTGGTCACCACCCCTGAATCATGTAATCAATAAATGAGGAACAATATGTGGAGGGAGAAACAAATAATAATTTATATGATTTTTGACAAATTTGAAAAGTGAAATAAATTAGTTATGCACAATTATTCTTTTCTTAAATGTTGTAAAGTAAAATTATGATATGTTCATTATGGTGTTTTTGTGAATTGAATAATTCCCTCTTTCCCAATGTCTTCTCACATATTTCATATCCTAATAAATTCTCCACTCATTTCCACATTAATCTCCCACACATATGAAATTACTCCCCATTTTTTTGGTGGAACATTAGAATTTGTGAAAACTTTCCCAATTCGTGTTGTTCCATATAAAAAAAATTGTCCCCATTGTCATTTTCAAATTTTTGCATTATATCATTTCATTATTTTTATGCTACAAGTCTTATTCTTACACTTGTATAATATCCATTCTTGTGCCATTATATCTTCCAGTCTTAATAATTATTTTCTCTATTTCAAGCATTAGCTATGAATAATCAAAATTTGGCACGAGCCTACAAATTCAATTTGAATTTCTTGCTTGACATGAAATTGGTAGAAATTTTTGAGAAAGAAGGGTGGCTCGAATTTATGTTGGCATACAAATAATTCAATCCAAAAATGACAGAGGATTTTTTAAAGAAGATAGAGGAGGGACATCTTTATGGTAAAAGGTAAGAGTTTTTTTTTCAGCCCTACTATCATTAGTCATATTTCAGGCATCCCAGAGGAGGGGCAACTAGTTAATTTCATGACCCCTATTATGAGATAATTAAGATATTTTTCTATGGGTAAGAAGGAAAAATTAGAACTGGTAATGGATAATAAAGGAAATTCTAAAGGAATAAAATGTGTACTCTTCCCGAACCATGGGTAGAGGTAGCTAAGTGTGTGGTTAAATATTTCACATGTACGAGGAAGTATGAAGTAATTTTACACCCAATGTTAATAATTATTATCAACCTCCCCCATGGCCAAGCTAAATCCCAAACAGAGTCAATTTTCCCTCATTCTTATTTGAGTCCATCTCCTCCTTTGCTTGGGGTACATCCTATTTGAAATTCCAAGGCACTATGCATTTAATTTGCAAACACCATTTTATCAAGAAACACCATGGCCCTAAGAAGTGGATTAAATTTCAGAATAAGTATGCCCTAGAACCTACATTAGTTATAGAAAGGGGTCCCTCTACCTCGAACAACCTAGGAAATTTATTAGAACATTAAGGATTTCTCAAACCCTTAATGAACCCAAAACATAAATTGTTCCCTCTTAGGAGGAACAAGAAGCAACTGCCATCATGAAAAAATTACTCCATACACCTCCTATATTTCCTCCTCATTTTGTATCTCCCTCTATTGTAGTTTTTAATATGGAAGTAGACAAAACCCATATCATTGTTGAGGATTTTCACATTAGATATAAAAGTAAAGCACCCATGGTCGAAAAGAACCTAGTTCCCCTCTTGATTTTGACACAATCATGCCCCAAGTATTGTCTCTTTTAAAAATCCAGTATGAAATCCAACAAGCCCAAGATAGAATGGCCCACTTACAGATCCTTTTGAAAACTAAATAAGCTAGTTTCTCTCAAATGGAGTCTGAAAAAGAGCACAAAATCCAATAGCTCTAATAAACCATGGAATAACAAGAAGAGGTAACTCTTAAAATTTGAGATGCCTTGGAATAAAAAGAGTAGATGATTTAGTTCCTTTAAGCTAGAATGGAGGAATTAAACACATCACTTACACTCTTGGAAGAAACTAGCAAGGAAACAAATTTTGTAATTACCAAATAACAGATAACATAGACAAATTTTATGTTCCCTCAAATTATTGTATTGAAAGGAATGGATAAATGGATGAGAGAATGATATAGTCTTAGAGGAGTTGTTGAATAAAATAAATTATTAAAGGAAGAGAACTAAATCCTTCAATATAATGTAATTAATATTTTTCGGTTATATGATCAATCCATCTCAAATCGTGGGGATCCTTATAAATTCTATGCATTGTTTTTAAAGGAACAATTCTTAAAGTGGCAGATTTCTAGAGTCTATTCTATGGAGGATATAGAATTTTATGATGATAGGAAATTTTTTGGAACATACACAACAAGAGATAATGTTGTTAAGAATCTACTATGTGAATTTTATGTTCATAAATTCCTTCTCCCTGAACAAATTGAAATTCTAATTAATATATATGTGGGAGAGGTACAATAGATGGTATTTATCTCTACCTTAAGGCATAAATTTGTATGGAGGGAGTAGAGGGGAGAATACACAAGAGAAGAAGCTAATATAGGCCTCTTAATGAGGCATGATCTCCCTACCCCATATAATTTTTTCAGAATATTTGAGTCTCAATTGTATTGTTAACAATTGGTGGAAAGGTCTGAGGAAACTCGAAAACTCACATATCATATTTAACGAAGAAGGTACTACCAATATTTAATGTTAATTTCCTTTATTACTAGTTGAGATATGGAATACTTCCAGAGGCTTGGAAGAAGAAAGAAGTTATGTCTCCAACTAACATCTGTGGCCATTAAAAAGGGCCAAATATGTTTACAAGATTATCTCGAAATGCATGAGAAATGGATTGGAATGAGATACAAGATTTATTGGTTATAGCCCCTATGCTACATTGGAACTCCAACAAAGATAAATCTGAAACTAGTTACAAAGCATGGAGGGAAACAATCATCAAGTTATTATTTTTTGTAATACAGAGAAAAATGAGTCATAACGTAACTTTTCCTTTGAATATAATTTCATAAGAATTATCGAGAATTTTAATAGGTAGATGGAGGACCTAATAAAAATTTAAGTGTGGGGGAGTGATGAGACCTTATGTATCCTATATAAACCCCTATTTTTTCATGTCATCATTTTTAATCCATAAATTGCTTAGTTTTAATTAAAAAAAATCACTATGATCATGAAAAATGAATGAAATACGTAGAGTTATTTACTAACCAAGTTAATGTGTAATAACAACACACAAAAATAATAAAAATTGAGAAAATAAAGTCAAAAGGAGACCAGGTTTATCCTAGAGAAACACTGTTGATGGGTGAATCACAACACCCCTGAATGTCTCGCAACTTGATGGGTTGATACTCTCAGTGTGATTGCATAACATGGAACTTTTCCCAAGTGTGGGACCTTGCGAAATCGGAAAAGCTCTCTGGATGAAGGCCGATTCCTATTCCTCTGTTCAGATGCACACATAAAAATGTAGAGGGTTTACTCAAAACATAATCTAACTTGCCAAGGAGACAGGGTAAGAAGATGCATAAAAATAAACCTAAACTAACAAAGGTGATGCACCGAGGAATGAAGAACACTGTCTTGCCAATAAACACAAACCATTAAAATGCAATGCAAGATCATGCACAGATAACCAAATTTGTAGTGAAAGATCAGGAGGATGCAAATGAATATAGAGAGGGTTGAGAATCATCCACAGGCATGCATTATTTGCTCCAAAGATTGATACAATACACTACAAAATTCCAAGAGGCAAAGTTGCATTACAGTTTTAGATGGGAGGTTTGAACTCCACAAATTCACCTGCCAAAGAGAAGAAGGGAGGGGCAAAACAAGAATTTCCAACCTTTAGAAAGAAGCCCCTCCTTACAATTTATAGGAAGAATGAGAGAGGGAAGAGAGAGGAAATCCAAATCTACCCCAACCACCTCTAGGTTGCATTTAATTCATCTCATTATGGTGGTAGGTGAGAGCCTTAGCAAACCCAAAAAGTGGCGAGCTGTATTTTGCATTTTTAAGAACTTGTTCCCACCCAATTAAATATATCCAGTCGTAGTTGGATAGAGGACCTCGTAGGCTTTCTGAAAAGTCCAACCTTGTGTGAATCTAAGCTCCCTGTCAAAAGTTATGGCCGTCTGAATATCTGGGTCAGGGTCTGCTTCCTATCAGTGCTCAAAATGTTGCACCTCCTGAAGGTGTGCCTTGGCGCATCCATCTTTATGTCAACATCTTCTTACTTGCACCATGGGTGCATCCATTTTC